>OX104064.1:205872482-206027970 GCA_944474145.2 Dicrocoelium dendriticum | reverse complement strand
ACCAGAAAAGGATGACGGATTAGCAGACCTCCACACAGAGAAGGAATTTGCCAGTGGACTGAATTTTAATAGTCTTCTCAATACTACTACCTTTTGTAATGCATGAAAAGTCTATCCCTACATTTTGTGCGCGAGTATTTAAAGAATAGAAAAGCCCATATTTACGGTAGCACACTAAAATTATATCTTTGTCTAGATTCGTATGAAAAAATATTAAAGGTTGTTTGCGGTTGTGTGGGTTAACGGGTTTACAACTACCAAGGGTGGGGACAATTTTACGTCCGCTCCAGGAGGCAAGTGTGGTTGCTGCGCCACTGGTAATTTCTCATCATCATCCGCATCATTGCATGCAGGCCGTGTGTGTGAAATGCACTTCAGCAAAATGAGCCATAATAAAAACAGATCAAAGAGGAAACCAGCAAACTATCGCCTGATAACACTACTGCTTGTGATCTCCAAGGTTATGGAGTCCATTATAGCTGAAGCTTTGATGGGGTACCTGGAAAACAGCAAAATTCTCGTTCCGCAACAGCATGGATTTCGCCGAAATCACTCCTGTACAACTAATCTCTTGATTGCTCGTGCAAGCTGGACGGAATCTGTGGAGGCTGGTGTATGAGTTGACGCGGCCTACTTGGATTTCTCAAAGGCATTCGACTGCATAGACCATCGCATTCTCCTCCACAAACTCCAGCAATATGGCATCGGTTATCCTGTTCTGGGCTGGATAGGAGACTTTCTAATTCAACGTCACCTGAATGTGAGGGTTCGAAGCAACCTATCGGGATTCATAGAAGTTCAGTGCAGCGTACCTCAGGGCTCGGTACTTGGACCCCGCCTGTTCCTGGTCTTCATAAATGACCTCGTGAGTGTGCTATCTAACTGTTTGCTATTTGCTGATGACGTAAAGGTATGGCTCACTTTAGCTGCAGTGGAGGATCACAAATTCTTACAGGAGGACCTGGACAAAGCGTGCACATGGTCCAGCGAGAACATGCTGCATTTCAACGTCACCAACTGCAAGGTTCTCAGTATACGGCACATGAATATGCACAACTACCGCCTAGGACCACAAATTCTACAACGGGCTTCTCACGAGTGCGATCTCGGTGTGATAATTCAAGATGACCTCGGTTGTTCGAGGCAGACTGAAAAGGCAGCTAAGAAAGCGAACGAGTACCTCGGCCTTCTTCGCAGAGCCTTCGGGAAGTTTGACATTTCAGTCTTCCCAAAAATGCTTAGTGCGTACGTGAGGCCGCACGCGCAGTAGGCTATTCAAGCGTGGCAACCCTGGCTCAAGCACCATCTCACCGCACTCGATACTACACAACGTAGGGCAACGAAAAGCGTCAGAGGTTTGATCAGCCTACCCTACCCACCCAGGCTAAAGACACTCAAAATATACAGTGGAAGTTATCGGCTTCTAAGGGGCTATCTCATAATGGTGTACCTAATCCTGAGAGACCCCAACCACCCATGCCATTCCCTTCTAATACTCAGTCAAAACACCTCGCTAAGAGGTCACCAGTTTAAATTAAGCACGAAGTACAGCCGCCTGGAAGGTCGGCGAAACTATTTCTCCCTTCGAGTGGCAAAGCCTTGGAACGCCCTCCCGGAACATGTAATTAATGCACCCACCCTATCCCTTTTCAAAAGGCGCCTTGACGATACCCTGTCACATTTACAGTTCGTGCTATAGCTCGTGACCACCAGATGCTAGCACTAATGCACAACAGACAGGGAATAGTGCCAAAACCCTACTCGAGAATGAGTCATTCCTTGCACGAAATTTGCTAAACGCTATTACTACAGAAACTGGATTACTGTATCCTGTCGACCCAATATTGTTGTACACGAGTAAGCGTTGTCCTTGCTATCTTTTTTATTTTTCTCGCCTATGATGTGAACAATAACCACTCCCCTGTTGCTTTGTGTGAGTACATTCTATTTCAAACTCCCTCTATACGACAGTGCAGTTACATCTGTAAGCGCCCCAAATGAAGACTGCATTATCTCTTCGCTATCCTTTTTATCACGCCATACACCCTACGGGACATGTCAAGCACCTGGTTTTTTATCCGTTATACATCATTGTTCATTGTTCATTGCAAGATACAAATGCCAGCAAGTTTCCTAACGCTAAATATCCTATTGTACATTAGGTTTAGATCATTGTTGGAGGGGGAATCTCAAAGTGGATGGAAAAGAAAGTTATAACCCAAACGCCACTGAGTTCGGCTCCTCGCCACGTCAACTATTTTATCGAACCCAATTTGCTCATCTACCTTCGCACCCTAGCCAGGCAGTCGGCATGCCCCCACTGACCACAAGTTCGAAGTGAGGATTTTCATTTCTCTTGACTAATCATCACTTTGCCTCCACACCTATTCAGCCAACCACACCCCGTCTCGCAAAAGCGCACCACGCAAGTGTCACTGTGTTGGGATGTGCAACATGTTGCTCAGCCATCGGAGCCTGGTGGCTGAAATTACGCTGCTAAGCATTTCAGTCATTGTTTCTATACCAAGTAAACGAAGCCGAACACACTAGTTGCTCACGCAGTGCTTCCATCAGACATGAGGAGATCTGCGAACGTAGCGATGATTGAACCTACTTAGCCACTTTATGTCTGTTGACTTGAAGGAGCAGGTTTTACAACCGTACAGAAGGTTGAACGGACTGCTGCATTGGCAGCTCTGCCCTTCCGGGTGGCAGTGATGTCGCGCAGATCAGCAAAAGCGACTCGAGATTCTGTTACACGGTTCGTTGTCTCATCTTCAATCCCAGAGCCGCTAATATAGCTACCCAGGCACTTGTATCTCTGGACGACTACTTGCTGAGCGCCACCTGGGTTCAACGCAGAGATTGGTCCCTGCCAATCTTAGAGGTTGAGCGTGCATTCTAGGGAGTAAAGCATAGTTCGAAACCGTTGACAGCCATTGCTAATCTGTCCAGTGCAGCTTAGCACCTTTACTTGCTGTCGCAGATTAGGGATTTTACACAACTCAACCCGTCAGGGACAAGCGTTTATTTGGCAAAATCAACCCCGGGAAAATTACATGTTTGCCAAGCCAAACACCTCCATATAAGTCGCACGTTCGCGTTTATAAATAACGACCCCACCCCAAATTTATGAGGATCCTTCTTTGACTCAGTTAAACAAAAGATAAGTCACTCAACCGAATTACAGCCAATCAGTGCCCTGTAATCGAATCCGTTACGCCGCCTCTCTTTGGCTGCCTGGCTCACTCGGTTGGTCCATCCGTACACTGATATGGTACACCCGTCACATCTTCCCATTTTTCTTGTCCTTACGCCTCCATATTTCTAGGCATCGCGTCACCATGTCACTCCGAGTCGTCTTCGCTGTATCTACGGCCGTTGTCTCCTTGCTCCAAGCCAAAGGAAGCTCCACTCATTGTTGTCTCCGGTGTCCTTTCGAATGTACTTGATTTCCTCTCAGCATTTTCTCTCCATTTATTTCAGCTGACCTTGCACCGACATTCGCAGTCACCACACCTTTCTTCCACAGCACTTGAGCAAACTGTACTGGTTGCAGCCACATTTCCTCTCCAACTGTTAGCCCAGGTATTACCCGTGTACCGCGGTCGTGGTGCCGTCCTCTCAGGCTGTACTATAATCGCACATGCTGTGGCGAAATTGAGCGCAGACGTGTGGCAGATGTCGACATCAGGGTTCTAATCCTTCGCTTGTATATGAGTTACACTTGACTCGAACCAATATCCAGTAAAAAATTATTGCGATCCATCAGTAACATGAGGCAATGGTCTTCGCCAGTTGCCCTAGCCTTTGATAACAATCGCTTGGCTTCCTTCGCTGCCGACTCCGCGTTTCCATTCGATTGACTGTGATATGGGCTAGTTTGCTGGTGCACGAATTCCTGCTTGGCTGCGAATGCCTGAGAGGCAGCTTTGGTAAACTGAGGACAATTGTCGGAGACCAGCACTTCCGCTATTCCATGCAGCTCGAATTGACATCTGCGCTTGTTGATTACTGCTTCTGTGGTTGTAGTGGTGAGTAAAGTGATTTCAAAATATTCACTATGGTAACCCATGAGTAAGTAAATGAACAATGAGCAGTGAATAATTATTTATGCCAAGTAACAAAGCAGTTGCTTGTCAATCCCGCAGGATGGTGTGATTTGTCTGCATGCATTTATCTAGCATTTATCTGCATAAACTTAATGTAAGTGGAGATTGAATGCGAACGAGGAGCAAAGTGGGGGCAGTTATAGTTTATTTGCTCCGTGGTACAAGTTAAAACAAGGATACATAATTCTGCACCGCCTCTCAGGTTTATGTAACCTATGCATCCGGCTGGAGGTAATATAAATTATAATCCGAAGTAACAAAATTTAGGCAATGATGTGATGATGAACAATGAACAATGATTTATAACGGGCAAATTGCAGGCGCTTGACATGTCCCGTAGGGTGTTTAGAGTGAGAAAAGATACATCAAGCGATAATGGAGTCGTCAGTTCGGGCGGTTACAGATATAAACGACTGATTTAAACGACCGGATGCCTAATTCATCTTTAATTAGAGCACATTAATAGCCTCTCCAGCGTCACCTGACCAGGTCCAACTACTCGCGCGATTAGCACATTCATTGTGAACGAAAGCTGTCGACGAAAGCTGTGTTGCTCGGGTGTAATAATGTTACAAGTTTCTAGATAACACACAAACGCATCGGCAACGATGGATCCCATGACTCTGGATAATACAGTGAGAAGAGACACTGGACGGTATTTTGTGGGCGCAGTCCCGCTTCCGCCTTTGGGAATCAGTTATTATTACAGCCCTCCACATGGCAGGAATCCGGTTCTCCTCTAAGCAGCTCTGTAACAACTGGGTCAAAGGTTTTGCCAGTTGTCTTTCTGCTGCTCCCAATGCCTCTGGGTGAATAGCATCGACTCCCGGGGAGCTGTGTTTGCATATAGACGTCAGCTACTCCAATGCAGCTTCAGCAGGAAAATGGATGTGGGTGAGTCCTGGAGGAAGGAAAACAAATGTCGGAAGACGGCCTGATGGTAAGATCCTCTGGGCGCATATTGCTTCCGCACCGCGTTTGCTGCTTCTATAGCTGTTCTAGTTGGAACATCAGTCGTCCAGAGCCGATACATTCCCTGCCTCTCCTTATGACGGCCACTGACATACTTGTACAGCAGTTTGCGGTTAGAGCTGAGAGTTCTCGCCATATTCTGCTGGTACAGGACTTTGTCGTCTCTGAGCGAATGGCTGCAGTGGTTGCGACAGGTTACGTAGATGTCCCAATTAGCTCGAGTTGTTAATGTTCTACACCCACGCCAGGCTGCGTTGCGCATAATCATCCATTTTTTAGTTCCGCTCCTCATGAAACAAAGGTTTTAGGCCCATTGAAGACCCTTGTCTCCGATACGTCCGTAAGCTATTGATTGAATTTGCTGGCGAATGCAAGCCAAGCGACTTTCTCTTGACTTTGGACGAGGTATGACTAGGCTGTGGCACTGACAAGCTGGGCTAAGCGGTCGTAGCCCTAGTGAATTCTGAACTGACCTGTTATCGCTGAATAACACCTCCGCCACCTTCTGTCATTGTCGATCAAGGGCATGATGCAGAATCATTGGTTCCTTCATCCACCGGATTTCGTGTAAAAAGCACGCCTCACAATTCGACACTTTATTCTGCGTTGACCCTTTATTCCTGGCCAAAATATCAATTCTCTTGTTCAGATAAGGGTAAAGTTGGTATCAAGGTGAATGCGATAAAAGTATTACAGCTTTTCTCCTCGGAGCGATGACTGCATCAGCATTCAGCTTCCGTTGAACAGCAAACCATCTTAGACTAAGTGTTCCTTCTGAAAGTCGACACATGGGTTATGTACTTCGGCAGCTGCTTCTTTCTCTCTATCACACATATAGAATGACGTCCCGCAAAGCTGAAAAGGTAGCGTCTTCATCTGTGTGGCGCCTTATCTCTGTTTAACGATCTTTTGTCAATGGCTGATGCTGTGTTAGGTTTACTGCTTCGACTGCTACTGGATAATGCTCAGGTTCCGGTAGATGCGCTCTTGACAGCTTGTGCGCGATGAAAATTTGTGCCCCAAGCGTGACAAATTCCACGGCTTACTTTTGAAGCCAGCTAAGCATACGCTGAAGACGACCAGAAACGAGTTTCAGCGGTTTAGCAGCAATCAGCACAACTGTTTTGTGATCGGAATATAAAGTTGTCTTTTCTCCCAATGTATAAGTGTTGAAACGCTCCTTGGCATGGAATACGGCAAGCGTCTCCTTCGCAAACTGCGTATAATGCTGCTCGGTCACTGTGAATGCTCGACTGCGGAAATCCAAAGGTTTTCCATTCTGTAGGAGAATAGTAACTACTCCGTCCTGGCTACGGTTATATTGTATCTCCAAAGGCTGCTAAGGATCGTAATATCCGAGCACAGGCGCGTTGATTGTATGGTGCATAATACTTACAAATGCGGTTTCGTGTTTCTTTCCCCAACTACACTTTACTCTTTTGTGAGCTTGCTTCCTGCTACGCGTCATGATGTCAGCGAGTTTTTACACAAAACGGCTCAAATAATTCACCATACGGATTAAAAGATGAACCACCTTTATGTCGTTAGGAGGCGACATCTCTCCTATAGCTTTAATTTTGCCTGGATCGACCCTGATGCCAAGGGTTGTTAATACATGCCCATGAAAAATCACCTTGTATTTCCGAATCTCAAAATTTTCGCTTTTAAGCCTGATTTTCTTGCGTACACAACGTTGCAATAAACGTTGAATTTACCGTCGTGCTCTTCTTCCGAAGAGTCGTAGATGAAAACATCGTCCACCACACACGTTACCCGATTTAAAATGTTTTGTAAAATTTCACCCGAAGCTTTCGAACAAAATATTCGCAGCCACCGACTTTAGTTGATTAATAGAGAGGCCGAGTAGGTGTAAGTGTTCGTGAAGATGACGTATGTGGTTCTTCAATGCCGCTCTAGTTTCCGCAGAACTGATGATGTCGTCGGCATAAGCCAGATAGTCGACAGGATCTGCTGGGGATAATCAAGGGATGTCTGGTATTCCGTGCAACGCTTCAGTATAATAAAAAATAGGGGAGAAAGGGGTCACCTTGCCGAGCACCCCGTCCTAGATGAAGACTAATTCGGTTACATTTAGAGACAGCAGAATTATAAAGTGACCACAAATACTCTAGGAGAAATTGTGGTGCAACAACTGCAGTAGCGGCTCGTAGCAGTGAATGATATGAAGCTGAATCAAAAGCCTTTGAGATATCCACCGCCGAAAAAGAGATGAGAGTACATAAGGAGTGCAAATGACGGAGACCAGCAGGCAAAATGGCGTGCGTCTCAAAACACCCGTCCCTACGTGCAGAGCCGAATTGTAACCGATTAGATGGAAATGAAGGAACGCAACGACCAAAAAGTATACGGTGAATTAGGCGCGTGAACACCGACGAGACGGAGATGGGGCGAAAGTGTTCCGGAGAGGTCGGTTTCAAGAACTTGGGCACAAATGTGATTCTGGCTGAGTTCATATGTGAAGGAAAATGTGGGAAAACGTGTAGACAATTAAGGAAAGCTGCAGCGAAAAGTGGATCTATTTGCGCTAAGTCCTTCAGTGTAATGCGATCGTCTCCTGGTGCGCTGATTGCATGTTTAGAAGAACTATACGCATTTCGTCTTTAGTAATTAGTTTTATTAGATTCATGTTAAGTGGGAGAATAGCTCGAGGGAACCTTTTGACTACTAATGGTGGCTGAGAAAGCATACTGCTACAATACTCCGTAAAAGTTGGAATTATGTCGTTCTCTAGTAATAATGCTGTTCACCAGTGACCATCGATAACCGTTCTAGCGTCATTTTTACGTCGCGTATAGTTAAGCCGCTGAAGGTGCCCTTATTATAGACCTTATTAACGACGCTGACGATTATTCTTTATGTTTTGCAATCGTTTCCGACGCTTTGTTGGTTTCCATTGATGCAGGAAGAGTGTGGCACTCATGGTGCTTAATCGTGCCTTAAATGAGTCTTTCAGATCTTCCTCTGTCAAGGTCACCAATAAATCTCGATGTGGGGAATGTTGTGTCCTATCCGTATATTCACACGAAGTTATCAATCGGTGGGTTATTTTAAGATCAAAGATCGTGATATAGTATCATTTTCGGTAATGCGTGGCTGATCATCCAAGAGCGTAAAGGTTTCATCCCGTAGCCAATTGGTTGCTCTAAGGCCAGAGACAACTGCAGGCACATTTATTATTTGCCTTTCTTCCACAGTAGTAGAAGAGAATGGAGCTCGTGGAGGAACGTCCCACTGATTTTCCTGAGCAGAACGTTGCGACCGTTGCATTAATTGTCTGTTGGGTAAGGGCTGCAAGTCCTCCGGAGAGCTTCGCATATTGTGTTGATGGAATTACTAGCCTAAATGAGATAAGTATTTTATTAAACTTTTAAAGGTCCTCATTGGGAATAATTTTTAAGTTTCAGAAGTAATTCTAGTTGTCGAACAACCTCGAGACTAGTTCTGAAGCTCGATAGTTAAGCTCTTTGTCTTCGTGCTGCTTCTACCTGAGTGACTGAGCAGGTGGATGCATCAAACAATCAGTGTTATGTTGAGAAGGATGCATGTCTTCGATGCTGCGAGAGACAGATTTCCGTACAAAATATACGATCATAGTGTTGGCAGCTAAGCTTTGATCTTCCACTGTGAGGAATGAATTAAGTGATGTTGTCGGGTTTCGGCGATGAGCCGCCAAATGCCGCTGTAGGCCACTTCGGTATGAAAAAGTCGGGGACATAAATTACAGGAAAAATACTGCGGACCAATGGGATTGGATGTAGACGGGCATGGACGTAAGGGGGATGGAGAAGCAGTGTCACAATTTCCTTTCTTTAAAGAATTTGAAGATACGACAACTGTAGCTTGGTTTGATTGACCCGGTGACCCTACAAGTGACTAATGACAACGGTTCCGCAGGCTGGAATTGGGGTCAAGTAATGCTGCCCCACTCGATTCATTAATTTGAACACTAGCTGATCCGCTGATCCGTATGTTCGGGACAGGGGACATGGGAAAACAGAAAATGCCTGCATGGCGGACCGTTCATAGGCCCCATCCGCGGCTGGGCGGACTGGATAACATGTGGGGGTGGAGATGTATATGCTTGAGGAGTTGTGGATCCCGTGGACTCGACAGGGTCATTCATAGAGCTTGGGGGGTTCAGAGAGGTCAGGGTGTTAAAGCTCCTGCATGGCATCAAGCTTGGACTCCTCCCAGTGGACTGCTAAGTGATGCGCGTTTGCGTAGGGGAGAATAAAAGCTGTGGTTAGAGGCGCCTTTAGCTCAAGTTTTGTCGTAGATGGGGTATGGGTGGTACGGCGATTCGGGAGTGGAATGGGGCGGCGTCGGATAAAGTTTGGGGAACGACGCAGACGGAAAGTCAGAGGCGGATGAACATTGTTTTGACGAAATGTATGTGCATGACATGTGGAAACACGGGATAATTACTCCTATTTACAATTGAGTTGATCGTTCCAATCCAGTCAAATACTGTCCCATAATCTTACTACTGGTTCTTTCAGTGATTATGGAAACGATTATTTCGGATGCGCTAACTGCCTACTTGGAAGGAATTAATTGCCTCGCACCTGAACAGCATGGCCCCCGACGAAATCAATGTTGCACTACAAATCTAATAATAGCACCGTCCAGCTGGGCTGAAGCAGTAAGCTCTGGCACATGTATTGATGTACTATTTCTCGACTTCTCAAAGGCGTTCGGCCGGATAGACCATGGCACCCCGCTCTAAAAATTACCGATGTTTTCTATGGGCGACGCTCTCCTAGGATGGATCACAAGCTTTATTCTACACCGACCTTTGGAAGCACGAGTGCGTGAATTCCTTTCGGATCCCGTCCAGGTTGAATGTGGAATACTAATAGATCCGTGCTAGGACCGCAGTTATTTTTGGTGTATATTAACCATATCAAAAATCTCAAATCTTAAACTGCCCGCCTTAGGCCGATGACATCAAAGAGTGGTGGGTGATTAAAACACCAGATGATAAATAAATAAATGACATATTCCTCGACGATGCGAGAAGCTGTTCCCTAAAAGTAACAGATCAAATAGTGGTACAACCTTTCCATGACATTTCCTTAATACATTTTCAGAAATAAACATGGGTGCAATTGAAAATTAGGTAACACAGCGTAATCAGAATCGATCTGCTATTTTTTCCTGCCATTGAATCAGGATTCTTCACAATCATATGACATATGTTTGGGCCGAGAAAAAATGATAGTGAAAGGGTTGTTTTCCGAAATGTTATGTGTCTATATTTCGGAAATTTATTCAGGCATCATGGATACCGTTTTCGAATGCCATATCTGGGGACTATGATGTCCCGAACATCTTAATCACATTTTGGACAGTTGAATGTTTACTAATCGCAAGGCTAACATTGCAAAGTGTAAAGCCTGTTCTGATATCGCTTGGAAGTTTGTTCCAAATATTTGAGTATTAGGTTAAAAAGAAACGTTCTGATTCTTGTAGTAAATTTTGGAATCATGACCTTTACCTCTTTGTTAGGTTTTGGATATCTGCTGTTTAAAGATAGGTGAACACCGTTTTTAAGACTGCGAATTTGACAATTTATGATTCTGTAAAGAAAACATAGGTTCAGCTCCATTATCCGAAGCCAAACTGGGTCAAATCCAAGTTCATCACATCGCTCTCTGTATGTCAACTTTGAGGAATATCCACATAGCTTTTTCGTGAAGCGTCACTGGACCCTCTCAAAATCGTGCTGGTCAGATTTCCGCAAATTAGACTGCATCATTGAACAATATTCTATACACGGCAATACATGGGTTTTGTAAAGCGATATGCGAGATTCCGTGAGGTAAAAATGATGGCAGCTATAACCGATGGTCTTCATGGTTTTCGAAAATTGAAAGTCACAGCGTTCAGGAAAGTTAAACGTGACTGGATATCGCACCCCAAGTCGTGAAATGCCCTGCATTGCGAGATATTTGCATCTTGTAGTAATAAACTGTCTGGCGGTACTTGGCATTTGCACGACAAAATATTACACTTGTCCACGGTAAATGATATCTGCCACAGTTGGCACCAGGAGTCAAGGGCAGATAGGTCATCCTAAGTGAGACGTACGGCTTCCTGAGTATTTGCACGTGGTTGTGAGTAGACAACTTCAATATCATCAGCAAAGACAAATGCAACACCATTTCTTATTCTCTGGAATATATCGTTAACATAAATTAAAAAAGAAGAGGACCGAGAACACTCCCTTGAATCACTTCACTAGTGTTTGCTTTCGGTTTAGAGAAATGGTCGCTATGCGCACCACCTGATGTCTACCAATTAGCTATGAAGACAGTCAAGAGAACATCGGTTCTCCAATGCCCATAGCCTACAATTTGTTTAGTAACCTTCTGTGAGGCACTCTATCAAAGTCTTTTTGCATATCCAGGAACAGGATTACGACACTGTTTCCGTTGTCAATGGCAGCCATTGTGTGATTTAAAACGTCAGTCTGGTATGTTGCGCAGGATCGACATTGCATGAAGCCGTGTTGCGAATTGCTGATATTGTTAGCGTTGTTCAAAAATATAAATAGTTCATCTTTCACTATCCTTTCCATTATTCAAGATACGGTGGGTGTGTGATTGATGGGACGAAGGTTTTTAACGTCGTGGGCAGCGACATTTTTATGTTGCGGGATAACGACAGAAGCTTTCCATTGAGTAGGGTATACTCCGTTGTTAAAAGAGAGTGTAAAGATGTTGAGCAAAAGCAGAAGGAAGTCACTACCACTGCTTTTTATTAAACAAAGGGAGATCCCATCAAGGCCTATACACGTTGAGGAGCATAAGCAAAAGATTTGACCAGTGCTTTTCGCTATAGTGAATTCCACTGTGCATAGACCTTCATTATTATGCGGCATGATAAGTGTTGGTGTATCTGATGACTCACTAAACGTTGATTCGGCAAAATAAGCACTGAAAGCTTTGTAGATATCACCTGGTGCATTGTAGTATGTTCCATCAAGCGTGGTGATAAAATTAAGATTGTCGCTGCAACGCGAACCCCGGGCGCGGAATATTTTGGCTAGCTCAGCTGTTTTGCTATGGCCGTTCAGAGCTTTATATTCTTCCAGAATGAGAGTCTTGTCACGTTGACGCCTCTGTTCTTCGACGACCTTCGACCGCTGTAATAATAGCGCAAAGTCAGCAGTTATATAACGATACTACAAGCCAATCTGGATAAGGTATATGCGTGGTCAATCCAGAATTTATTTTGATTCAATTTGGATGAATGTAGTGTTGCACATCAGTGGCAACGAGACTGGACCTTAACGTGGTGCGACGGTTTGCGTACCTCATTGACTCATTGAACTATACTGAGTGATGCCTCCGGGCACCTTGTACTCCTACCAGCTTGGTCAATGGTGAGAGGTCAGACAAACTCAGTCTCCTGGTCCTCCAGGTTGGGGGTTGAAATGGGATGGCGTCCATTTCTGTAAAAACAAATCATTGCCACCTCCTCGCTGCCTTGCGGACAGGCTTTTGAGTCAAAGACTTTGGTTGATGACCCTAATCGTTCTCCTGTCTAGGTCTGGGCGCCCTGGCAGCATCCCAGCCCACATACAACCATGACATTTTCTTCAAACATAAACTTCATCCTGCATCGGCCGTCGCGCAGATTATCAAGGGTCGCCTTATCTGCTGCATACAGCAGGGTGGATAAGCGAAAACATGCTACTGCTGGCGTCTCCCTTCTTTCTTTTCCACCTTTTTCTCTTACTCCCATCCCGACCCCCATTACTAACCTTCCTTCTATAATTCCCAGCTTAATTGACAGCAACCGAAATGCCACTGGAGTAGAACCATCTGCAGCTACCATCCCACAACACCTATCGGACGCCTATCGGCAAAACTCCCTTATAAGGCCACGCTATCCCGTTTCCATGGCGGCATTCAATGTTCGCACTCTAAGACAAACAGGTCAACAGGATGCACTTGCACGCACCTTGGACACACTGGGTAGTGATGTGTGTTGTGTGTCCGAAACTAGGATCAATGACCCTAACGGGGTTACTGAATTAAGTGCACCCGCCTTACCCTCACATTATTGGTTGCACGCATCCGGAGACGCCGATGCAGCACTCACGGGTCAAGCTGGTGAGGGTATCATCCTAAGCTCCAAGGCTGAGCCATCGTTGGTCGATTGGATTCCGGTGAATAGCCGTTTATGTGCACCCCGTCTGACGACATCAGTCAATGTTGGTTCAAGAATCAGTAAAAAACGCTGTTTGTTCATGATTTCCGCTTATGCTCCCACCGACTGCAGTTCTAATGCAGTCAAGAACACTTTCTGTCACGAACTGAACGCGCTACTAAGCAGTGCTACTAGTTCAGATATTATAGTACTTGCAGGGGATATGAACGCACAAGTAGGGCGTCTGAGCTCTTCAGAAGCTCAGCTGGGTGGTAATTATGGACTTAACTCCGAACGCACTGACAACGGTGTGCGTCTGCTGCAACTGTGTGCGGAGCACCAGTTGTTTCTTACTAGCACTGCTTTTAGACACAGTGGGCGCCGAAGTGTTACTTGGCGTCCTCTTGTGGCTGGCCAGCGATGAACCCTAATGGACCACATAGCCTTACGTTACAAGTGGCGTGGTTCCATTCTGGATTGCTGCTCATACTGGAGTACCTGTGTCGACTCTGATGATGCCTTGGTGCGCTGTCGTTTCTCCATGAACTTTACCGGAAGGCGCACCAAGTGTCCCCTACGATTGGCAACGGAGAAATTGTCTCAGTCCTCTGTCAGGCAAGCCTATCAAGACACACTGCATACTGAACTTCCGCAGTCTTATCCTAATGACGCTGAGCTTCAGTGGAATAGGATCTCGTTTGCCATGCACGACGCAAGAGCATCTGCTTGTGGAATTATCAGTCGTCACCGAACCAGTCACTGGATATCCGAGAGGTTGGTGAACCTGTTGGCATCTAGAAGACACCTCCCGGCTGGCTCTGAACACAATGTGACCAGACGGGCTATTAGGCGTGAACTAAAGCAGAGCCTGCCTGCTGACAAGGAAGCCTGGTGGACCAGTAGGGCTCAAGAAATGGAGAATGCTGGAGCAGTAGGCAATTACCAGAAGCTCTTCCAGCTAATCCGCACCACTGGTCCCAGAAAACCAGGCGTCAGTGAGACAATCAGAGACAGCGCGGGTGCGCTGATACCCAATAAGGAGCGCCGTATGGCTCGCTGGGCTGAACACTTTCAAGCTCAGTTCAGCTGGCCCCCTGCGCCCGGACCTCTTCCTACTCAGGTGATGCAAGACGAGCCATGGACGGTTAGTTTAGAGCCTACGTCGGAGGCCGAGTTTCGAAACGCGATCACAGCCGTTAGTGGTTTTCGTGCCGTTGGCCCGTATTCCCTCCCGCCTGCACTATCTAAGGATGAAGATGAGGTCATCTGCAAATCACTGACCTCCTTATTCGAATGTATCTGGAACGAAGAGAGTGTACCGGCTAATTGAAGCGAATCGATTATAGTGGCAATATACAAAAAGGGCAGTCGCACAGACTGTTCTAACCACAGGGGTATTAGCCTAACGCCATTTGTAACGAAATTATTGGCCTCGATTCTCGCTCGTCGCCTCACTGCGGAACGGGAATCTCGGATTAGGGAAGAGCAGGCCGCTTTTCGCCCAGGACGTGGCTGTATAGACCAGATAGTTACTATGCGGCAAGTGCTAGAGCAGCGCAACGCATACCGCAGACCGACAATAGCTGTGTTCCTTGATTTCAAGAGTGCGTTCGATTCAGTCGATCGATCGATTCTGTTCGAAATACTTGCGCGGAAAAATGTTCCCACGAAATATGTGAACATCCTTCGTGCTCTATACTCGAACACTACAGGCCGCGTCAGGGTTTACGGCGTTTTATAGGATAGCTTTTCGACTACAAGTGGCGTTCGTCAGGGTTGTTCGATTTCCCCATTTTTGTTCAATTCCGTCGTGGATTCTATCATGGAGTGTTCACTTGCGGAATCTCATGATGTAGGCGTTGGGATGCTGCCTGGTGAAAGGTTAGTTGATCTAGATCATGCGGATGATATCGTCTTTCTCTTCGACGATGTTGGGGCGGCTCAATCAACCCTGAATAGCCTGTCCAGAGTGGTTCCATTAACTGGTATGCACTTCGCACCTTCGAAGTACAAAGTGTTGCTGCAGGGCGACCAGCCACGTGATGACTCCTTGACGCTTGCTAACGAGGAGCTCGAGGTGGTTAATCAATTCACTTATCTTGGCAGCTGCATCAGCAATGATGGGCGCATAGAGACTGATGTCAGCTCACGCATTGTAAAAGCCAGAGCTGCCTTCTTGAACCTGCGGCATCTTTGGCGACAGAAGGGAGTTTCCCTCCGTATGAGAGGCCCGGTATACAAGGCCAAAGTGAGAGCCGTTCTGCTGTATGGTAGTGAAACTTGGCCCCTTCGGCCTGAAGAGCTGAGCCGTCGTCAAGTCTTTGATCATCGTTGTCTGCGAAGCATTGCTGGAGTCCGATGACACCAGAATGTCCGCAAGGATGAGGTGCGTAGACGAGTATTGGGTAGCGATAAGCTTGCTAGTTCCTTAGAACAAAAGATAGTGGAGAGGCGCCGCTCCCAAGAATGCCCCGGGGGAGCTCTTCGGAGCTAGCTGAGAGCGGATCGAGAAGGACGGCTAGTGACGAGCCTGGGCCCGGAACTACGGAGCGGGAATATGTGGACAGCGCAATAAATCAGACATATATGCCGCTAGCGCAGCCCACAGGACTGAGGCCGAGCCGATTGACACAGCCCAGAACAAGCAAGTCGAGAGCTCTCGAACGACTCCTGGCCGATCCAAATCGGGTACAGAGAAGTGGAGATCGAGGCGGAAACAGGAAGGCGGGTCTTCCAAGTCAGAGCTCCCGAGGCGAAAGGACTGGCTTGTCTCTAACATCCGTACCTGTGTTGCGTTGTGGGACGGAAATCTAGTCGATATTCGATGGCGCGCGTGAGACCCTCATGTGCCCATTTTCGGTGTGCAATAAACGTCTACTCCCCTGTCGTGTCGTTTTCGCTACACTGGTGCCGTGACCATTCGCGATGGAGTTGACCCGGTTGGAGCAATTTGCGGCCGGTGATGTGGAGGCGTGGCTCGATGTGCTCGACGGAATTGCGGATTGCACGTGTGTGAGGGGGATGCAAATTTGCTAATTGCTTTGGGCACACGGTTGAGTGGACGAGCCAAGGCGGTGTATCTGCTCACTCGGAATGCCAAACCCGGCTGTTCGTTCGCTGAGATGAGGGCTGCCTTGTGTGCAGAATTTGGGAAGGATCTAACGAGAGAACGAGCACTGCAACGTTTTCACCTAGCCAGATGGGACGAACAGGAGGATTTGAGGGTGTTTTTCCAGCAGCTGGACAGACATCTAACGATTCGGCTCCCCGAGTTAGAGGGCAACGCAAGAGAGCGTCTACTGAAACAGCAGTTTATCCGAAGTCTGCCCGATCCACTCCGTGATCAGGTGAAATTGGCGTCGATGGTGGGAGACAGCAAAGCGTTGGATCTGGTGACGGTCGCCCAGAATTTGTCGGAAACGAGTGACAGTGAGAAGCATCCAGCATGCTGAGTTGGAACAGAAAGTAAATCGCCTATCCGAAATGGTGGAGCAGCTGTTGTCGATAGAGTCTTCAAGCACCACTTCACAACGCAATGTACGGGTAATCCGGAACGGTCGCCGCTGTTTCCGATGCAACCAGAGTGGTCATGTGGCGAGATTCTGCACCAAGGTCAATGTGCCCCATTGTTTCTCTCTATCCATGCCGAGTCGGTGGCGAGTACCAGTCCTCCAGGTAACTATAGAATGTGTGTCTGTCCGAGCCATAGTAGACACAGGAGCGGCAGTGTCAATTACGAAGAGGTTCAACGGGGTTCCAGTAAACCCATCTTCAATCACGATGCAGACGGTCGGCGGGCATTCTTTGAAAGTGACGGGCACGCAGCGGTTACGAATCAGGATAGGAGAAACGCTCATCAGCCATGACATGTTCATCGTGGAGGAGACGACCGAAACCATCATCGGAACCGACATCCTGAAACGGCTCGGTGTCACAATTGACCTGAAAAACGATGTGGTGATCGTGGCTAACGATACGATCGAGATAGACAAGGGGAGAACCGACCGGGTTGGTGCCCTCAAAGCCGTGCCTGATTGTCAGAACCGTGCAATACGCAACGTACTGAGCAGGTATGCCCACTTATTCACAGACGCGGAAGATGATTACGGATTTTGCAATTGGGTTGAACACCGAATACCGTTGATCCCAGGAGGACAATGCAAGCCAATCTTCAGACGAATTCCACAGAACACCCTGGTGGAGATACAGAAGCAGGTGACCGAGATGGAATCGAAAGGAATCATCAGGCGAACGCACAGCCCGTATTCATCACCCGTGCTATTGACGAAGAAGGCCGACGGAACCTATCGATTTTGCATCGATTTCAGAGAACTAAACAGGGTGACTGTGAAGGATGCATTCCCGATGCCTCAGATGGAAGAAATTTTCTCAAGCCTTCACAGTGCGAAGCAGATATCTCTGATTGATCTCCGCTCGGGATATTGGCAACTGCCGATCGCAGAAGAAGATCGCCACAAGACGGCTTTCAGTGTCAATGGCCAGCAGTATGAGTTTTTGAGAATGCCGTTTGGATTGTGCAACGCCCCGGCTACATTCAGGCGTTTGTTGCTGATGGTCCTCGCGAACCTGCAAGGCGTGGTTGTGTACGGTGATGACATCATCGTCTTCTCTGAGACGGAACAGGAACATGTGACCAGACTTGGAGCAGTACTGCAGAGGCTAGACGAAGCTGGTCTGAAACTCAGTCGTAAAAAGTCGCAGATTGCCCAAAAGTCAATTGTATGCTTGGGTCACATCGTGGGCAATGGTCAAGTCCATCCACTTCCGGAGAAACGCGAGACGATCAAGTGCTTCGCAAAACCAAAATCCAAGCGTCAGCTCCGTTCGTTCTTGGGAGTGGTGGCATATGATTCAAAGTTTGTGCCCCAGTTCGCAGAGAAGGTCAGCCCGTTGTTAAAGCTGCTTCGCAAGGACGTGCCCTTCGTGTGGACAGCTGAAGCGGATCAGGCCTTTGACCATCTAAAGGCATGCATAGCAGAAGCCCCGACATGTCTACGGCTACCCAATCCTGGTGAGAGGTTCACTGTGGCTGTCGACGCAAGCAACGTGGCAATCGGTGCGGTTTTGTCTCAACCGGCTGGGGTGGTGGAGTACGCGAGCAGAGTGCTGACGGGGGCGGAACAGAAGTATTCAACAACGGAGAAAGAATGCTTGGCCATCGTGTGGGCGTTAGAGAAGTGGAGAAATTACTTACTGGCGAATGAATTCCGGGTCGTCACTGACCACAAACCGCTCTCGTGGTTGATGACGGCGAAAGACCCGCGGGGACGGCTTGCGCGATGGGCCTACCGATTGCAGGAATTCAACTTCATCATTGAGCACGTGGATGGACGCAGAATGTATTGCCAGATATGTTGTCACGCCCGTGTTTGGACGACATCATGCCAGACAATGCCATACCGGTGCGTGCGATCGCGATGGGGGAGAGGAACCTGCTGGGAGATCAAAGGACAGATGAATTCGTGAATGTGTTGTGCTCTCACTTACGGGCTGGCACCAAACCGGAGGCTACATCGGAGGAGGTGGAGGAACTCCTCAAGATCTGGGACAGGTTGAAGGTCGAAAACGATAACGTGGTGGTGGCGATAGACGGACGGAAAGTGCCTTTTGTTCCACCAAATCAGCGAGAACGTGTGATGCGCATAACTCATGATGGCGCCCATATGGGATTCGAGCGGGTCTTTGAATTGCTGCGGAGGCGAGTGTTTTGGCCAACCATGAGGAAGGACGTCGCGGCATACCTTCGGGAGTGCCCAAACTGCCAAACGAGTCGGGAGATGGAGTCCCCGAGACCGCCGATGCGATCGATGGAGGTTGGTGAGCCACTTCAGTGTTGGGGACTGGACGTCTTTGGGCCCTTACCAGTGAGTCGAACAGGAAACAGATACATTCTAGTGATGATTGACCACTTCACTCGATGGGTGGAAGCCATACCAATCAAGGACCAAACAGGCGAGACAGTGTCGCAAGTATTCGAATTCAATGTGCCTGCAAGGTATGGGATCCCACAGTGTATCATCACGGACCAAGGGCCCTGCTTCGAGTCAAGAGCGTTTAAGTCAGTGTTGGACAAGTGGGGCATCCAGAGACGGCGAACTTCACCGTACCACCCACAAACCAACGGGATGACCGAGCGGTTCAACCGGACATTGAAGACGTGGATAAACTGCACGAAGTTGGCATGGGAAGATGCTTTGCCTCAGGTTCTGATCGCGTATCGGACCAGCATGCAATCAACCACCAAGGTCTCGCCATTCGAATTACTGTTCGGCAGAGAACCACGGATTGCGCTCGATACTTGCCTACCGAACCAGGGTGAGTGGAAACATCCAGCTGAGCATCAAGAGCAAATGCGATGGAAAGCTAGAAGCGAAACCAAAGCTCGACAAGCGCGGAATAAGCGAAATTACGACGCCAGGCATGAGGCTCACAAGTGGAGGCCATTCAGGATTGGAGAACGGGTCAAGTTACGGAACAACGATCGGCCGGATCATGACGGGCCGGGCGCAAGCAAGTTCAGAGAACGCTGGAAAGGCCCCTACACCATTATCGACCAGAAAGCGGGCAACTTCTTAATCGACTGCGGAGGAATGAAACGTTGGGTGAATGCTGCTCTCCTGCGACCATGGTACGAGAGGAAGAAAGGTCCTGGAGGAGGGGCGGGTGTAGAGGGGCCGCTTCCAAGAATGGCTCTGGGGAGCTCTTCGGAGCTAGCTGAGAGCGGATCGCGAAAGACGGCTAGCGACGAGCCTGGGCCCGGAACTACGGAGCGGGAATATGTGGACAGCGCAATAAATCAGACAAATACGCCGCTAGCGCAGCCCACAGGACCGAGGCCGAGCCGATTGACACAGCCCAGAACAAGCAAGTCGAGAGCTCTCGAACGACTCCTGGCCGATCCAAATCGGGTGCAGAGAAGCGGAGATCGAGGCGAAAACAGGAAGGCGGATCTTCCAAGTCAGAGCTCCCGAGGCGAAAGGACTGGCTCGTCTCTAACATCCGTACCTGTGTTGCGTGGTGGGACGGAAATCTAGTCGATATTCGATGGCGCGCGCGAGACCCTCATGTGCCCATTTTCGGTGTGCAATAAACGTCTACCCCCCTGTCTTGTCGTTCTCGCTACACTGGTGCCGTGACCAATCGCGATGGAGTTGACCCGGTTGGAGCAATTTGCGGCCGGTGACGTGGAGGCGTGGCTCGATGAGTTCGACGGAATTGCGGCTTGCACGGGTGTGAGGGGGGATGCAAATTTGCTAATTGCTTTGGGCACACGGTTGAGTGGACGAGCCAAGGCGGTGTATCTGCTCACTCGAAAGGCCAAACCCGGTTGTTCGTTCGCTGAGATGAGGGCTGCCTTGTGTGCAGAATTTGGGAAGGATCTGGAGAGAGAACGAGCACTGCAACGATTTCACGCAGCCAGATGGGACGAACAGGAGGATTTGATGGTGTTTTTCCAGCAGCTGGACAGACATCTAACGATTGGGCTCCCCGAGTTAGAGGGCAAAGCAAGAGAGCGCCTACTGAAACAGCAGTTTATCCGAAGTCTGCCCGATCCACTCCATGATCAGGTGAAATTGGCGTCGATGGTGGGAGACAGCAAAGCGTTGGATCTGGTGACGGTCGCCCAGAATTTGTCGGAACGAGTGACAGTGAGAAGCATCCAGCATGCTGAGTTGGAACAGAAAGTAAATCGCCTATCCGAAATGGTGGAGCAGCTGTTGTCGATAGAGTCTTCAAGCACCACTTCACAACGCAATGTACGGGTAATCCGGAACGGTCGCCGCTGTTTCCGATGCAACCAGAGTGGTCATGTGGCGAGATTCTGCACCAACGTCAATGTGCCCCATTGTTTCTCTCTATCCATGCCGAGTCGGTGGCGAGTACCAGTCCTCCAGGTAACTATAGAAGGTGTGTCTGTCCGAGCCATAGTAGACACAGGAGCGGCAGTGTCAATTACGAAGAGGTTCAACGGGTTCCAGTAAACCCATCTTCAATCACGATGCAGACGGTCGGCGGGCATTCTTTGAAAGTGACGGGCACGCAGCGGTTACGAATCAGGATAGGAGAAACGCTCATCAGCCATGACATGTTCATCGTGGAGGAGACGACCGAAACCATCATCGGAACCGACATCCTGAAACGGCTCGGTGTCACAATTGACCTGAAAAACGATGTGGTGATCGTGGCTAACGATACGATCGAGATAGACAAGGGGAGAACCGACCGGGTTGGTGCCCTCAAAGCCGTGCCTGATTGTCAGAACCGTGCAATACGCAACGTACTGAGCAGGTATGCCCACTTATTCACAGACGCGGAAGATGATTACGGATTTTGCAATTGGGTTGAACACCGAATACCGTTGATCCCAGGAGGACAATGCAAGCCAATCTTCAGACGAATTCCACAGAACACCCTGGTTGAGATACAGAAGCAGGTGACCGAGATGAATCGAAAGGAATCATCAGGCGAACGCACAGCCCGTATTCATCACCCGTGCTATTGACGAAGAAGGCCGACGGAACCTATCGATTTTGCATCGATTTCAGAGAACTAAACAGGGTGACTGTGAAGGATGCATTCCCGATGCCTCAGATGGAGAAATTTTCTCAAGCCTTCACAGTGCGAAGCAGATATCTCTGATTGATCTCCGCTCGGGATATTGGCAACTGCCGATCGCAGAAGAAGATCGCCACAAGACGGCTTTCAGTGTCAATGGCCAGCAGTATGAGTTTTTGAGAATGCCGTTTGGATTGTGCAACGCCCCGGCTACATTCAGGCGTTTGTTGCTGATGGTCCTCGGCGAACCTGCAAGGCGTGGTTGTTTATGGTGATGACATCATCGTCTTCTCTGAGACGGAACAGGAACATGTGACCAGACTTGGAGCAGTACTGCAGAGGCTAGATGAAGCTGGTCTGAAACTCAGTCGTAAAAAGTCGCAGATTGCCCAAAAGTCAATTGTATGCTTGGGTCACATCGTGGGCAATGGTCAAGTCCATCCACTTCCGGAGAAACGCGAGACGATCAAGTGCTTCGCAAAACCAAAATCCAAGCGTCAGCTCCGTTCGTTCTGGGAGTGGTGGCATATGATTCAAAGTTTGTGCCCCAGTTCGCAGAGAAGGTCAGCCCGTTGTTAAAGCTGCTTCGCAAGGACGTGCCCTTCGTGTGGACAGCTGAAGCGGATCAGGCCTTTGACCATCTAAAGGCATGCATAGCAGAAGCCCCGACATGTCTACGGCTACCCAATCCTGGTGAGAGGTTCACTGTGGCTGTCGACGCAAGCAACGTGGCAATCGGTGCGGTTTTGTCTCAACCGGCTGGGGTGGTGGAGTACGCGAGCAGAGTGCTGACGGGGGCGGAACAGAAGTATTCAACAACGGAGAAAGAATGCTTGGCCATCGTGTGGGCGTTAGAGAAGTGGAGAAATTACTTACTGGCGAATGAATTCCGGGTCGTCACTGACCACAAACCGCTCTCGTGGTTGATGACGGCGAAAGACCCGCGGGGACGGCTTGCGCGATGGGCCTACCGATTGCAGGAATTCAACTTCACCATTGAGCACGTGGATGGAACGCAGAATGTATTGCCAGATATGTTGTCACGCCCGTGTTTGGACGACATCATGCCAGACAATGCCATACCGGTGCGTGCGATCGCGATGGGGGAGAGGAACCTGCTGGGAGATCAAAGGACAGATGAATTCGTGAATGTGTTGTGCTCTCACTTACAGGCTGGCAGCCAAACCGGAGGCTACATCGGAGGAGGTGGAGGAACTCCTCAAGATCTGGGACAGGTTGAAGGTCGAAAACGATAACGTGGTGGTGCGATAGACGGACGGAAAGTGCCTTTTGTTCCACCAAATCAGCGAGAACGTGTGATGCGCATAACTCATGATGGCGCCCATATGGGATTCGAGCAGGGTCTTTGAATTGCTGCGGAGGCCAGTGTTTTGGCCAACCATGAGGAAGGACGTCGCGGCATACATTCGGGAGTGCCCAAACTGCCAAACGAGTCGGGAGATGGAGTCCCCGAGACCGCCGAGGCGATCGATGGAGGTTGGTGAGCCACTTCAGTGTTGGGGACTGGACGTCTTTGGCCCTTACCAGTGAGTCGAACAGGAAACAGATACATTCTAGTGATGATTGACCACTTCACTCGATGGGTGGAAGCCATACCAATCAAGGACCAAACAGGCGAGACAGTGTCGCAAGTATTCGAATTCAATGTGCCTGCAAGGTATGGGATCCCACAGTGTATCATCACGGACCAAGGGCCCTGCTTCGAGTCAAGAGCGTTTAAGGCAGTGTTGGACAAGTGGGGCATCCAGAGACGGCGACTTCACCGTACCACCCACAAACCAACGGCATGACCGAGCGGTTCAACCGGACATTGAAGACGTGGATAAACTGCACGAAGTTGGCATGGGAAGATGCTTTGCCTCAGGTTCTGATCGCGTATCGGACCAGCATGCAATCAACCACCAAGGTCTCGCCATTCGAATTACTGTTCGGCAGAGAACCAAGGATTGCGCTCGATACTTGCCTACCGAACCAGGGTGAGTGGAAACATCCAGCTGAGCATCAAGAGCGACTGCGATGGAAAGCTAGAAGCGAAACCAAAGCTCGACAAGCGCGGAATAAGCGAAATTACGACGCCAGGCATGAGGCTCACAAGTGGAGGCCATTCAGGATTGAAGAACGGGTCAAGTTACGGAACAACGATCGGCCGGATCATGACGGGCCGGGCGCAAGCAAGTTCAGAGAACCCTGGAAAGGCCCCTACACCATTATCGACCAGAAAGCGGGCAACTTCTTAATCGACTGCGGAGGAATGAAACGTTGGGTGAATGCTGCTCTCCTGCGACCATGGTACGAAAGGAAGAAAGGTCCTCGAGGAGGGGCCGGTGTAGAGGGGCCGCTCCCAAGAATGCCCCGGGGGAGCTCTTCGGAGCTAGCTGAGAGCGGATCGAGAAGGACGGCTAGTGACGAGCCTGGGCCCGGAACTACGGAGCCGGAATATGTGGACAGCGCAATAAATCAGACATATATGCCGCTAGCGCAGCCCACAGGACTGAGGCCGAGCCGATTGACACAGCCCAGAACAAGCAAGTCGAGAGCTCTCGAACGACTCCGGGCCGATCCAAATCGGGTACAGAGAAGTGGAGATCGAGGCGTAAACAGGAAGGCGGGTCTTCCAAGTCAGAGCTCCCGAGGCGAAAGGACTGGCTTGTCTCTAACATCCGTACCTGTGTTGCGTTGTGGGACGGAAATCTAGTCGATATTCGATGGCGCGCGTGAGACTCTCATGTGCCCATTTCGGTGTACAATAAACGTCTACTCCCCTGTCGTGTCGTTTTCGCTACACTGGTGCCGTGACCATTCGCGATGGAGTTGACCCGGTTGGAGCAATTTGCGGCCGGTGATGTGGAGGCGTGGCTCGATGTGCTCGACGGAATTGCGGATTGCACGTGTGTGAGGGGGATGCAAATTTGCTAATTGCTTTGGGCACATGGTTGAGTGGACGAGCCAAGGCGGTGTATCTGCTCACTTGGAAGGCCAAACCGGGCTGTTCGTTCGCTGAGATGAGGGCAGCCTTGTGTGCAGAATTTGGGAAGGATCTGGAGAGAGAACAAGTACTGCAACGATTTCACGCAGCCAGATGGGACGAACAGGAGGATTTGATGGTGTTTTTCCAGCAGCTGGACAGACATCTAACGATTCGGCTCCCCGAGTTAGAGGGCAACACAAGAGAGCGCCTACTGAAACAGCAGTTTATCCGAAGTCCGCCCGATCCACTCCGTGATCAGGTGAAATTGGCGTCTATGGTGGGAGACAGCAAAGCGTTGAATCTGGTGACGGTCGCCCAGAATTTGTCTAAACGAGTGACAGTGAGAAGCATCCAGCATTCTGAGTTGGAACAGAAAGTAAATCGCCTATCCGAAATGGTGGAGCAGCTGTTGTCGATAGAGTCTTCAAGCACCACTTCACAACGCAATGTACGGGTAATCCGGAACGGTCACCGCTGTTTCCGATGCAACCAGAGTGGTCATGTGGCGAGATTCTGCACCAAGGTCAATGTACCCCATTGTTTCTCTCTATCCATGCCGAGTCGGTGGCGAGTACCAGTCCTCCAGGTAACTATAGAATGTGTGTCTCTCCGAGTCATAGTAGACACAGGAGCGGCAGTGTCAATTACGAAGAGGTTCAACGGGTTCCAGTAAACCCATCTTCAATCACGATGCGGACGGTCGGCGGGCATTCTTTGAAAGTGACGGACACGCAGCGGTTACGAATCAGGATAGGAGAAACGCTCATCCGCCATGACATGTTCATCGTGGAGGAGACGACCGAAACCATCCTCGGAACCGACATCCTGAAACGGCTCGGTGTCACAGTTGACCTGAAAAACGATGTGGTGATCGTGGCTAACGATACGATCGAGATAGACAAGGGGAGAACCGACCGGGTTGGTGCCCTCAAAGCCGTGCCCGATTGTCAGAATCATGCAAAACGCAACGTACTGAGCAGGTATGCCCACTTATTCACAGACGCGGAAGATGATTACGGATTTTGCAATCGGATTGAACACCGAATACCCATGATCCCAGGAGGACAATAAAAGCCAATCTTCAGACGAATTCCACAGAACACCCTGGTTGATGTACAGAAGTAGGTGACCGAGATGAAATCGAAAGGAATCATCAGACAAACGCACAGCCCGTATTCATCACCCGTGCTATTTACGAAGAAGGCCGATGGAACCTATCGATTTTGCACCGATTTCAGAGAACTAAACAGGGTGACTGTGAAGGATGCATTCCCGATGCCTCAGATGAAAGAAATTTTCTCAAGCCTTCACAGTGCCAAGCAGATATCTTTGATCTTCGCTCAGGATATTGGCAACTGCCGATCGCAGAAGAAGATCGCCGCAAGACGGCTTTCAGTGTCAATGGCCAGCAGTATGAGGTTTTGAGAAGGCCGTTTGGATTGTGCAACGCCCCAGCTACATTCAGACGTTTGTTGCTGATGCTCCTGGCGAACCTGCAAGGCGTCGTTGTTTATGGTGATGACGTCATTGTCTTCTCTGAGACGGAACAGGAACATGTGACCAGACTTGGAGCAGTACTGCAGAGGCTGGACGAAGCTGGTCTGAAACTCAGTCGTAAAAGGTCGCAGATTGCCCAAAAGTCAATTGTACGCTTGGG
This sequence comes from Dicrocoelium dendriticum, assembly GCA_944474145.2. Lineage (NCBI taxonomy): Eukaryota > Metazoa > Platyhelminthes > Trematoda > Plagiorchiida > Dicrocoeliidae > Dicrocoelium > Dicrocoelium dendriticum. Next base: position 206,001,485 of record OX104064.1, on the reverse strand, counting down.
TCACATCGTGGGCAATGGTCAAGTCCATCCACTTCCGGAGAAACGCGAGACGATCAAGTGCTTCGCAAAACCAAAATCCAAGCGTCAGCTCCGTTCGTTCTTGGAAGTGGTGGCATATGATTCAAAGTTTGTGCCCCAGTTCGCAGAGAAGGTCAGCCCGTTGTTAAAGCTGCTTCGCAAGGACGTGCCGTTCGTGTGGACAGCTGAAGCGGATCAAGCCTTTGACCATCTAAAGGCATGCATAGCAGAAGCCCCGACATGTCTACTGCTACCCAATCCTGGTGAGAGGTTCACTGTGGCTGTCGACGCAAGCAACGTGGCAATCGGTGCGGTTTTGTCTCAACCGGCTGGGATGGTGGAGTACGCGAGCAGAGTGCTGAAGGGGGCGGAACAGAAGTATTCAACAACGGAGAAAGAATGCTTGGCCATCGTGTGGGCGTTAGAGAATTGGAGAAATTACTTACTGGCGAATGAATTCCGGGTCGTCACTGACCACAAACCGCTCTCCTGGTTGATGACGGCGAAAGACCCGCGGGGACGGCTTGCGCGATGGGCCTACCGATTGCAGGAATTCAACTTCACCATTAAGCACGTGGATGGAACGCAGAATGTATTGCCAGATATGTTGCCACGCCCGTGTTTGGACGACATTATGCCAGACAATGCCATACCGGTGCGTGCGATCGCGATGGAGGAGAAGAACCTGCTGGGAGATCAAAGGACAGATGAATTCGTGAATGTGTTGTGCTCTCACTTACAGGCTGGCAGCAAACCGGAAGACACATCGGAAGCGGTGGAGGAACTCCTCAAGATCTGGGACAGGTTGAAGGTCGAAAACAATAACGTGGTGGTGCGATAGACGGACGGAAAGTGCCTTTTGTTCCACCAAATCAGCGAGAACGTGTGATGCGTATAACTTATGATGGCGCCCATATAGGATTCGAGCAGGTCTTTGAATTGCTGCGGAGGCCAGTGTTTTGGCCAACCATGAGGAAGGACGTCGCGGCATACATTCGGGGGTGCCCAAACTGCCAAACGAGTCGGGAGATGGAGTCCCCGAGACCGCCGAGGCGATCGATGGAGGTTGGTGAGCCACTTCAGTGTTGGGGACTGGACGTCTTTGGCCCCTTACCAGTGAGTCGAACAGGAAACAGATACATTCTAGTGGTGATTGACCACTTTACTCGGTGGGTGGAAGCCATACCAATCAAGGACCAAACAGGCGAGACAGTGTCGCAAGTATTCGAATTCAACGTGCCTGCAAGGTATGGGATCCCACAGTATCATCACGGACCAAGGGCCCTGCTTCGAGCCAAAAACGTTTAAGGCAGTGTTGGACAAGTGGGGCATTCAGAGACGGCGGACTTCACCATACCACCCACAAACCAACGGCATGACCGAGCGGTTCAATCGGACATTGAAAACGTGGATAAACTGCACGAAGTTGGCATGGGAAGATGCTTTGCCTCAGGTTCTGATCGCGTATAGGACCAGTATGCAATCAATTAACAAGGTCTCGCAATTAGAATTATGTTCGGCAGAGAACCAAGGATTGCGCTCGATAACTGCCTACCGAACCAGGGTGAGCGGTAACATTCAGCTGGGCATCAAGAGCGACTGCAAGGGAAAGCTAAAAGCGAAACCAAAGCTCGACAAGCGTAGAATAAGCGAAATTACGACGCCAGGCATGAGGCTCACAAGTGGAGGTCATTCAGGATTGAAGAACGAGTCAAGGTACGGAACAACGATCGGCCGGATCATGACGGGCCGGGCGCAAGCAAGTTCAGAGAACCCTGGAAAGGCCCCTACACCATTATCGACTAGAAAGAGGGCAACTTCTTAATCGACTGCGGAGGAATGAAACGTTGGGTGAATGCTGCTCTCCTGCGACCATGGTACGAAAGGAAGAAAGGTCCTCGAGGAGGGGCCGGTGTAGAGGGGCCGCTCCCAAGAATGCCCCGGGGGAGCTCTTCGGAGCTAGCTGAGAGCGGATCGAGAAGGACGGCTAGTGACGAGCCTGGGCCCGGAACTACGGAGCGGGAATATGTGGACAGCGCAATAAATCAGACATATATGCCGCTAGCGCAGCCCACAGGACTGAGGCCGAGCCGATTGACACAGCCCAGAACAAGCAAGTCGAGAGCTCTCGAACGACTCCGGGCCGATCCAAATCGGGTACAGAGAAGTGGAGATCGAGGCGTAAACAGGAAGGCGGGTCTTCCAAGTCAGAGCTCCCGAGGCGAAAGGACTGGCTTGTCTCTAACATCCGTACCTGTGTTGCGTTGTGGGACGGAAATCTAGTCGATATTCGATGGCGCGCGTGAGACTCTCATGTGCCCATTTTCGATGTGCAATAAACGTCTATCTCCCTTTGTCGTGTCCTTCTCGCTACAATAACACTGAATAAGTTGCGTTGGCTTGGGCATGTACTACGTATGCCTGATCACCGCTTACCTGGGAGGGCCTTGTTTAGTCTTAAGTTGTAGGTTGGCGCAAGGCTCGAGGTGGCCAAAAGTTGACTTGGCAGCGGGAAATGAAGTCACTGAAGACCAAACTTGGTGGCGTTGGTCCGTTTCGCCTTCCGGGCTGGAGTCCACGTGACTCGCCTTGTGCTTGTCTAGAGACTTTACAAGACATGGCTCGCAGTAGACACCAGTGGCGTGTCTGCTGCCGTCTCCTAATTGGATTGCCTGTTTAAAGTGTGTTTCGTTTTGAGTTATCTGCGGGTAATGGCTGATTATGACGCGTGGCGGTGAAAGCCGCAAAGAAGCTGTCTCGCGATGCCGCCTTATCTTTGCACGACAGCCAGCTTTTTGTGACGGTATGTTGTCTACACAAGGTGTAGGCGCCTTGACCCTGAATGTTTGCTTAGGGCATTAAGGTTTTCAGGTAAGTCCCCCTTCTCTCCCTCCTATTCTTTATTTCATAGGTCGTCATGGTTGCATGGCAGGGAAGCATCAGTTCAAATGGATGATGTACTGCTGTTGATGATGATGATAATGAGTGCCACACATAAGAAACCAGGTGATGTGCTCCTAAATCTGGGCAACTAGTTGTTTGAAATACTTCTAAAGAAAAGCTTTCGGGAGTTTTGGTCCAGGCCAACCTAGGATGTTGGAATCCATCTGAAATCGCGTCAAACAGAGATACCCGGCACATAAATCTCCTGAAGCGAGCATTTGGACCATCCGACCTATCGATTTCCACATCTTCTCAGCTCATCCATACTATAAAGTGGCAGAAGAAAACGACTACTCGGAAGCCAGAAAGACACAAGAACATGATAGCAGGGAATTACCAACGGGTGCAATGGATAAGCCGAGATAATGCAGTGCGGGTCTTGTGGGTAGAGCAGAAAGCGCCTCACGAGCGATGTCTGGCAAGGAGCCTGGGTCCAGAACAATGGAAGTGTTTGTCGAGAAAGTAGTGAATCAAACAGACACGCCTGTAGCGAAGCTCACTGGCCGAGTGATGGACAAGCTAAAGTAAATCGCGATTTCGCGAACGACCACTGGCTGGTCTGAATCGGATATAATGAAGCGAAGATAAGTAATGAAAATAAGAAGGGATTGATCCCAGGCTCAAGATTGTAAGACAATTCCCCATCGGGGATGCGCCGTGGGAAGTAAACACGGTCCATATCTCTACGGGTTTTCGAGAGGGCAGTTTACGCATTGTTATGGCCAAACATGCTCTACGCTCCTCCCACGTCGTTCTTGTTACACTGGTGCCGTGTCCAATCAGGATGGACCTGACCTGGCCAGCGCAACTTGCGCACAGAGACCTGAAGAAGAGGCTCGATGAATTCATGGTCATCGCCGCATGCGATGGGGTTAAAGTTGACTACAATTTGCCAACTACTTTTGGCACGTTGTTGGATGAAAGAGCGAAGGCGAGGTACTTTCTCACTCGGAAAGCCCAATCCGGCTGTTCGTTCGTTGAGCTAATGGCTGCATTGTGTGAAGAATTTGCGAAGGAAGGGGATAGACAGCGAACAATGGAGCGATCTCACTCAGCCAGATGGGAGGAACAGGCGGATTTGAAGGTGTTTCTCTAGCAGCTGGACAGATGTGGCGATTGGGCTCCACGAGTTGAAGCGCATCGCAAGAGAACAGCTACTCAACCAGCAATTTGTACGAAGCCTGCAGGATCCACTCCATGACAAGGTAAATTTGGCAGCGACGTTTGGAGAAAGCAGGGTGGAGAGTCTGGTGAAGGTTGCGCAGAACTTGTCTGAGCGCGTGACAATGAGCATAGTCCATCATTCGTAGTTGAAGCACAGGGTAAACTAACTGTCCGAAATGGTGGAGAAGGTGTTGTCGAGAGAAACTCCAAGAGCAATTTCACAAAGCAGTGAACATGAAAGCCGGAACAGTTGCCACTGTTTCCGATGCAATCAGTTAGGTCATGTGGCTAGATCCTTCATCAGCTGTACTCTGTACCATTGTTTCTCTCTAGCCTTGCCTATTAGGTGGCGGGTACCGGTCCTCAAGTTAACTATTGAGGTTGTGTCGTTCCGGACCATAGCTGATATGGGAGCGGGTGTATCCATTACGAAGAGGTCTGAAGGAGTTCCAGTAACTTCATCCTCAGTCGGATAGGAGATCGTCGGTGCATATCGTGTGACGGTTACTGGCACGCAGCAGTTGCGAATCAGGATAGGAGAAACGCTCATCAGCCATGGTACGTTCATCGTGGAGGCGACAAGCAAAACAATCATCAGCAGCAGCATCCAAAAATGGCTCGGTGTCACAATTGATCTGAGAAACGATTTGGTAATTGTAGACAACGGGACGATTGAGAGGAACACTGCGTGAGCCCTCCGGGTAAGTCTGCACAGGTTCCTGTCTGCCAATAATTTAAAAACGGAGTGTACTTAGCAAGTATGCCCACCTATTCACGGACGCAGATGATTACGGATTTTGCAGGTGGATAGAACATCGAATACCATTAATCCCGGAAGGGCAGTGTAAGCGGATCTTCGGAAGAATACAGAAGCATACGCTGACGGCGATACACTAACTGGTAGAAGAAATGAAGGAAAAAGGAAACAGCAGGCGAACGCACGGTCCGTATTCGTCACTCGTGCTACTGACGAAAGAGGAAGACGGTACCTTCAAGTTTGCATTGATAGTAGAGAACTGAATAGAATGGCGGTGGGAAAAGCGTTTCCGATGCCGCAGACGGAAGTAATTTTCTCCAGCCTTCACAGCGCTAAGCGGATATCCTTAATAGATCTCCGATCGGAATATTTGCAGCTGAGTATCGCACAGTATGATTGCCACAAGACGATTTTCAATGTGATTGGTCAGCAGTATATGTTAGTAAGAATGCTCCCACTACATTCCGACGACTATCTTTTATGGTCCTGGAGAACGTACATGATGTTCCAGAATAGTATATAGCGAAGCGGAGATAAGTAATGAAAATAAGACGAGATAGTTCCCAGGCTCAAACTCGTAATGCACATGGAATGGCCCATCTTCCAATTCCTCATCGTTGGTGCGCAGTGGGAAAGAAACACGGTCTATATCTGTACGGGTTTGCGAGAGGGCAGTTTGCACATTATTACGGTTATACACGCTGTGTTCCCCTCCTGCCTCGTTCTCCCTACCATACATTCACATTTGGTATACGCAATACTGGTCTGGCAGCCATGGCTGTATTGGGTTCTCACCGCCTTGGAGATACCCTACGCTGGGCAACTAAAAATGTCAGTGGTCTGTATAAGTTGCTGTATGAACGAAAGTTACAATTGCTCGGGGTCATTCGCGGACAATATCCATGCTTGCGCGGAGATCTCATTTTGCCTTACCAGATTTTTAGACATCTCAACGACACGTGTCGCCATTTGCTGGAGCTCAGTCATAACGGTAATTTGAGAGGCCACCATCTCAAGCTAACAAGGCAGTACAGCCGTTTGGGATGCCGTCGGAATTTCTTTTCCTCGCGGGTTTGCATAACGTGCAATGGCACACCGGAATTTGTCATTTGTGCTCCCAAGCTGGTGGAATCCAAAGCCCGACTTAACCGTTTACTCATTTGCTGCACCATCTGACGTAACTCATTACCCACGGATAAACACAAGGGTCTGGGCAACCCCAAAAATATCTTCCACCATTTTCTACTCCATTACGTCTTCATCAGATGCGAAAATATTTGTTGCCAACGTCTGATTTGTCATTACTTCTCAAGCATTACGTTGGATTACTACTACCTATCCTGCAGTGAGTTCACCGGTGTAAACCTATTTTTGCTAACAATTCTTCTGTGTTGTACTTTCATCATGAACATTCTACGATACCTGTTAAGCTTTAGATTCCAAACAAGCTTTAGCTTTTTTACACATATAAAATCATTGTTCCATTTTTCCATTCTAAGGAAACTGGCTACTTCATCTAGAACCACTTGCCATAATGAGGACGACAAGTCTACCTTCGCGAAATACTTAACTTTGGACAAACGCGGCAAAATGTCTTCTAGGGTAGGTATTGCATAATGCTCCCTACGCTGGGTCTCATTCAATGGCTTTGGGTCTATACACGTACCCCTCTTCTTCGTAATGTAAACGACTTTACTAACCCAGTCGGTTGACTAGCCAAGTTTGGAAAACACACCCTCTCTCACTAATTTGCACAATTCAGCGCAAAAACAGTCACGCAGCGTAAACGGAACCCAGTTAGACGGTAGCGCGGTCGTTCCAACAACTCATCTAATGCCAAGTGAGAGGTCCACTCAAATCTTCCAAAACTCGGGCTAAAAACGGACAGATACTAGTCACTAGTATCGGTTTCTTCCTGGCAAGCGGGCATGAAAGAAACAGTCATGGTTAAAAATAACAAAAACATGCGACTGAATGGAACCAACGCCGGGAATCGTCGTTAGTTCTTCCTTCATCTGAATTCGCATAAATTTGAATGTCTGAGTCTTACACAATTTCCCTCGCACTATCTTCTAAGGGTATGCGTTACCCATTACACAGTCAAGCGAATGATCTGTTACAAGGTAGAAATACCAACAACATACAATTTTTTAGAGTACTAATTTGCGAATCTTTCGGCTTCATTACGAGGACCTCATCCTATTAGGGTGATCAGGGGAAGCCTTCGTAAAAACTGTGGGTTAAGGAGAGCAAATTGGTGTTTATTAGGGTATCAGATAGAGTGAGTGAAAAAATCAAAGAAACTAGCTCAAGACATATCACTGGATCTAAGCTTGATTAAGCATTATTCGAGATGATTTGGATGTAGACCGGAAAAAATATCAGTGGGCCGCAGGTGCCGGCTCGTCACTTTAAAATTACTGGCCAATCCAGAAAAGAGGTTATAATATAACCTAGAAATTTTGGATTTCAGTGGAATAGTCGAGGTAATGCCATCTAGTTGCACTCTTTCCTGTGCTAATAGGAACCTTTATGCGAGAGTTACCTTTCATCCCGAAGTATGGTCCCTGTGAAACGATGAAACGGACAATACCAAAAGATCCACGCCCTAGAGTGTGTGCGCATATGCAAGAATGTCAATTTGAACAGCTTAGAATCCCTCGACCTTGCTCAAGGAAACTCGATGATCTATAGACCGTTAAGTCCGGAACGATGCCGGCTTAAGATTGGCTAACTCCAATAGACACTACTGGTCATGCAATCCGTATTTCTAGATCTGCTACATAACGAGTCCTCAAGCAAAACATGTGATCTATTGCAATAGACAACTGGCGGTTTCAGCGTTGTTTTTACCTTGAAGCCATCTGAGCGTCAAGCCAACTCATGAGTATCAACCCGATCTAGTCTTTAAGACAAAGTTACCGCAGTGCTTCACAGCGCGCTAACTGTAACGAAAACTACAGTAATTCGTACGGAGGGCAGTTGCTAGCTAAGTCCTTTCCTTCATTCACGGAATCCTAAACAAATCTATTTCTACCTTCCATACATCCGGGTCGAAACTAAGGGCGTAATTCTTCTTCTAATTGCCTGGTTTCTAAAATTGCTGTTACCACCATTGGATTAAGTTGGTTTCGTCAACAATACAGTAACCATGCCAGAACTTCCTGGTCTACCTGAACCAAGAGCTTTTCAGCATTTTGGGCTAGCGCGTTATCCAGGATGCGAGTACAATTTGATTATCCGCGGGCAACCAAACAGGCCGTTTTTATTTCGCTTAGAATCATTCATTCCCATATTACCTTACCCTCGGACACAGGAGCAGACTGCGACGTAAAGTGCAGCAGCGAAGTAAGCAACCATTCGCAAAAACCTTAAAAGTCGCTTCCCGTCAAAACTTCACTTACCGCCTCTTAATGACAACGCATGATGTGAGTGGATCTAAGAGGCTAGCAGATAATAAAACCAAAACTTCACTTAAAAGTGAGTTTCCCGTAGCCTTGTGCGTTGCATTTAACTATTTAAATGGGCTATTGCCAACATTATTTTCCTTAATGGCTGCAACCTGCAGCGAGTCCTGCACTGTTTAAACTAACAACTGCATGACCCATCTTTGCAACGTAAATCGTAACCTCCATAACGTATATCTGACCAATTTCTATGCCAAATGCAAATGTACAAACCACATGGAAAACCAATTAAGCAAGCTGTCAGAACAGGACACGTTTGCAACACGTGCATGTGGACTTCGCTTCTACTTTCATATTATGCGAAAGCTCGCGATACTAAAGTACATTTGCTGTTTCGATAAACAGGCGGAAACAGAACTAAACCTCTAACTGGAAATTGAACTGCAGAGAGAGCTAACCTACCAAAATGACCAAGGAGTAAACTTCACAAATCCGGTCCTGTTCATTATATTTCTGCTTGCAAACTTGCGCAACCGAAGCCATTGTCGTGTGTGTACATAGATTACTCAGTGTGTGAATCCCTTTCCTGGGGCCTACTAATTTTAATGAACAATAAAACTAGTTATGAACTGTTAACAGTGCAGTTTGTGTGGCCACCCGTTAGGTTTGCAAGGACGATTGCCATAATCGACTTCCTCCTCGGACTACGACGGGTAAAGTTTTGGTCCGATTTATTCACCAGATTCGCGGTGTAGGTCCTTTCGCCCAAAGGTTTTAAAATATATCAGTATAAGTAGCAGATAGACCAATAGCTTGATTGCACGTTCCACTTCGCGCAGAAGGCGCTCAGCATCCTTAGAATCTCTGTTCACAGGATCATACAGACTGATCGCTGTCGAAAACGAAACAAGCATAATCGACATGCAGTGGTGAACATTGATCGACCTGAGCCAATTTTCATGAATTAGGTCGAGACGTCTTCATCACCTTGTATGACTTCCCGTGCAGTCAAGACAGACGCACTTATGACTTTTAATTTTACCCATCAGACCGTTGCATCCTCATTGTTCAGAACGAGATTATCGATCCGCGCATCGATACGGTGCCATCCCACATGAGATCCTCTGACGATAGGCAACCCAACCTGATAGTTCTGTACAGATTTCGGTCCAAACGGCATTTTCCAGTTCGTAGATCCCTCTTGGGCAGTTGCGTAAGAGGAAAGCTAGTAGAAACCCACCCACTCAAATAGTTGCTATGCCATGCATTGATGACCATCGCCAACTCACCAACTGTGTATTTTTTGACAATTTTTGCCCTGCTCTATCCGTAACTCTTCATGCTATCCCTCATATGACGCTTTATATGATTCATGTACCTCACAGTGGTCCGAGAAACTGTTTTACACTGCTATTCTGTCCTGAATGACCAAGGTCTAGAAGAAACGCATTTGGCCTACTTACCCTACTGTGCAAAAAATGATTACCGCTGCTTCGCATTAGTCGATTCGGTTAGCTGGTGCACTTTTCTACACCTGCTCGTTTCTTATCTCTGATTGAAAAAAGCTATCTGCCGCGCTTGACTGCATTCGTCTTCCAACTTTAGCATTCGTTTCCCGTCGACTTCACACTGGCACTTATATGGTTGGACTATGATTGCGGATCAGTGGCGTTCCGTGTACCGCTACCTGGGCATCCGTAATTTCTGGGCACTTACATCATGTAGCATCGAAAACCTTAACCAAAATGGAAGGATACGATGATATCCTCTCCACGTCATCAGACTAACTATAGGACTAGTTGTTGAGCTGATATAGGCCACCATGTATTTAATATACCAGTTACTGATTCCGACGGGACAAAAAAGCAACGTCATTCGTAAGCCTCACACAGGTTTATTGCAAACGTTACGGTAATGATTCTCAACATGTAAATCACCACGAAAATTTGCTTCCTTGAATTGAAGTACGCTGGGTAACAGTACGGTTTTTACATAACCCGGTTAAAACTGAGTTTTGCAACTTCTTGGTATTGGCAACAGCACCCCTTCAACTACAATGGTTGAATGCAGTATGTTTCTCTCAGAGTTATGATTCGTGTGAAGAAGTAGAATCATCACAGATTGGGTAGTGTATTAGATTAATGAACCTTTTGAATACGGCCTGGGTTAGTATCGTATTAGTATACTTAATAGCAACAACATAGTGGCACAAATGTACTTCATAATCTAACCCTGCTGCCTAATTCCTAAATACGAGTAAACTCCAATACAAATGTAAAGGATGGTAGATATTATCTGTTTAGATCCTGCCGGGTGCCATACAGACGCAGCCAAGTCTCCATATTTGTCTTATACACAAAAATCTTGAAAGCAGCTGGTCATTTATATGAAGTAACCGCTTGTTCAGCATTACAGCTGACCAAATTCACAAGCGCTTCGGCGTGAACTGACTGGTTGTTTGGATCCACCGGACGGCACTGGCACACACAGGCAGGAGACTAATGAGGTCCATGCGATCTAACCACGGTCATAACACCGGAAGAACTTGCAAACGAAGTGCAGTATACTTAACTACACATTTGAAGCTGTGTAGTCCCAGTGGCATTATGCGAAAGGCACATTTATATGGGGGTGAGATTGTGTCTGATCAACTAAGAGGACAGAGCCGAGGCCGAGCTAGTGAACAGGATAAAGATCAAATGCTGCTCAATCGACCTGATAATGACTTCACACGCTAGATGGACTACGCGAAGCTCAACGTTGCTGTGGACACTAAAGGAATCGGTTGGACGAGCACAGAGTGACGGTGCAGGAAGCAGTGGTGAAAAACAAGTAGTTAAATGTAGTCGGAAATAACGATCGCGTCAGACTTTGTGCAGTGTAAACAGTTTTGTTTCAAAAATAATGGATGTATGACCCCTGTTAAAATTTTACGTTGATCCTTGGAGGATTACATCACAGTGTCTGCTATATTCGTAAATGTTACGCCGCGTGATTGAGGAGAAGAGCAGAATATACACAGACGAAAAGGTTTAGCAACACGGGAAAAGTGATTACCAATTTGCTCGTCACAGTAACTAATATTGCTAAACGTAACCTCAAACAGTTAAGTATCTCTCAATCGGAAAACATGAAATGTAATTACAGTGTCGTATCCGTCATCGTTGGTTTAAGTGTGCATACAACTACCAAAACAGATGTGAACCTCAGTGAAATTTGGACGGTAGTGAGTAGACGATGGCAAATTAGTAGACTGAGTTTATTATCCTCCCTACCTCTGCGCTTAATGGCGATCCTGAACAAGGCTTGTTGCAAATAAACTATGTGCTGACTAGCCAAATAACTTCCTCCTGGTGCCAGCTGGGTAGTTCGGGTTGACCCGCTCCAACAAATAGTTCGGCGGTAGTGTTCCAGGAAGTGGTGGGCTTTTGCCTGGCGAACGATCTCCCTATAAAAAGCCACAGATATCTGTTTAACAGCACTGCAACGTGGCGGTTGTGACTCGCCAAGTAAAATCACTGCCACTTGCTTATCCGGACAATCGGATCCAATCCGCAGAATTCAAATTTCCTTTCTGACACTGACGACGGGAACAGAGACAATCCGAAGTGCAGTAACACAAGTATGAACCTAAACATGCACCTACGTATATTCATCGATCCACAGATATGACCATCCTATTATACTTTGCAAACGTGACGCATTGTAGTGGATAGGGTTTATTTATTTAAAATACTGTTATTTCTCTTGCAATATACCATATTCGCTGAACAACCAAACAACACTCAAAACCGTACGAAAAACACATACCCCTAGGCAATCAGGGAGTGTCCGAAGAGTGAGAGCGGATTACCGTTAATTCAATCAAGTGCCATTATAAGGTGGCGGTGTTTAGACTGTCACAGATGTGAACCAGAAGAGCGCAAACCGAACGTGCCGTGTTGATGAAGTGACCGGATAACTAATTAACTTAGACAAAGAATGAATAACGTAGATGAGCGGTGAGGAGCTGCGGCCCACCCTAAAATACAAAAGTATGTGAAGCGTCAGTGGGTGCATAAAAATGACTGTATTCGGGATAAAACAAATTTATAATTACGGTAAGCAGCGGTGTAAATGGGGCGTCTTGAACAGCGGCAGTGCTGTTTGCAGTGACCTCAACAATTCAGTGAGCGAGGTGTCCACTGACAACCAGTAATTCGCAGGTTTCGCTTTCATTTCCGATCAACTCTACATGGGCCGTCATAATGTGGGCAAAATCGGCTCACGGTAAAATTGTTCAACTTGAACGAGGTCCAAATCGTCAGAATGACGGACACTTACTTCTAAGTAAAAGGTGGTAAGGATCGAGATTACGTGTCGCCATCCAAACACAGAATGGACTAATATTTCGAGCATGTTTAGACACGTAGTGGAATATGGGAATAAACGATACTACTTTTAGTAAACAAGTAGACAGAAATATTAATAAAATGAAAATGTGTGGCAAGCAGGCAGGATGGGCGAAACATGAAGTGTTCAGTTCAGCGTAGCATAACAATTATATTCGACGGTTGAAATGGATTGGTACTGTTACTATACAGCCCAGAGCCTATCTGAATGAACTGTAATATAAAGCAAACCCGCTATCCCATGCCAGTGAGTTGGTAGTAAGAGTCAACGTATTCTGGTTGCCATGAGCATCAAAAATTGTCGGTGGATATCCAAGCTTCTTTACTAAAACGCATTTGCTTAATTAGAGTAACGACCTCTCTTGTCAAGGTCTTCTCGTTGATGTCAGACAGTTGGTTTGCGGAGGACCTACTCTGTCATTGGTGTGTGATCAGGATGATTTGTCTGCAGCTTGATGTCAACGCTTAATACACAAGGATAGAAATCAGCTGAAGCGGAGCCACAACAAACGTATGATGAGCTGATAATTGAGGGAGATATTTAGCAGCAACTAATGACCAACACACCAGTCACATTTACTTCGGCAACTCCACCGGAACAGTTTAAAGGCGATATAAGCAAACAACGCAGACTGCCGCGTATCACCGCGTTGATGAGTGAATCGATCTTAGGTGTACTCAATGTAGTACTAATCACGAGATAATTTAATCCACTGTCATGCTAGCAAGGCTATTGGTTCGTGAAACAGTGTATAGCATTGAAAAGTGCCACCAATGTCATAAAAGCATTGATTCGTTTCGAAGGCAAAACTTATAAGGTGTCTAGGTAGGTCGCTCTGAGAAATGAAACACACAAAGTCGCATCAACCAATCTGATCAATGAAAAATTCAGAATTCCAACCGTACATGGCGAGAAAGTAAGAGGAAACATGTGCCTAATATAGTCTAGTTGTTGCGTTAGGCTCACATACTGTGTCAGTAGTTGCTTGAACTTCATTTGCTGGAGAGCTCCTTCACTGATATTCACTGAATCTCACTACGTTCTAGTCTAAGCACTAGTCTGATGCAATCAAATGTGGTACCCAGATAAGTGGTACACAGTGAACCAGATTGCCATCATGAGACATCTGGTATATGGTACCGAATAACGACTCATAACAACAAGCAAAAAACATGGTGGTCCTAAAATGTCCTAATCAGACCACTTGCAGTAACGTATTGCTAGTCATCAACTGGAAGAGAAGACTGTGAGGCTAAAAAATCCCAGCTCTGACCAAGACACGTGGTCAAGTAACAATAACAGAAGACGAATGAACTGGAACACATAGGACCACATTCGGTATGGGGATGGCGGGCAGAAGAGTGCAAGCGAATATGGACGGAGTGAATGGAGAAGTGGAGCGAAGTGAATCGTTCACGGTCGAGCAGCAATAAATTTAGAAAGCAACAAGATGACCTAAATAAGATAATGAATGCTGAGTTGCAACGATGCTGGAAGCGGTTTAAGAAAAGCACACTTGTTTCAATCTTGTCATTCTGCTGAAATTGTACTTAACTACAGTTAACTGCCCAAGCTTTCTCACGGGATTTCTCTAACTGCCAATACTCATAGAAGCCGTTTAATGTCACTGCAGACTTAACGTAACTGGACACGCAAGGAAGCCTAAAAGATGTTCCAAACAGGTTGTTCGATGCGGGGTGTCTCAGTATTGCTCCATCCCATCACTTCATCTCACGATAGATTTCATCCTTGTTTTGACTTTTAAGGTAGATATAGCCGGACCTGGTTGACTTCCAACACATTGTGCCTTTGACCTCATTGAAAAAACCTCAACACGGTGATTAAATGTCCATTTTTGGAGCCTGGAATTTCGGCAGGGAACTTCATTTGGCACAACGAGTTACTCCGAAGTGAACCTCGGCCACTCGGATAGTTAGGACTGTTTTGGAAGAGCTTCGGTGTTGCTTTCCCCCATCACTGCACTCGTCTTCAGGAAGGGCGGCTTTTCTCAAGGTGTGGTCCGCTGGCTTCCAAGAGATCCGTGCGTTACTTGCAGGTGGTCCTGTGGGATATCACCGAATTGTTATAATTGAAAAATAATCTTGAACTCGATCACTCGACAACCGTGCGATGCAAATATATTAAATCTTCTCTCATGGTCTATGTTAGCATTGTGAATGGCTTATAAAGGCTTATAATGGCTTAATAAAGTAAACTACATCCAATAATGAAGCTGGGTTTGGGAGACAAGATGTGAGTAAACGAAGTTGTCAAATGTCAGGCAGGTAGTGTGGTACTATCACCGCTTTGCGATGACGTGAGGCAGGATACGTCACTCGCCACCCGCGCAATCTTACATAACCCATACTTTGTCCCTCGAGGAGTGGAGATGAAAAGTAGATCTTTAGTGACAACTTATCTGAGTGAAAGAGGTTGTTCGCGTTACACAAAAGCAAAGTGCCTCAATGGACTTGTAGTTGAGCGTTGTAGGTCTCCTTAGTAACACCAAACATAAAAGAAGTCAGCGTTGCAGGTCGGAAACAATTTCTTCCGACATATTAAGGATTAAAGTATGTTGCTTTTCTACCTACATTCAACATATTTCACTTTTAAACTACCAATAATGATAACTCGTGTTAATTCAGTGTATAGTATGGAACGTGTATAGTACACTCCTCCACATTCCCATTTCATTAAAGTCTAGTCCAGTGGCAAACAATATTTCAGAAGATCCACAGTGCGAGGAGTACATAGTCCAAAACCTTTGACAAGCGCAAAGGTAGACGCAATTTGAACTAGGAGCGAGAATCGGCACAAGGAAACTGACGGCTGACGTAAAGCACACAAGGCCACCAGGCTACATTTCACCAACTGAGCTTGTGTCACAATGCAAGCCTAAATTGGGAGCGCCGAAACCCAACAATGTATATATATATATATATATATATATATATATATATATATATATATATATATATATATATGGGAGGCATAGAACGTCTGCGTCTAATGTGAGAACATGGATAGGTTACGTTGCTTCACCCACACTTCCATCCACCCACTCCAAATACAGGGTAAACTCGAGGGAATAAAACCGAGAGAGTGTGGATCAGAGCCCTCTTTAGTCAACGGAGCAGGCCCACAATCCCATAACATGCACAGCCGCAGCAGGCCAGCCCATCTAATTTAGGAATCATGTGTACCAGACGTATACAAGGCGTTGATGGGAACGTAGCGCGCTCCACAATGGATGGGACTATCCTGTGAGCCTGGTACGCCCAAGAAGGCCGTGCGCGCGACCCCAGCAACTTTTCACAGTCTCCTGCAGCCAGTAGACTGTGTGGTGGAGGGTAATAGACTGGAAGATATTTTGTCAACATTCACATCAAGCGCAACCACACCGAGGATATCAATCAACAGCGAACACCTGAAATGCAAGAGACTCAACAAGCAAACATACGTACGGGCCAAATGCAACGATGATGTAGCACAAGTACCGTAGCCACCGCCTAATTGGCCTGGCCAGTGCATGAATCGAAAGCAGCGAAATTACCAAGCATTGTGCCGATGATGATCACATATTCAACTGACTCGTCGTCTCCAGTGGCTAACATGTTTCCCACTTCTAGCTAACGTATATAGTGTGTGTGTCCTCTCCAGGATTTTGGCCCGATGTGGCAAAGCTTGTGGCTAAATAAGCCAGCTTTGTTCAAGCAGTTGCGACCGCTCGTGCTACAGTATCATGTCGATGGACAATCCCCATCGGCGCATGTCGCTTCAACATTCTACATATCATTGCCATATGCAGCAGTTTCTGATGCACTCAGAAAACTACGTTGTTGATAAGCTTACACCATTAGTACTCTTACTTTCCAACGTTCGAAATCAACATTAATTCCTGTTAAGCTCGCCTTGCTTATTCCTGGCACCGTCGGTTTTCCCGCGTTCCGCTTCCTTGCAAGCAGTCGGCCATAAAGCAGCTGTTTCGGTATTCGCGACGTAGCCATGTGGCGAATAAGCCCGAACCACCTAAGGTGTCTCAGAAGAAGTATGCAGTCCATCGCATACATACCATTGCGTCCGAGCATTTCCGTGTCTGTAACTCGTTCGCCCCAGCAGATGCGCAGAATCCAACACATGCACCGTTAATAGAAAAGTTTCAGGTAACGCACGTTCATCCAATAAGGCACCCACGTTTCTCTGTCCTATAGAAGAACAGAAAATATTATCGATCGGTGCACATTCAGTTTCTTGCCAATAGTAAGTTGGTGTTTGCTTCACACACGATACTCCACCCTGCCAAATGTAGCAACCGCCTTGGATACGCGGATGTGCAGCTCGCTCATCATCTGCAGGTCGGTCAAAAATATACTACGATGCTGCATCCAACACGTCATCGGCAATCATGCGCACTTCTCGCATGTCACGCTGGCGTACGATTACCGTCGAGCAGGTGAACGTGACTAGTGCGTACGTGCGTCTAAGCTGCCAAATCACTCGTGCGCAGCACAAACCGGGTGTTCGTGAACGTCAGACCGTTGGTGGCGCAAAGTGAGAGCAGCCGGTCACCGCCCACATTTGCTGTGCCAATACCATACAGACCTATTACTTCTGTTCACACCGCGACAGAACGCCCAACGCTCGCGTTGAAATCATCCAGGAAGAATAGGGGTCGCACCTCGGCATCGATCGTAACACAGAGGATTACTGGGCATAAAATGGATCCCTAGCATCATCAAGATAAAATCTGATAGGAATATACGTACTAACGAAGGTTGCAAACTTACCTTTACCAGGTCGCAAAACGAAGTGTCATCAGTTGTTGGCTGATACCAGTTCGCTATCCCACCAGCTGGTCATTTATGCGGTCGGGTAGTGCAAACCCGACCTCACATGCACGTGGTGTTGTGGTAGCGTTTCCCACCCAGTAAAACCTGTAATATCACTAGCTTCATACAGCTTCCGTTGTTCAGCGAGCTTAGTCGCACTCAGTAAGGCAATGTCGATCCCGTAGCATGCGAGTTCCATCGCGA
Organism: Dicrocoelium dendriticum; assembly: GCA_944474145.2. Taxonomy (NCBI): domain Eukaryota; kingdom Metazoa; phylum Platyhelminthes; class Trematoda; order Plagiorchiida; family Dicrocoeliidae; genus Dicrocoelium; species Dicrocoelium dendriticum. The sequence goes on along the minus strand of OX104064.1, from coordinate 205,983,771 downwards.
CCATTTCAGTGCTTCGCTCGGGTCACTTACTCGTGTGCCGGTAGAGTAGGGCGCACACGTCCCAGCACTCGATGTTGAGCGCTTTGCGCGGAGGCATTCGATTGCGGCGGCGGCGGCGGCGGCGGACAAATGCACGCGTAGTTTACTGACTTGGAGGAAGTAGTGGTTTAAGGGAAAGAGGGACGGAGACGGGGAGAATATGTGCGCCGGTGGTCGCATATTTTCTCTTATCCACCCCACTGTAAGCAGCAGATAATGCGAAACTTTCGTCTGCACAGCTGCGCGACAGTCGATGCAGCATAATAAAGAAATTTTAATTCTCGACGACGTGAGGCAGGCCTTTACAGGCATGATCAGATTAACAAAGAGTGCTCAAACATGTGCAAAAATACAAGGTGTTAGTAAAAGTGAATGTTTTTGTAGGGATGTGTTAGTAGTAGTAGTAGTAGTAGTAGTAGTAGTAGTAGTAGCAGCAGTAGTAGTAGTAAACTCAACAGTCTATCAACTAGACACAGAGCCAACATAAAACCATGGAGATCAGCGGATAAGCAAGAGTCATCGTGTCATAATCATCGTGGCATGCTAGTTGAAGGTGAGCAACACACTTTAACTAATATGCCGCAGGAACAATGGAGTATTTTGACAAAAAGTAGAACGAAACATTTTTAGTTTGTTTTCCACACTCCGCTTTCGCTCTTTTTTGTCATTTTCATGTTTGTAGTGTTAAACATGGGAACCAATACAATAATGTACACAATTCTTCCACTGATTCCGGTTGCGGGCCATATCTTCAAGAGTGTTAATCCATTGGCACTCCTCATCTTTGGGTCCCCATCCTGGAAAACGTACGGATCCAACAGCGGCTAAACACGACGTCAACGATTTCATGTGCTGCCGCCAAGTGGAAGGCTGACCATCACACGGTCGCCCCCAGCCAGGTCCTTGACGAGCGAATAGAGAGCGACGCGGTGGACGCTCAGGCGCCATGCGTAGGACCTGACCGAGCCATCTCAACTGGCGCAACAACACCAGTTTGTTGAAGGGAATACTCGCATTCCCCAAGATGTGACGTTGAACGTCATTACTATTAACTAGATGTTGCCACCAAACACGAGCGATCCTCATTAACCAACCGTTATCGAAGGCAGAAAGACGGCGCATGTCTTCCAGGCGAATCGGCCAGGACTCGCACCCATACAACAATATTGAGCGAACTGATGCGCTGTAAACGCGGCCCTTTAGTGAAAATAAGACGTCGCGACGACGCCACAAGTGTCTCAGGTTGACAAATGATGATCGAGCTTTAGCGATACGAAGAGAAATTTCTTTGTTGATAGTGACGTCAGCAGAAACACAGCTCCCAAAGTAGACGAAATTATCTACCTGTTCAAGTTGTGCACCTACGAGAGTGAGCACGAGAGCAGGTGAAAGCCAATCCTTGAGCAGTACTTTACACTTCAATGGGGCGAAGCTCATGCCATACTTAGGTGCTTCAACCACCAAACGATCCAGAATGAGTTGCATACCCTGAAGATCGTCACCAAGTAAGGCGATATCATCAGCGTAATCTAAGTCGGTCGCGCACTCACCCGGTAGAAGCTCTAAGCAAAAATGTTGGAAACCTTTTAGAGCATTCGACAGAACGTCTTCGATTGCGAAATAGAAGAGGAATGGGGGTATAGGGCAGCCCTGTCGCACACCGATATTGACAGCGAATTGCGAGAAAAGCTTGCCATAGACCCTCACTCTGCCGGATGTATGAAGGTAAAGTGCTCGTAAGATGGCGTTATATTTCGCTGGCACCCCGTTCTTTAGTAAGCAACGCCATAAAGCAGGTCGATCAACGGAGTCAAAAGCGGCACGTATGTCTAGGAATGCAATGATAGTAGGCCTGTGATGAATGTGGCGATGTTCGAGGGGCTGGCGGAGCGTGCAGATTTGATCCACGCATCCGCGGCCAGGACGTAAACCAGCTTGTTCTTCACGGTAGTATAATTCCCGTACTGGGGATAGCAAGCGAAGCAGAATGGATACCAATAGCTTAGAGGCAACCGAAATAAGACTAATCCCGCGATGATTTGCACATGAAGTGCGAGTGCCTTTCTTGAAAATCGGGACAATAACTGATTCGCCCCAAGAGGGAGGCACTTTCTCTTCAGGCCAAAGTATTGCGAACAGCGCGGTCAGCTGTTTAATGATCGCCACACCGCCGTACTTGAATAGTTCCGGAGGAAGTCCGTCTAAGCCGGCAGCCTTGAAGCTTTTCAAGCACCGAATCTCGAGGCAGACTTCTGCTTCACTGGGTGGATTCAGGGGGACGAGCCAGGGTGGACAACAAGGTGTACTGCATGTACTGATGGATGGTGGAGGCCAGGTGAACTGCGAGTGAAAGTGCTCGACCCAGCGGTCTATAGGCCTCTGTTGGTTGGTGATCGGAGACTCACCCACCTCATAAATGTCCTCACTGACGCCAGGCTTCCTGAGGCCAGTGGACCGAATGAGTTGGAAAAGCCTGCGAGTGTTGCCAGAGATGGCAGCGGTCTCCATCTCTAAAGCACGCTCAGACCACCATGTCTCGCGATTCTTACGTAGGCTTTGCTTGAGCAACCGCTTGGTAGAACAGCGCCGCTCGTTGCAATCTGATTCCGCGGGGATATCTTTGCGGCGTTCCAACGGCTCCAGAGAACGAGCAGAGATCCAAGCCTTTAAGGGGCGTCGAGTTAGGCTGCAGTATGACGGTCCGAAAATGGGCATTACCTTCCATATACAAGTCTAGTGTTGTTCCATTTCTTGCGGTGGATTGCAACTGAGTGCACTTGCCAGTGAAGACTGATAGCTCGCCTGGACGGAGGAATCAGTTAATCTGTTTACATCAATCTTGCGGTGCTTCGTTTTTCGGGATCCTCCAAAACACATACAGATTTTCACGCAGACCAGAGCATGATCTGAGTCAACGAAGATGGACCAAAAGGACCTGCAGTCCAGTACGCTGCCGCGCCATCTGAAGTTAATTGCAATGTGATCAATTTGAGACCACGGTTGTGTTGAAGAAGGGGGGACGCCACGTTGCGGAACGCTTTTCCGTACGTCTGAAGTTAGTGCTCGAAAGAAACGGACGGTTGTCTTCTCACAATGTGAGAAGTCCCTCTCCGTTATCAGAGCGGTTCTCATCGAGCGAGTGATGACAACCAAGGTGGCGTTCGTATGGTAACAGGGGCCAACCCGTGCATTAAAATCCCCAGCAAGGATAACGACATCCGACTTTTTAGCATTGCCATTAATCGGATTATGCCAGTGCTTTGTATTCAAAAACAATTATCGGTCAGCCTCAGGCTGCCCTGGTTGTAGAACAAAGACGCCCCTTTTTCTCTCCTTTGTTTGTATGTATGTCTGTACCCACAAAATTACCGCTTATCGTTATCGGAACTGATGAGACGATACGAAATGCATGCATCTGCCCTGCTTCCTCTTCTAATTGTGCTTTCAAATTACTAAAAGGAACTAACAGTTTTAAATTTTTAGCATTAGTAAAGAGCTGTTGTAGATCCCGGTAGAATTCGTCCTTGACCGAGTCGCCACTGCAGTCAGTTGGAGCGTACACGGAGATCACAAACAAGTTATGTCTCTCTTCGCGGTGCCTGCTGATTCTACATGAACCCCGAAGCCGAACTGCACATAGTCGGTTGTTAACCGGGAACCAGTCCAATAGTGCCGCCTCGGCCTTGCCACTTGGTGCTATACCTACGTCAGCCCAACCCGCTGAGGCTGCTTCTGGATCTCCAGAAAGATGCAGGTGATATCTAGCTTCGTTGTCAGTTGGGGATGTCAATGTAAGCACAGTGCTGGGGTCTTGCAATCGGGTTTCTGAAAGGCAGCAGACATCAATGTCTAGGGAATCTAGGGTGCGCGCTAGACCGGCTTGCTGTCCAATCTGCATGAGTGTCGGAACGTTGAAGCACACCAGACGGAAAGAGGATCGGGGACGAAGGAGAGCCATAGGTTGAACTCCTTGGTCTGCGGCGCAACCGGAATCGCAGCCAGATTGTTGAACTGATGAATCGGGTAACGGAAAGTGAGGATGGTTAACAAACAAACAATTGGCGTGTGATGAAGTCGCGTGAAAGTGACTAGCAGAAATAGCAGCTGATGAGCAAGTTGTAATACAGTCCATGGTTTTGCGAGAGGGCGTGATACTACCCGGTTGCCCAAGCCGAAGTACGGAGTTGTCTTAGGGGACTCCACCCCGAGCCTTTGGCTAAATAATCTACCCGCAAGGCATCGGGGCGAATTTAGGGAATCACGCCCATTGGGAGGCGTTCACTGAATGTACAGTTCATGCGTCTTTGTTTGGTAGATTACCAAACAGTGGCCCAATACTCCCCATGAAGTCAGCACACCAGCTGGAATACAATGTCCCACCGAGGTAAAACATTGTCGCCGAATACTTTGCTGGAACGGGGTACACCCGAACCACCCAGCTGGCACCACGAGGAGGTAGTTCGGCAAGCCAGTCTGTCGGGATGTGAATGTTTACTTAATTGCGTACTTATGCAGCTGTGTAGTTACTGCTGGTGAATGTGCAGCTGCATCCTTGACTGTTTGTGGCAATGTGAGAATAGATGATTGAGGCCCGTGTGTTGGATAGGATTATCCGGATATTCACGGGGCAAGGACTTTAATTTGTGGTGAGTTACGATCGACAATTCACAGTGTTGATAAATAGACATCTGGGGCTTTTATAGGGGAACCGTTGCCTGGCGAAAATCCACCACCTCCTGGAATATTGCCACCGAACTATTTGCTGGAGGAGAGTAAACCCAATACACCCAGCTGGCATCACGAGGAGGTTGTTCGGAAAGCCATTCATGGTTTGATTTTGGGCTGGTATACTGCCAAGGCGTCCACATGTGAACAGGGGAAGGACTAGGGTTCTCAGCCAAAAGTTTCGATCATATGTACACCCGAAAGGCAGAGGATCATGAATAAGTGAACCCCTTCCCGCAAAATTGTGTATGTCTTGGCGCTTACTCATAAGTATGGTGTAACCAAACTCCCACCCAGCGGTCGCCACGGCGAGGCGTTCAGGACAAGAGCCCACCGCACAATCTTCGGAGCAGCGACTGGACGATCTGCTCGGATCACACCACCAAAAGCTTTAGAGCACTATGCAATTTTCTGTGTTTCAGTGGATAATGAGTGGCGCTATATCATATCCAGTAATTTAGTCAAGACGGCCGTTACGGTCTGTCATAGCTCAGTGATCTCAAGCACCCACTGGAAGCAGTCGAGTCATGTATTGGAGCTCTAAAAGGGTCAGATGAAATGTCCTCCGCTAACTATTACATAAAAAGCATTAAACGGCCGTAACGTGCTTTAAAATAAATAAATAAAGTACCAGCTAGAACCCTTGCAAGACGCCGGCACTTAAAATGACTGGTAAATCTGTAGTGGATTTGCAACCCATTTTTATGGACTCTGGTTACTGCAGCAAAAATGGTAGGTCGTACCCTGCAGAATTAGCATTTGCTAGGTTGTACAAGCCCTAAATCATGGTGACTAATCACTAAAATTGCTGGTTGCTGTCAAAACCAGAACCTCAAAGAAGAAACGATAGGCATCTGATACGCTGGTAAAACATCCTGCTTACAGCCCATGCATCAGCAAGAGAAAATGAAACGCTCATAATCTAAAATATATTTAAGGCCGAAATGGCACGTAAAAGTGAAAAACAAATCCAATTAAAGTTCTCATAATGCTTCTCTGTCAGAACCTAGCGTAGTTAACGCAGAATCGCCGCTGTAAAGCGAATCGAATGAATGCTGCGCTTGAACTACAGCTGAATGAGTTGAAGGCGTGATATGAACCTTTTAAGCAACTTCTACACTGTGGCCGGAATGTGTCTACTGATTGTCATGAACGCACCGTAAATCGCCCCACATTGCGCGCCCAGAGAATCCCCGAGGAATTCTAACGGCAGTCCGGAGATCCCAGCGGATCTCACTTGATGTACCACGCACCAAGTGCGGCGTCCGCGTACCGCAACTTGCACAGCGCTTCGCGCGATGAGCCTCAGACTAGGGACACTTGAACGATCGATACATTCTGTTCGGTGTTTGAGGAAAGAATGTTTCGCGAAAAAGGTATGACAGTGCGCTCTGTACTGACCGACGTTTAGCCGTAGCACTGAAGTTACCGTTACGTACAGAGTCTACTGTGGTTTAAAAAATGGACTTCGTGTTGGCGGACGAACATACACGTGGTACACGACTGCCGCTAATTCATCGCAGCTATGTTCCCATTAAAGTAGACAGACTGACGTACACGTAATGTAAGTTTTCGATGTGCCCGTATTTGTATCAAAGGTACTGTTAAGACACGGTTGTAGTGGGCACGCCTGTAGACTGAAAACTAGCTTTCAAAGAAGCACTGTAGGAAAAAGCGCCACTTCTAACTAGACCTTTCACATTAGGAATAATAACGACTTGTTACTATTTTGCTTTCCTGTTATGTGAGCCAAGTTCTATCTGAAATTTCGCTTCCCTAAATAACCTACGATACTTAAAGGTTACCCGTTTGTTTCCGTTAAGTTTATTGCGGTTGATAAATCATTATCCGGGAACCAAAGTGCTGTGGATGCAGTTTGCCACGAATCGCGTCGCCAAAGTTGTAACCATGAAGTAAATGCGATTAGACTTAAATATGGTATTAACAGAATGGAAGCAAGAACGAGGTTCATGAAGCTAATCGCATTGAAGTATGAACAGCTGCACGCAAGAGAAGTAATCCAGGGGTAGTACTGACTCTAACAATGTGCCACATCCGATAGAGCCTCTAAGCATTGTTTTGGACTAGCACGGGGCCCCCATCTACGAAGACGACACGTACCTGCTTGACCAAGTCTCTCAGTCAATTTTTGCAAACCCCTATGTCACGTCATCGACTAAACACCTCGTGGTTTCGCCCAACTTGGTGCAGTGACAGCGTATAATTCTCGCCCAGGAAGGCCGTTAATTGGTATCAGAAAACATTTCACTCTTGGTCAGTAACCTGGTCCTGTTATCACTGTCTGTGTATGACTGGAGATCGCAAATGAAAATCAGACACTTGAACTGATCTGTAGAGGGTTTGAACTGTGCACACACACACAAAATTGATTCTACCAAAATGATTGATGAAATCTTCGACCTCCTGTATGGCTAGTTTCATGTATTGATAGTGAATGTTAAACATTGAACACACCCGCCAACAATTGCACATAGATGGTAGACAGTTTCGTCAAAAGTGAAATCTCTAGCGTTATTTAGCAGAATACAATTTGAGTGTCGGGTATGCTCAGTTGAGTCCATTTCGATCAGCAACAGCCTGGCGCATCATGCGTCATCCTTGTGCTTCAGTTCGATTTTGATAATGTCCTCATCTCGTTTGAGCCACCACACAAAATCAACCAAGCGCGAGTTTCATAATGGAAACTTATGATGTTGCATGCAATTGCTTCGATGGCACTTTCTTTCAAAACCGGAATTGATGATTTAATGCTGAATTGGTGCATCAACTTTACTATCATTCGCATTTAGACCGTAGCGAACTGAGGTTCAAGTTAATGCAGAATTACCTTCAGTCCGACCGCAGTAATTAACATGTTGCTTGGATTTCTGTCGCCAAATCTTTTATGTTGATTTCCGTTGTCAAATCCGTTGTATGGGACTGCCTGTGTAAGCCAAGCAGGGTACGAAAGAACGAATAACGCAAGCGCGTGACAAACTTGAGTCTACAAGAGACCAGAGACTTGCGATCTCTGTAACTGAAGGAGACCGCTCTAATTATAGCTGTCGGAGAGAAATCCAAGAATGACAGACACGAATGGAGAAATTTTCTACGACACTCCAGGTAGCTATACTGTACAGCGAGTTTCAAAGAGTGGCCCCTCATGGTTGTTTTGGTGCTGAGTCGCAGTAAAGGGCGGCATATATGATGTGGGTATCGCAGAATCAAGCATGCCATAATCAGGTCGCCTTAAAATCTGCGATAGCTACCTCTGAATACCCCTATCGTTGCAGCCTATCCTCGTATGAACGGTTGCGCATTCTAATTACGTACTTAGATGCTCGAAATTCTGGCTGCTCCATTGCATTATAGTCCTGTTTCAACCATGGATACCAGGCTTGGAATGCGTATTCGACATTGGATTTAACATACACACTGAGCATTTGTCAAAATATGGAGCCGTTTATTTGTCCAAACGTCCGTCACAACAGCCCGACGCGTTGGTTCAGTCTTTGAGGCCTTTTCGGACTACCTGGAGCAACCCAAGTCCTCAAGAACCAGAACACCTAAGTCACATTCGACAGTTGATTGTGGCAGTATATTCGTTCCGAGCCGGTATGAGTAGCTGCTCTGATGTCGGATGGAAAGTTACTTTCATTTACTGACGTTGCAATACAGTAAGTTTTGAGTTGACCATTGATATAACTTGTCTATGTCACTCTGAAGCAGATGCTGGTAGGATCTCGCCTGGATCCTGCGACAACTCTTGATATCGTCAGCAAACATAAGAAGTTTGAAGTGATTCTCTACGCAAGGAAATTAATAAACACGAAAAACAAACGTGGACCTAGAACCGAGCCTTGCGATACACCACGTTCGCCTAATATGAAGTCCGATAAAGAACTCTGAACTCTAACAACTATTTGCCGTTGAAGTAGAAAGTTAGCAATCCAACTTAAGAGTGGGTCGCCGATCCCGCAACGCTGGAGCTTGGAGAGTAGTAACCGCTGGTCTAGAGGATGGAAATCCTTGGAAAATTCCAGATAGAGTACATCAACGCCTTATCCAGCGTCAGCTAATTCGGTCCAACTACTGCGTGCGATTAATAAATTTATTGTACATGACTGATGTCGATGGAAACCGTGCTGCTCAAAAGGCATTATAATACAGTGCTCCAGATAACACACCAGTGCATCGGCAACTATGAATTCCATGACCTTGGAGAGTATAAGATGTAGGGATACAGGGCAGTAGTTGGATGGATCAATTCTGCTTCTACTTTTGTGAATCGGAGTTATTATTCCAAACTACCTTTTAGCAGGAACTTGATTGTGCTCTAAACAGTACTGAAAATACTGAGCTAAATGTCCTGCCAGTTGGCTTGCTGCTGCTTCCAGTGCCTCTAGACGAATGGTATCGACACGCGGCGAGCTGTGTTTGTGTAGAGACGTCAGCACTTGCAATAGAGCCTCTGTAGTAAAAGTGATGTTGGTTAGTCCATGAGAGGAGACGACAAAGGTTGGAAGATCACCTAGTGGCAAGACTCTCTGAAACTTTGGGGCCTATTTCATCCGCAGCGCGTTAGCTGCTTCCACGGCCGTTCCTGTTAGGCCATCGGCCGTCCTGAGAGGACGAATTCCTTGCCTTATCCTTTGTATGTTCTTGACGTGCTTGTATAACAGTTTGTGGTTAGCACGAAAGGTTGTTGCGATGTCCTGCTGTTAGGCGGTTTCGTCTTCTCTTAGCAGCTGAGTTCAGTGGTTACGTTGGACTACATATTTGTCCGATGTTTCTGATGCTGAAGGTGCTCTATACACTCGTCATGCTGCGTTGCGTACTGTAATCCATTTTTGATTTCTGCTCCTAACGAATGAAACAGATTTACACTTATTACAAACTCTTATCTCTGAAGCCTGTGCAAGCAGCAAACTGAATTTGTTGACGAACTCGAACCAGGCGACTTCCAGGGTTTCTTCGGTCAGGTACGACCAATTTGCAGTGTTGACGAGCTGGACTAATCAATCGTAGCATGTGTTGGTTCGCACAGTCTCATCGCTCTCATTCCGATATTCCTCATAGCAGACGAATTTGAAACTGATGGTTGCGTGATCGCTACGACCCAACAGGTAGTCTAAAACCAACATATCAATCATATGCTTCTCGTTGGTAAGCACAAGACTCAGCAAAGATGACAAGTTACCTGTACTAAAGCGAGTGGGAAAAGTGATGTGATTATAAAGAAGAACACTGGTTACGAAATCTTGTAGATCGGCTTTGAATTGTTCTCCGATCGTTACAGGCGTTTCTAAACAAGCTGCGTTGAAACCACCCATGCTAATTGTGTGAGTGTACTTTCGCTGTAAAATGCATCTTAAAGCAGCCGCAAGGTGGCAGTCAGTTTCGGGTGTAAATTTAGGAGAGCGGTACACCAAGACAATAAGGTCCGCGTCCCTGCATTTTAACTGCAAGCGGCACCACAGAGAGTGGTGGAACTGCAAGTCCGAATCCGCCACGGCTTCGCACTGTAAGTCGCTTCGATCATACAGAAGTACCCCTCCTCCATTTGTGAGCGTTTCGTTCCGGATCAGCTCTCTTCCCGGTAGCGAAACTTCAGCGGCCGTCATTGCTGTGTGTAACCACATCTCGGTGATACCTATGACATGATATGACCGGAAAACTTGGCGATGTTTCAGTTCGATCAATTTATTAGAAAGAGCGTGAACATTCGTATACAAGTAGGTCACTTATTTTATCTTGGAGCCCACAGAGTGCTAAAGTTGTTAAGTGTGGGAGCATGAAGACCGGTGGGATAATGATACCTCGTCCAAAGCTTGATTCGGCCAAGGTGCTTCCCAATCTTCGTTTAGAACTACCTCAGAGTCAAGTAAAGCAGCAAACAAGTTACGCATCTGAGCATTGATCTGTACGCCTGCCGCTTCAGATGCTTTAATATTTGAACTGTTCAAAGCTTTTGTGACCTCTGACCGAAGTTCGGAATTAAGAATTTTCCGATTTCTCCTCCATCGATCCAAAACATCCTTTGCTTTTTCCTCTGACTGAATCACAAGTTTTAGGATTCTAGGGCCGCATCCTCAATAATTTGGTGAGAGAGGTACCCTAGTGAGTGATAGTGCCACAATATTATCCAAAGAAAGAGTTTCACGCATGCACCCCCACTATTCTCTATCATGTTTTCCGGTCTCTTGCACATCGTTAGAAAGATTTTCGGGCACGCCATGTATGAAGATTACGTTTAGGCGGTCTTGCTTACTGTATCCTGCTTCAGTGTTTCTTTCTGATTGTCACGCGCTCAAAGGGACATCAGGATAGATGCGTATCTCACAGGAGCCGTGTTTTAGCCCGCTTGCGAAGAGTGAAATATTTTCTAGGTAGCTAGATGATTCTAGTGTTGCTCAAATAAGTTTGGCTTCTCTATAGTGTGGCGAGTTCGGATGACGAGTAATTCGTAATAGGTTTATTGGCTTGGCTTGGCTTTGACACTCATCAGCACGCACACTGAGTATCATTGGTCTTGATCGTCCGATAACTTATCCCACAATGTGATAGCGGTAGATTCAGGGACATTTGTGCACAGAACACTCAGGGCACTATTGTTGGATTCCTTCTTCGTTGATCTACAAGAGAGGGTACCCGTTTTTCCTGACCTGCTAACAAGTGCTGATTGTTTACTGTTTGTCTCTCTACTCACGTGCACTGTGTTTGCAATAGTACAAGCCACAGCGGCGGCCTCCGGGTGGAACTTTGCAGCAATGTCTGCATATATAACTGATGTTACTGGGGGTTTGTCTCGAAAAGAGACATTTGAGCTTCAATTACCGAGGGTTAGTGTTCGGCTACTTCATCCTTGTTAATGCTAGATGTCAGGCCTAGTGGTATTTGCTATACCAGACGTTTCGACTGTTGTCTGCTTTCCGTTGCCATGATTATGTCTGACTCTCGTAGGTACGGTCAAATTTCGCCCGGCGTTCTACCAAAGTTGGAGAAGATAACGGAGATGGGGACGCGGCTGATTGCAGTTCAGGTGAAGTGGATTGTGCAGCATTTCCGTTGCTTAGAGGCCTTTACGTTTCCCTGGTGCATATTTGCTTCCACTGAATTAACCGTGTCGTTCATCATCTGCTGGGCTTCTGTGGTTGACCGGTCGCACATCTGGACTATCGTAAGCAAACAATTAACGCGTAGGATGGTCCAGCCAGCAATACAGAACCAAAGCGCATCTTGTGAGCTATTTCGCTTTCCTAAATGTTGTTGGGACACATTTGCACATTTCGAATGGTACCATTCTAAACAATCCGAGCAAACCAAACGTGTTTTTACTAACCGATACCATTCTTCTAATTCGCAACTGCCTTTTGTGTGGAGCCTTTCCGGGTTCGCATTTCTGCCATTCAACGTGGTGTCGTTCCTTGACCCAGTGGGTTGCCTGGCGTTCTGTACTTTTCCAGCTTTGAGAGTGGCGCACGCTTGTCAGAGAAGCGTTGTAATTGCAAGCTCAAATAAGCTGCCGGCATTGTCGCGCGGTCCGTGTGATGAGTTATGCATGCGCGCTGGCTGACAAGTTCAGAAGGAATGGCGGGTAACTGGAACCTGCCAACTGGATCTGAACACAGCACTGAACACGGATTGAATGATCACAAATTCTTTCACACCTGCGTTGAGAAACGCCGGATTGGAATAAGCTTAAGCGTTTCGGACTGCCTCTAGAACTCGGTACCGAATGGTGTGACACAGAAAGCCAATCGGCCCAATGTGATTGAGGTATCTGCTTGCGCTTAACCATGGATGACAGGTAAAACATTTGGTGAAGACACGGAGTTAAATCGTAGAATATTGTTTCACGTATGCTGGATCACTGTGTATGGCTGGTACATCCGATTCGAATGAGTGTGCAGTGACAACGTTGCGAGAAATTGGAGAGGGGATACAGAGGAATAATTCATATGACCCAGCAGCATCCGCATTCCGGATGTCCTTTGGCAACTGTTGACTTGTTAGCATTAAATGAACTCAATGACGACTAAGCTGAGTGCTTTCGGTCTTATATTCCCGACTGCAATCCACTTGACCCGCCTAGTTCTTGGCTCGGAAATTTACAGGACAGCTCACAATCGGCATCACTGGAGCATCTACTGTGGTCCCCTAGTCGTACTACCTGTGCACAATGGCTTTGTTGCTGAGTTATATGCGGGGTAATAGTACATTATGATGAAGGTCACGGCGTGCTTGTCGTGTTTCTCCGTTCGAGGTTTTCTTTGCTGAAATCTTTATTTGAGAACAGTAGTTAAATAACACTACATAGAAAATTTGGATTTATAAGTTTTCTTGTGATCCGAAAGGCCTCAGAAGTGCCAACATACTCGGAATATCTTGTCACGGCGTGGTTGTCGTGTTTCCCCGCTTGAGTTTTCCTTCTCGGAAGCCTTTTGTGGAAACAGTGTTGAATAACTTTGAGTAGAAAGTTTCACTTTGTGTTTCTTGTGGTTCAAACGGGCTTGAAAAAGCTCCTTCGTTCCTTCAGTCTCGCCCAGCTCCAACGACGAAATTTCCAGCGAGTAAACTTGGTCTTCGTTCCGTTGTTGTCACCGAGTTATTGTGTCATTACCCGTCTTTTGACCATTGGACGCTATCCAGCTACCCCTCCCCTCTTGTGCGCTGTTTTCCATTTGTCAAAGGCGGATTCACTTGATTTAATTCTTGGTATCCGTTCCCTGTGGTTGAACTGATCAGTGCATCTTCAGTTATCCGTGTGTCGGTCTCTGCTCCCTCGCAAAGGTCCTGTTGTTATATCATTGGAGTCCACTTCGGATTTGTGACTTGGTGAGTCCATTTCAATACATTCATGTCACACTTGGTCTTTCCGACTGGTGCTCTCGTCGCTTGCATAGGTTGTCACGGTAATCCGGTTCACATCTTTGCTTCTTATCTATTACATTCAATTCTTTCTCTGAACCCTCTCCGTCACGATGGTTGTCCAACGCTGTTTAAACTCGCCGTGTCCGCCTTCTGACGACTCTGGGATCATGTGTGGTAAAGAGGGCTGTCTAGAAGCGGTTACAGATTCGTCTGGGGACATGCAGTGCGATATCTGTAACCGTTGGTTCCATAAGGCCTGTACTGGCTTGGATCATAGATAGTATGCTCTTCTGTCCAGTAGCGTTGTAATGACTGTTGTATGCCCAGGACTGAGCGTTACACGCCAGTAAAGAGCAGTCCTGTTTCTCTGGAAAGTTTGCTGTCTCTGATTGCCTCGCTAGACTGGAAAGTTTGATGGATTGTGAAGGGTCTAGAACGCTTAGGTCTTCTCTGTCAGGAGACAGAAGAAGGCACTGGCAAGTTGTCCGATTCTGCATCTGTTTGTTCACTGTCGAATGTCAGTTTACCTGCTATCAACGACCCTGTTAGTAACGAACCCTCAGATAGCGTGTTTGATTCGGCTGTTAGCGAAGGAGAGCAGCAGGCTTCTGCCCTTGTCAAAAGAAGGCGAAAGTGGGTTAAAATAGCGGCAAAACCCAAGGCAGACATGAGAGGTCCGTCGGGTGCCCATTCCCCCCTCAAATTCTACTACTACGGAATCGTTGCAGCTGGAAACATCTACGACAGTAGAGTCTATAACAACGGACACTAAGCTGAAACCAACGACGTCCATGGAGCGTTCGGTAAATACTCCGCGTCGCGGAGATTCGTATACCGACTGCAGTGTTATTTTCAGAAACGCCACTGAGTCATCTGCTGTTCTCCCAAAAGACCGTATGCTAGATGACCTTAAGTGGTTTAGAGTATGCTTTACCAAACTCCTGCCCCCCGGTTTCCCCGGCGTGACTGTGCGCAAACTAACCAGACTCGGTAACTTGCCAGTTGACAATTCTCGCCCTCGCTTGCTGCGGGTTGTTATGTCAACTCCGGAGGAGCGCCAAGCACGTCTGCGTTTCGCCTTTAAGCTCATGGGCACTGATGTCATTGTGCACCCAGACCGCCCTTTGGCGGATAGGCCGAAATTGCGGGAAGCTGTGAAGGATTTTAAAGCCCGCCGTGAAGCAGGAGAAAAGGGTCTGCGCTTGGTGGGTTTTCAGGTGATGAGCCGGCGGTCCACTTCCGCCCTACCAGAGCCGGTTCTGATGGCGCACGATCCCGGATTCATAATGTTATATCCCCTCAGGTGATCTTAAGCAATGTGCGTAGCCTGCGAAACAAGCTGTGCGAAGTCGGCGCTCTTGTCGACGACTGCCGTCCAGATGTTCTCGCATTCACTGAAACGTGGCTGTCCACCGATGTCACGGACAGTGAAGTGTGCTTGCCAGACTACGCACTACTGACATCTGACCGCACCTCTGATCGGCACGGAGGTGGCGTTGCTTTGTACGTTAACTCTTCACTTACTGTCTTTAAAAGGTATAGTTTCAGATCACCATAGGGTGATGTTTAGGCAGTCGCAGTTAACCTGTGTATTGCCTCCACGCAAACTAAAGTTATGCTGGTCTATAGAAGCCCTGACAGAGTTGCTAAGGGGCTTGCTGATTTCATCCGCGAGTATTCGGCAATTGGGTGTTTAGTGATGGGGTACTTCAATCTTCCCGACGTTGACTGGCAGAATTTTTCCTGCGACGCTGTTACAAGGTGTTTGGCTACAGAGCTTCTCGAGCTGGCCTTGCATGCTTCCCTGCACCGCTTTGTCGATCGACCTACTAGATTCGTGATGGGTCAAAACTCGTCCCTCTTGGACTGGTTCTTTGCTAAATCCATTGATTTTGTCAAGGCTATTGTATGCAACCCACCTCTCGGTGCTAGCGACCACGCATGTCTTTCATTTAAGTGCGCCCTTAATCGTCAGACTAATGATCATCCTGACCGAGTCCCAAATATATGGCGCGCGGACTTTCAAACAATGAAAGTCAAGGCCGCAAAGTCGCCTTGTGCCATTTTGGAAAGTGACGACATTCAAACGGCATGGGAGGGATTTAAATCATACTTGAGTGAGCTCTCTCCCCCATATACCATTAACTGGCAGGAATAAAACTAGGGCAAAGCCACCCTGGTATGATTCTGCTGTACGCAAACAACTCAACAGACGTGCCAGATGTTGGCGTACTTACTTATCAGCTCCTTCATCATGCACCTTCAAGCGATATCGTGAGGTTCGAAATGCCTGCAGACAGTATCTACGAGGTGCTCGTCTACAGCATGAAGTAGAGCTTGCTCGTATAGCCTCATCAAACCTGAAACGCTCCTTCGCTTATGTCAAAAGGCGAAGCAACATGAACTCATGCATCCCAGTGTTGTTTGGCCCTGAAGGCATTGCTGTTGTCACGGATCACGAAAAAGCTTGTTTGCTCGGAGAACAGTATGCTGGGGTTTATGTTAGAGAGTCACAGCCGCTGCATATCAGCCTCCAGGCAAAAGTGCCTGAGGGCTCCCACTTGGAGGAGCTTTCTATAACGAAGGCTAAAGTGCTCCGGCTTCTGAAGCAATTAAATCCCAAATAAAGCTGTCAGTGGGGAAGCTATTCATCCCAAACTCTTGTACGAGTTAGCTGATGAACTTTGCCGTCCGATTACGCAACCTTTTGTGAAGTCTCTACGTGGCTGCTCTCTACCCAAGGACTGGAAGGAGGCTATTGTTTGTCCCATATTTTAAGAAAAGTGATAAAAACCTCCCTGATAACTATAGACCGGTCAGTTTAACGAGCGTGCTGGTCAGGTTATTGGAAAAGCTCGTGTGGGACGCTCTCGAAGGACATTTGAAAGCATTTGAGTTGCTTAATCCTTCTCAGCACAGCTTTCGTAAGGGGTATTCTTGCCTTACTAACTTGTTAACCGCTCGTGAACACTGGGCCGAAGCCGTTGATTGCGGGAAGGCAGTGAACTTGCTGTTCATTGAATTTTCCAAAGCTTTTGAAACCGTTCCACATTCGCGCCTTTGGTACAAGCTGAATTCCTACGGTATTTCTGGACCAGTCTTATGATGGATTTCAGCTTTCCTAATCGGAAGGGAAATGTGTGTGTGTGTGGGTTCAAGTCTGTCCTTCCACCAATGTGTTCTCAGTGGTGTTCCGCAAGGTTCGGTTCTTGGCCCCCTTCTCTTCACTTTATACGCTAATGATCTATCTGATGAATTGGGTGCGCCATCCCTAATGTTTGCGGATGACTTGAAACTCTCGTTCACGATAGACGATCCGATTGGTCCACTGATCCTACAGGGGGCTCTGAATAGACTTTGGGAATGGTCAGTTTTATGGCAGTTGCCCGTTAATTTAGCGAAATGTTCCGTTTTACGTGTTGGTCCGAATGACCCACCGACGCGTTATTTGCTTGGCGGCAACGAGGTACCACGAGTTCAACTCCAGTCTGACCTCGATGTTTTGCTGTCATCCGACTTTAAGTCCAGTGAATACTGGACGACAGCTGCTCGCAAAGGTTTCAACATCCTGTGGTCATTCGGGATCATGACCACCGACATGTTCGTTAGACAATTTTCGGCTTTTGTAAGGCCGCACTTGGAATACTGCGTTCAAGCTTGTCCTCCATGCCTGGTTCGTGATAAGATGGCAGTTGGACGAGTCCTGCGGTCCGGGACGAAAATGGTGCACGAATTAAAGAAGCTGACGTACCCGGATAGGCTACGTAAGTTGGATATGTTTTCCATGTATTACAGGCGGCTTCGGGGTGACTTGGTCCTCACGTATAGTATATTGATGGATCAGATTGGTCCTGATTTGACTGGACTGTTTCGCCCAACTCGAATGCCAACCCTTCGTGGCCACACATTAAAGTTGCACGAATCCCGGTCTGACCGGGTTTCGGCAGCTTTTCGATTATCGCGTAGGGTCATAGCTTATTGGAACGCATTGCCTGCAGACGTCGTGATGGCACCGACGGTGAAAGAGTTGGAGCATCGGCATGACGCTCTCGATTTGCAGTTTAAAGTCTTCTCCTTCATATCTTAAACTTTTCTTCGTCTGCTACGGCCTACGCTTCTTTAACTCATTTTAACTTACATCTCAATATTGCCTACAATATTCGATAAGCTTGTCTTCTCCTCTGTTTCCTTTTCTTTACTGACACTACTGTTTTCTTTTATTCTTCACATGGCCGGCACAGCGGGGACTATTAGTGCAGGGCAAGTGGGTATTGTTTGGTTGACCATATGAATCGCGTGTTGATTTATTTCTCCTATGGCACATCAGTGCACCGGTTCCCTGTTGGATCAACGACATTTTCCAAGGTGGAATATTCGCGGGATTTTCCTACTATTCCGGTTCCACTTGAACTTGAAAGCTGTGTCGAAGCCGTATCGCGGATGTCGTCTTTATCTTTGCCCGATTGGTAGCCGTTTTTGACGGCATATTTTGACAACGCGTAGGCGTCTCGACACTAAATGTTTGTTTAGAGCACTAAGATTTTACGCAGGTCCTTTTTCGCTCTCATTTTTCTCCTATAGGTATTGTAGTTCTACGACAGCGAAGCATAAGTTCAAATGGCTGCTGTACTCCTACTGATAATGAGGATCCTCTGTTTTTGAGGGGTTTTATGATATCTCCTACTTCAAGCTGTCCACCAATGATAAATTTATCTGGGCGCTGACATTACCTCCTTTGAGTTGGAACTCAAAACGCAACAAAACTATGCGTCCTTCAGGACCGGAAAGGACCACGTGAAGTAAGTGGGGTCGCGGGTTCGATCTAGCGACAAGGACACTCACCAGTCTGCTCAGCTTTTTGACAACAACACTAGAGAAACTAGATGGAAGGAGCTTGGAGACGTAAAGTTTGAACAGCTGGAAGTCCTGCAACATTCGTTGCGTGGAAGAAGCGGTCGCAGATTCTGAATTTCAGAAAATAGCGCTGCTTTCTGTAAAAGAATCACTTCGACGGGGCGTATTCACCAAGCGGGTTTGCAACTAGATGTCAAACACGATCGGTTTGATTGAAGGTAGCAACTTACGTTACCATATCGAAGCCGCTGAGATGATCGGGGTTGAAGCTTTGTACATTAGTTCCAGCACCTTCTCGGTTCTACTCTTACCAAAGTTCGTGGAATGCTTTGGACTTCTTAGTACGCCTGCTCTCATTGGGCGTATGCGCGTTTTATTCTGCGTCGCTTTTGACGGAGTCGAATACCTCAACAAAGATAGTCACGTCAGCATTATTATTGGTGGAGTGAGCCCTCGACCTGGAATTCGTCACCTCAGACGGATTTTTACAAATAGCAGATGAAATAGGCCGCGTCAACACCAACTAGGCTGACGTCGATAGAGACGCTAAATGTATTTATGAGTCTGTTCAGTTTTCGATCAAGCGATATACGAAAAGACCACAGCTGCCTGTTTCCCATCCGGACAAGGCATGATGCTTCATCTGCGAAAACAGAACGACCAGCCAACGGCTATAACAGTCCACACAAATGAACAGCAAGCTATAAATAATCGACAGCAATACGTATTTGCTAGAATCCAAGTTGGTACAGAATCCCGTGGCATAAGCGCTTGTATAATTTGAACTGCATGACACAGAAATCGCGCGTCAAGGATTTTGAGCAACCCAAGTTGCCACGCACTGCGATAGCATCGGTGTCCAACACAGTTGAAAACAAAACAGTGAATCCGACATGACATTTCCTAAAACGTTGCAGAACTAGAGGCAAAAATGCATAAACGGTCCACTGTAACCTGCTGGACGATCAACAGAAAAAGTATTGGGTCCATATAGGATGAAAACCGGATTGCTACCCAAAAGTGCCAGAAAGATCGCAAGTGGCTGGTCATAAAACCCTATGGACTGCGCTTGGTGAGTGCCCCTGGACAGGGACGAAATAGCCAAGGAGGAAACGACGATCAAACATGTTGGATACATCGAAATTGGACAAAAGTCCAACTATTGCGAGATACTCACTATTCAAACTGTATACTACAACTAAAACTTCAAAGCACGCGCAAAATTCAAGTTACCGACAAAGTTGATGTCACACCTCCCATTTTGGAAGTGACGCGACACGAGCTTGCCGGGTTGCAATGATACAAGGCTCCTGGGCTCGACGACATTTCTCTATCTAAGCCACAATATGAAGGTGCCTCGGTTGCACGGACTTTCTGCTTCGTTTAACACAATCAGGGACATTAAAGTGGTGCCTTCAGACCGGTGACTGTTATGTGTTGTCTGCGTCTTCAAAAAGTGGCAACGAACTTCTTGTGGAAACCATCAACACAATCTGCTCATTTCGATCCCCTCCAAACACTTCATGCGTAGTATACGACGACTTATTGGACCTCGTGAAAGCCGAAACATTAAAAGCCAAGGGAACTTGCGCACTGGTAGTGGTTGCGTGGGCTACATAATGACCCTTCGTCAAGTTACAACAGAGACAATGAAAGATGACCGCCTATGCTGGTTCTCATTGATCTGAAAGCCGCCTTCGACTTTGTTGACCGAACTAGCTATTGTCCCTGCCAATCCGTGAAAAGCGCACCACCTAAACACCTTTCCATTAGGCAGTCTGGTTACTGTGACCGGGAGTCCAGGTAAAAATCTACTGGAAGCAGTCTCATGAGTTCCCACAAAAAGTGGGGCTCCCCAAAGTTGTCCTATAGCTTCTTTCCCCTTCAACGTTGCCATCGAGCCTAGCATGAATAACTATGTTCTTTGAGACTCTTCCAGAATGGAAATGCTGCCAGGTCACCGATTGACAAACCTAGAGTACGAGGAGGATATAGCTGTCCCTGGGTTCGACGCAGTGACTATGCAAGCACTAGGTACGTACTGACTCGTAGCGGTGCATACCTCGGCGTGTGATTTGCACCACAGTGCAAAGTACTGTTGCAGCAATTGAGTGATGTCCGATCGGTCCAAGCTATCAGTGAACAGCCCACTGGAAATGGTGGATCTATTCACTTACCTTGACGGTTGTCAGTGTTGATGGTCACATCGCTGAGGTCACATCGAGCATTACCATGGCCCGAGCGGCTTTACATTGGCTTAACCGTCTACAGACATGGCGAGATATCGGTCTATCGGTGAGAAGTAGGATGTTACCTTATGGATAAAAGCATTGGCCAGTTTGTTGTCGCAAGCAGCGTTCACCCAAGTTGTCCATTTAATCTTCCCTCTTCCTATTTTCCATTGAAGGTGCCGTCCAAAGAGTATTGGTTGGCGTCAAAAGCTACGGCATTGAGTTTCTCCCAGGTGACAGTGTCGGAAACTTAGACTACGCCGATGATATCGCTTTCCTGCGGCAAATTCACAAGCCGTGCGGGGCGCATTGAACCACCTAGTGTTGCAGGCATCTAAGTATGCTCTGTAGTTCACACAAGCCAAGTGTAAAATATTACTCCAGGGTTGGCAGATGTCTATGCCTGACCTCACTATGGCTGGTGACATCCGGGAACAAGTCCCCTGCTCCACTTGCCTCGGGAGTCGCATCAAGGCTGACGGCGGTGTTGGATATGAAATCTCACAATGGATCGCAAAGGCCTGCCTTGTATTTATCAGACTGAAATACTTATGACATGGTCTCGATATCAGTCTAAGCTGAACGGCAGGGTGTATATTGCCTCTGTCCGTGCAGTTCGATTGAACGAGTGTGAGACCTGGCCTATTCGCTGGGAAGACACGAAGCGATTGCCCGTTTTTGCGAACCGTTGTAAGATTGCCTGCGTGTGATGACAACATCACGTAAGTAAAAGAGAACTCTCAGACCGAGTGCGTGGAACAAACATCCCATGCCTCTACAACGTTGTGCTACGACACCGCATGCGTTGGATCGGCCACGTATTGCGCAAGCCAGCCTGTCGCCTTCCCCGTCGAGCGTTATTTGCGCTCCTCGGAAGCGACTGGAAAAATGTCGCGGTGGGCAACGAATGCAGTGGAGAAGGAGCATGAAGAAGGCAACCTCAAGCTTAGCATCAGTTGGACCGGCCCAATCAGGATAAGGACCACAAGACCCGGACTGCTTGTGGCTGGAAACGCTGGAAGTGATGACGCGCAACAGACATCGGTGACGACAGTGTAGTTCAACCGCATCATTTGTTATTTAAGGCCTTAGTAACGACAACGAGGTTGGCGGCATCCGGTTTCGGATTCGCCTGTCACTGTGGCCAGCCACAGGACAACTGCGCCTACAAAGGGGACCATGGGTGGCTTGCGCTGCACCACCCAGCTTCCATCCAAACACCCCATATCCAGTGTAAATCCAAAGGAATAAGACCGGGAGGCATATGGATGGTAGCCACGTTTCATCAACGGAGCCGACCCACACTCCTTCACAGGCAAACAAAAGCATACTGTATTTGGGACTCAATCGCACATAAGGTGGTGGCTGGATTGTAGTCCGCCCCACACTGAGTGTATGGAACCACTCTTTGATCCTAACACGGCCTCAAGCACTCTGCACCTTGTCCCCTCTGGCAAAGAGCAATTGTCTCCTAGAGCCAGTATGGACGAGGTAGTGGGTAGTAGACAGGTAGGAACCTTGTAAACATGCACATCAAGCGTAGCCACATCGGGGATATCAAGCAACAGCCAATCACTAGAAACGACAAGATGAAAGAAACTAAATCAGCTAATGCATAGAGATACGGAGACATAACTCCACTAAATGGGCGCATTAAAATATTGATTACGAGAGAATGCGCAATAAGTTCAAGTGGTCAGAAAAGATATTTTACGGAAATGCCGCAAAGACGAAAATGTTATCGAAATTAACCACACAGCTTCAACGACGTGTGCAAGTTTATAAAAGATAGTACAGGTAAAGATTAATATGAGAAAGAAAAGCATCAGGACAAAATTGCAAACCTATCACCTGAAATAAAGAGACTTAGCATGCAAGTACGCGGTTAGGAAATCGAATGCAGCGTACCTACAAACGCTGCGCCGGTTCTGTCTATGTCCTCTGCAGGACACGTCGTCGCTTTGGTGGTGGTCCCGAGTGGCCTCGCTCATGGCTCACTAGACCTGCCTGACTCAGGCACTCGCGACTGCATCTGATACAGCACCATGCGCTCGATGTCGATGGAGTACAACCCATCGGTGCCATTCGCTTCAGCAATTGCCGCTTTTTCTCTGCATGCATGAGGGCTTTCTCCCGCACTTCGGCACCTGCCTTCGTGACCAGATCGCGCCATGCACGCCGCTTAACCACCTTCGATTCCCATGACCTGTAATCAAGATTAGAACGTGAGAGGCTCACTTTGATCATGTCCTGGTAACGTAAACTTGGTTTCCCCACATGCCGCTTCCCGGTACTCAGGTGACCATATAATGTACAGGGGATTATATACATGGGAAAAAAGTATGTCAACATTTCGATTGTTCTCCTCAGTCGCAAACACAATACGATCAGAAACGTACAAACACAAACATACATACAATCGAAATGTAGACATACTTTTTTTCCCATGTATATAATCCCTTGTATGTTTCTGATCGTATTGTGTTTGCGACTGAGGAGAACAATCGAAATTTTGACATACTATTTTCCCATGTATATAATCCCTTGTGTGTTTCTGATCGTATTGTGGTTGCGACTGAGGAAAACAATCGAAATGGTTGCTTCGGTATCCACTTAGAATCCATACGGCTCATTTGACCGAGCCATCTCAGGTGTCTCAGCAAAAGTATGCAGTTCACTGCATACATCCCACTTCGGCGCAACACTTCCGTGTCTGCAACTCTGTCGCCCCAGCCGATCCGCAAAATTCGTCGCAGACACTGCTGATGGAACCGCTCGAGATATCGCACATCCCGCCGGTACATCGTCCACGTTTCACTGCCGTATAGAAGAACGGACAGTACCATGGATTTGTACACCATCAGCTTCGTGCCAATGCTAAGCTGATGGTTGTTCCACACTCGGTACTCAAGCTTCCCGAATGTCGCCGCTGCCTTCAAAACTCGGATACGCAGCTCACTGTACATCTGCTGGTCAGTCGACATCACACTCCCAAGGTAGCAGAAGCGGGAGGTGGTTTCCAATACTTCAGCACCAATGCTGATTCGCGGCAATATTGAAGATTGCACCTCCAGTGAAGGCTGAAAGAGACAGACAGTTTTGCTTGTGTTGATGGTAACCCCGAATTTGGCCGCTGTCGAAGCCAGAGCACTAGTCATGTGCTGCAACTCATCCGCGCTGTGTGAAAACAACGCACAGTCGTCAGCAAACAGCAACATACGGATAGTTGTCTCACAGACTAGAGTTCTCGCACCGAAACGACGGATGTTCAGCAACCCACCATCAATACGGTGCTCCACACGAACACCGTAAGCACAAGCCACATCAAAAGCACAGGGCAACATTGCACGAAGATATATATTAAACAGGGCAGGAGCTAAGACACAGCCTTGCTTCACACCAGAGACAACTGCAAAGTCATCAGAGGTCTCTCCACTCAGCTGCACCCTCGCTCGCATACCACTGTGCAGACATGAAAATAAACTTACAAACTTACGCGGGCAACCAAACTTACCCAGCACCAGCCACAATGCCTCGCGGTTCACCGTATCAAATGTCTTGGTGAAATCAACAAAAAGCGAGTACAATGGCTGGTGTCGTTCTCTGCACTTCTCCTGCAACAGATGAGCCGCAAACACCATATCTATAGTGCTGCGACCCGAACGGAATCCATGCTGCTTTTCCGCCACGTTAGGTTCCACAACCTGACCGAGGAGGCGGTTGGGCAGGATTCGGGCAATCACCTTGCCCACACAACTCAGCAAGTTGATGCCACGATGATTCGTGTAACATCGCTTGCTCCGTTTGCCCTTGTACTGTGGTAGCACAAGGGCATCCTTCAGCTCAGCAGGCACCTCCTCCTCAATCCATACGCGTTGCACCAAGTGGTGCAGCGCAGTCACCCATGCGGGTCCGCCGTATTTCAATACTTCAGGCGGGATCCCGTCGGTCTCGGCACACTTGCCGTTTCGCAGCTGAGCAAGTGCTCTCTGCGTCTCATCCAGTGTCGGCGTGTCCGCCAGACTCGCCTTCACATCGTGCTGCTGCAGGCCGTTCAATGTAGGCCAATCGATCTCTGAAAGTTTGTTCAAGCTATTGTCAAGGGGTTTTTGCCAGCCCTGCATTACGTCCACAGTCTGTGTGCAGGTAGCGTCTGTACTACCATCGATCAGCGTCCTCAGCGGATCTAATCTCAGTCCATACACCACCTTCAATGGGTTAAAGAACTCCTTGTGTTGACGGCGTTCGGCGTAGCATTCCATCTGCTTCGCCTTCTCCGCCCACCCTGCTTTTTTAATGCCACGGAGCTCTCGGGTCATTCGCCATCGAAGTTTGCGAAATTGCCTATTCTTTCCCAAGTCACTGGGGTCTGCAACATGTGCAGCAAATGCTGCATTCTTCCCCGACACCAATGCGCCAATTGTCGCATTGTTGTCATCAAACCAACCATGCAGCTTACAGTTTGCGCGCCCGATGGTCTCCTCGCCAGCAGCTGTCACCTGGTCGCGAATGTGGTGCCACAGGTCGCCCACTGTGGCCATGCAGTCCACATCATACAGACTTGCAGCCATCGCCTTCTCCAGCTCAATACGTTTCGCCACATTACCGAGGGAGAGAATGTTAAATTTACGCCGATTCACGGCGGGAGTGCAATACATAGATTTACGAAAATATATGTACAGTTTGGTCCGAACCAATTTGTGATCAGTGCCACACTCAGCTCCACGCAGTACACGTGTCATGCGCACTTCACGCATATCACGCTGACGTACGATGACATAGTCGAGCAGGTGAGCGTGACCATTCCGTGGGTGCGTCCAAGTTGCGGTATCACTCGTACTCAGTGCAAACCGAGTGTTCGTGATCGTCAGGCCGTGTGTGGCACACAGTGAGATCAGCATGTCACCGTTCGCATTCCCTGAACAAATGCTATGTGGACCGATAACATCTGTCCACACCGATGCATCACGCCCAGCGCGCGTTGAAATTACCCAGCAGAAATCGTCGGTCGCCCTCGGCACAGACCGTATCACGGAGGATAGCTGAGTGTAGAATGGATCATGCGGGTCATCAGGATAATACATGTTCGGACCGTACTTGCCTATAAAGGTGGCAAACTTACCTCTCCCGAGTCGTAGGCGAACAGTCATCAGTTGCGCGCTGATGCCTGTAGGTTCACCCACCAGCTGGCCATGGAGGCGATCGGGTATTGCAAATCCGACCCCATGATCACGTGGTGCTGATGCAGCGTTGTCCACCCAGTAGAATGTGTAGCCAGCACTTGCTTCATGCAACTTACATGCTCAGGGAGCCAGGTTTCACTGAGCGCCGCGATATTGATGTGGTAACGCGCCATCTCCATCACGACGAGTGCAGTGCGTCGCTCGGGGCGTTCACTCAAGTTGCGGTCCAGTAGTCTGCGCACGTTCCAGCACCTGATGGTGAGTGCTTTGCACGCAGGCATACGATTGCATTGTTGGACAATCGCAAGCGAGGTGGCGGTTGTGCTTCGGAGGTTTGTTTGAGGGACTGTGCCCGGAGCCTTTGGCTCAACAGCCTGACCCACAGGGCAGTAGGGAGCAGATCCAGCTCGAGAATGTGATTGCAGAAACAGATTGGGATCCGCTTGACGGCCGTCGCACGCAGCCTTTGAGGTACCGGAAAGATTTATATACTTTTTGCGACCGTAGTGGGTACACCTGCGACAACAACCAGAGGCAGGTGGGTTTTGGCGGGTTTGCACCAATTTGATCAGGGCCGTCTGGCTTGAGGCGGGAAGTAACAAACCATTGGGCACCCGGAGGTGCCCTCCCACCATCAGACACAATGTATGGCGCTCGTGCTCTACGCCAATCGAGCTGTGATCTTATAACCTGTAGACCTGTTGTCTCCCATGGTTAGGTTTGACGAGAAGAGGGCCATCGACCACTTCCTAACTTCCGATGAGGATGGACTAGAATACTGGCAGGGCGTCCACACCTGACAGGAGAACGACTCGAGTCCTCAACCAAAGCCTTCGATGAAATGAACACACGAAAGGCAGCGGGTCTAGCACATGGTCAGTTTACTGAAGCATGCGGATTGGTGTCCTGGATCTTACTAGGGAGAAGGGCATAACACAACTCCCACCCAGCGGTCGCCACGGGAAGGCGTCCAGGACATGAGCCAATGGCACAAGAGTAGCAGCAGTGGGTAGACCATCTGTCATGATCAAGGCACCACTAGCCTCAGTGCACCATAGGCACTCCCGCCATAAATATATATATACATATATATATACATATATATATATATATATATATATATATATATATATATATATAAATGGACATTTCGCATGGCTCGGATTCGTTGCTAACCAACTTACTTCATATGATAATTTAGCGAAAAGTTGTTTGCAAAACCCTATGCTTCAACAGATATATTTCACTTGCTAATGTCATTTTAAGTGATTGGCTGTTGTTTGATATCCCCGGTGTGGCTACGCTTGATGTGCATGTTTACAAGGTTCCTACCTGTCTACTACCCACTACCTCGTCCATACTGGCTCTAGGAGACAATTGCTCTTTGCCGGAGGGGACAGGGTGCAGAGTGCTTGAGGCCGTGTTAGGATCAAAGAGTGGTTCCATACACTCAGTGTGGGGCGGACTACAATCCAGCCACCACCTTATGTGCGATTGAGTCCCAAATACAGTATGCTTTTGTTTGCCTGTGAAGGAGTGTGGGCCGGCTCCGTTGATGAAACGTGGCTACCATCCATATGCCTCCCGGTCTTATTCCTTTGGATTTACACTGGATATGGGGTGTTTGGATGGAAGCTGGGTGGTGCAGCGCAAGCCACCCATGGTCCCCTTTGTAGGCGCAGTTGTCCTGTGGCTGGCCACAGTGACAGGCGAATCCGAAACCGGATGAACAATGAACAATGATTTATAATGGGTGAAAAAGCAAGTGCTTGACATGTCCCGTAGGGTGTTTAGCGTGACAAAAAATGATAGCAAAGGGATAATGGAGTCGTCAGTTCGGGTGCTTACAAATGTAACTGCACTGTCGTATAAAGGGAGTATGAAATGAGAATGTACGCACACAAAGCAACGGAGGAGTGGTTATTGTCCACGTTATAGGCGAGAAAAATAAAAATGATAGCAAGGACAACTTTTACTCGTGTGCAATTGCCTTGGGTTTACAGGATACAGAGATCCAGTTTCTATAGAAGTAGCGTTTATCAAATTACTTGCAAGACGTTTGGAGTGACTCATTCTCGAGTAGGGTTGTGGCACTATCCCCTGTCTGTTGCGCATTAGTGCCAGCAGCTGGTGGTCATGAGCTATAGCACGTAGTGTAAATGTGACAGGGTATCGTCAAGGCGTTGTTTGAAAAGGGATAGGGTGGGTGCATTAATCACATGTTCCGGGAGGGCGTACCAAGGCTGTGCCTCTCGAAGAGAGAAATAGTTTCGCCACAGCACAATTGGATGTGTGGCATAAACATGAGAAAAAGTCGATTGAAAGGTGAAATGACTGTTGGAGAAGTACGGTCTCACAGCAAGTGCGCCATTGTGTACGGTCCTTGGCTATATCCAATAGCGTTTGCAGCCAGATGTGCTCGGGGTCCTTTGATCCTCAACCCAGGAGTCGGAAACGACCAACAACGGCCAGCTTCAACCTTTGCGCATTAACGTTTTGGATCCAACTTTTACACTGGTCTCCTTGTCGTCGCCTTCATCCGACGACTTCGCTCGCAAATACGGCACGTCTTAGTAGCCAATGGGTAAGCATGCGGAGCATATACCCAAGCCAGAGAAGCCTCAGCAATGTTGTCAGTCGGTCGGTGGAGTTTGTCAGATTTCAAAACTCTCCGATGGACTTCCTCAGTACTGATTTCATACTATTATCGAACAGCAGAAATGCTTCGCAGGCAGTTGTGCTCGAAGACAGTAGCCGCTGAACATCACCTTTGCGAACGCGCCAAGTCTCACAGCCGTACAGCAGAATCGCTGGTACCGCAGCCTTGTACACTCGTCCCTTTAGAGCGAGGCTGAGGTCACAACGAAGGCACCAGTGACGAAGGTTAGCTAAAGCTACTCTAGCCTTGGAGACACGTAAGATCTCATAAATCAAACCACCCATACTAAAACGACTCCCAAGATAAATTTTCCTTGTAAACCTCAGTGTGAACAAAACTTCTGAATGGCCTAGTGATCCGAATGTAGAAAAACATGTGGTACCCAAAACTCGGTCAAGCTGGTAAGTGGCACAATTTTGGATGAGGGACTCTGGGACAGTCACATCACTTGTGAGGCGAGTCTTCCTAGTACTCTCCAATTTGATTTTTGGTGTCTACCATTTTATGAACCCAGTGCTTATTAGCTGCCACTCCACATTGTCGCCATCACACTTTATTTCCGCCGCGATGCAAAACTGTGTAGCTGATTGTACTGCACTTCGGTGTTATTTGTTTGAGCTCACTTGCAGTTCACCGATTCGCAAATGACGCTTGATAAAATGCTACCTGTCTTTTCACAGCAGACCACCAGATATGTTGACCGAACTTAGAGAACTCCGTACCTCATAACCGCGGGACCACGTCATGATTACAGAGACTTGGTTACACATCGAGAATACCGATTCTGAGATCAATTTACCCGGTATGTCGCTGCTTCGGAACGATAGAAGTGGAAGAGGTGGTGGTGTGATCCTGCATTATAATACAAACCTCTAATGTTAAGTTATCGATCACCCAGAAACCCGCGCTCCTGATTCACTTTGGGGCCGTCTATGGTTGCGGAAAAAGGACACATATCTCCTAGCCGTAATTTACCGTCCACAAAATCCTACATCGGTTGGTTGCTCGTGAAGCTTGGACCGAGGCAGTGGACAATGGCCGCGTAGTTGATGTGTTTTTTGTCGAGTTCTCGAAAACATTTGATAAGGTACCCCACTTGAGGCTATCACAAAAGCTGAGCTCCTACGACGTATCCGGCCGCGCCCTTCATTGGGTATCTGCATTGTTACAGGGAAGAGAGTAGCATGTACGTGTGGGTCGCAGCTTATCCTTTAGGCAAGCGGTCCTTAGCAGTGTCCCACAGGACTCAGTCCTTGGACCGATGTTGTTCTCCATCTACGTAAACGATGTCCCTGGAGAGTTTGGGGTACCATCTCAATTGTTTGCTGATGGCCTTAGGCCATGGAATGTTGCAAATGTCCCTGGGGTTTCTGAGGCCATACAGCATGCCCTGGACAGACTCTGGGATTGGTTTACTTTGTGGCTAATGCCCATTGTTCAGGCTAAGTGTTCCGTCCTTCCTATAGGAGCAACTTTCCTACCTTCGATATACGTGCTCGGTGGGGTCGAACTCCGCCTTGTCTCCAACCAGGTAGACCTAGGCGTCGTCCATTCCTCGCCTTTGCATTCTGGCGACAACTGGAAGAAGGCCGCAAGTAGGGGTTTCAGAATCTGGTAGTTAATACGCTGTTCTTTCGGGGTTTTAACTGTCGACATCTTTGTTAAGCTGTTCTCAGCATTCGTTCGGCCCCATTTGGAATACTGTATCCAGGCTTGACCGCCGTGCCTTGTTCGGGACAAAATGGAGCTCGAGAGGATTTTGAGAGTAGGTACAAAATTGGTCGAGGAGTTACGGGGGCAATTGTACCCCGAACGTCTACTTAGCTTGGGTATGTTTTCAATACACCACTGACGGCTTCGAGGAGACCTAGTCCCTACTTACCGCAGCTTAACTGGGAAGGTTGGACCGGACTTGAGCTGGCTATTTAGCCCGGCTAGGTTGCCTTGTCTTCGCGGTCATCCCATGAAGATACATAGGCCGCATTCCGACCGGAAACTCGGTTATCGCGTAGAGTTATCGAGTGCTGGAACTCGCTTCCTTCATGTGGAGTCAGTGAAACTACGGTTAAGCGTTTCGAGTGTCAGTTAGGTGCTCTTGTGTGGCAACACGAAACCTTTCCCTTCTCCTGACCATATCCAGCTTCCAAGTTTGAGTTCATATTCTGTCGTTTTCCTCACTCTGGTGTTATCCTTCATTTAAATGACTTTCCTTCCTCTTTATCTTCATGTTCTTTCTACGTCTTCCTTACTTCACGTGACCTACACAGCGAGGAGTGTTAGTGCAGGAAACGTAGGCAGTAATTGGTTGACCAGGTTGTGGTTCGGGTGTTTCGGTTTAGATCCATCAAGACCTCCTAGCACCTTATCATTTCCTGGCTCAATGACCTGCTCAATGGATTTTCCCATCGTTCCAGTCCCATCTGAAACTGACGTAACCTCTCCCACCAGATTTCGAATTGCTAACATGCCGTCGATACTGGATCGTGTGCTCACTAACGAAGAACTCATGGTCGAGAGGATAGTTACAAGCACGCCACTGGGTCGCAGTGACCATGTAACTCTATTCTTTGACTATATATGCTATGCGGAATACCTTGAAAAGGAGGATGATAAAGTGCATAGTGTCACGCACTATAACGTGTTAGCTACGTTTGTCAAGGATACATCTTGGACTTTCTTAGCGGAATGCCCTTGGATGTGGCCTGGGAAACGTTCACAAGAACGTTTAGCACACTCGTAGCGCACGTATCGAAACATAATTCCTTTCAACCTAAAACATTATGTCATTTCTGAGGAGCAGGACACGTAAATTCAAGTCCCTGAGGGATTTGGCATGGCGAACTCACAAGAACTGCCCGAATGGCAAAACCTGGACTACATTCGTGACACATGGTAATTCTGTGTGAAATTGATCCGCGAGGACAAGGTCACGCATCAGCAAGAGTTAATGACGCGATTCTGCACGAACCGCAAACTTCTGTACATGCACGTTAACGACATTCGAAAGGTGAAGCGGGAGATTCCAGCACTAGTCACGGCTGATGGATGAACGCGGTCATAAATGGAAGCAGTCGATCTCCTACGGCTTCAGTACTCCCAAACTTTCCAGCAGGTGACGGGCCCAAATATTCTCCTCGTTTCTATTACTTCAATGTTTGGTTTAGACAACATCAACTTTAATGCGGAAGCTGTGCTGAAGAAGTTATTCTTGCGTATCCACAGTTCACCTGGAGTAGACAACATCCGACCGAAGGCTCTGCAGGCAGTAGCCAGTGATCTAGTAGAACCACTGGCTGTTTTCTATCAGCGATGTCTAGAAGAGAACCATATTCCACCAGTAAGGAAGCGAGGGATCATCACTCCTATATATGAAGGAGGTAGCCGCACTAACCCTACTGACTACCGTCCAAGAACATTACTTCCTGTACTATCCAAAGTGATGGAATCAACCATCGTAGATGCGCTGATGCAGTATCTGGAAAGCCACAAGTTAATAGCCCCAGAGCAACATGGCTTTCGTCAAAAGCGTTCATGTAATACTAACCTATTAATTGCATGTAATAGCCGGACTAAAGCCATTGACGATGGTGTAGGAGTCGATGTCATCTATCTGGACTTTCCAAAAGCATTTGATCGCTTAGAATTCTCCGTCAGAAACTTCGAAACTATGGCGTTGGCGGTCCAATCCTGAGTTGGATTAGAAATTTTCTGCATGAACAATGGTTGGAGATGTGAGTCTGGGAAACTGCCCGATTCAATCGATGCGGTGTGTGGTGTACCTCAAGGCTCCGCGAATGGACCTCGTCTATCCTTGGTGTCCATCAACTCTTTTGTGGGATCAGTTGCTTCCTATTTCCTATTTTTGCGGAGGATACCAAGATATGACGAAGGACCGGAGGACTGGACGACCACGAACGGCTCCAGTGCGATCTGAACACGGTGTCAAACTGGCCAGTTCGAGAGGCCCTACAATTCAACATAAACATACGTCGCGTCGTGCAATTACGCCAAGTTCAAAATAGGCGGTTATTTGCGAAAAGAGGCAAATAGCACATAGGCATGCTGCGGAGGGCATTCGGGAGATTTGACCCATCAATCTTCCCAATGATGCACAATTCCTACGTGCGCCCGCATGTTGAATACGCTATCAAAGCTTGACAACCTTTGTTGAAGCGCGACCTGGAGGCAGTAGAGACACCCCAACGAAGAGCGACAAAGAATGTCAAGGGCATGCGCTATCACTCTTTCCACCGAAGGCTGAAGTTGCTGGGAATTTACAGCGGACGCTACCGATGGCTACGAGGTGATCTCATATTGGTGTACCGAATATTAGGTGACCCTGACCACGAATGTCGCCATTTGTTGAAACTTAACCACAACACGCAGCTCAGGGGGAACTGCTAGAAATTGAGGGAACTATATAGCCATCTAGAGTGTCGATGTAATTATTTTTCTCTTCGGGATTGCCAACCGTGGAACGCACTCCTAGATGCAATCTTATCCTTCCCTACCTTGGAGGATTTCAAAAAGCGATTAGAGGTTGCTCTTAGCTCCCAGCACTTTGTTACCTATACTACGCTATTGGGGATGACGTCAACCACACCTTGTTACAGAATTTATGTATCAAAGGGACCCAAGTGAGCGAGCATATTTTACTTTTATCACGCCTTATATCAACGACCATTGTACAAGGTGTATTTCTGCACACTTACACTCGATTTCCTTTTACACTGACATTATTTATCAAAGCATTCACCACGGTAGACGCTCGGTAGATTACCCACATATATTCACCTCAACCATCCTACGGGATGTGTCAAGCACTAGCTTTAATCCTGTGATACATCATTGTTTACGGTTCATTAATGCCCATAAAGAGCGAAGAAACAGAAAATACTCCGTCTGCGCCTAAAACATAGCCAAACAACAAATGGGAAAGTGACTAAAGAATTGTTTGTCAGTGGTAATGAGCAAGAAACATTTGGTGAATGAACAGCTACTTCGAGTTTGACTGGAATGTACTTTAAGTGAGGTGCGGTAATCGCAGACCTAGCTTACATCGGTAGGTAGGGTAAGAGTCGTGGTGCATCTGTAGTGTGCCTTTTACATTTTACTACACAACCTTCCGGCCAGCTGATAACATCACCAGCTGTATCGACTATTCTTTCAAACACCTCATACACTTCATCATCGATCAACATTCCTTTGTGAATCGCCGGCCGACTCTAGACCACCTCGTGTACAACATCTGGCAGCCCCAAAATACAATCATGGGATTACCTGTTTTCAATCCCTTTTGGTATCCAAGGATGACGGGTTATTAATCCAGGAACTCCGCAACCTAAAAAGTGTTACCACAATACGTGTTGACCAAAATACTATAAGTGGAGACGATAAGTGGATACGATACATCGGAAGCAAACTTGTAAAGGACATCTTTCCTCTTATGGCACCCCTCGGTGTTGAAAAGGAATAAACTTAGAATGATGCCCTCCTTCGGTATTCACTTGGCATCCCTAAAATGCAGTTGCAAGAAAACCAATCGCTTTTAATCTCCTCCCCCAACCGTGATGATGAGGAGTTTAAGATGGTTGACAAATGCGGGTGTTACAGAAGCTACACTTGCGGTGATGGGCGCCAGTTGGTCGGTTGAGCGAGCTAGGGATACTACGGGGTCGCTATAACCAACGACCTGAGGACTACAGACGAAACCGCGCGGTGCCAGCTGCGTGGTTCGGGTCAAGCAGTTTCCAGTGAATAGTTCGGCTGCAGTTTCAGAACGTGGTGGGTTTTCGTTTGGCAAGAGTTCTTATAAAAAGCCACAAATGTCCGCTTAACAACACTTTGACACGGATATGGCTAGTCACTAAATAAAGTCACCACCTTTTGTCCACCAAGATGATTCTACCCTCTACACATACGTCAGTCATCCACTTCGAAAAGTTCCTGTGATCCCTTCTTGCACCAGCGACCCGATCAAGTACAAGCACACATGCAGTGTTATAGTAATAACTTCATTCAACTTGGCGATATACAGTGTTGGTGGCATCCGGTTGCAGATTTGCATGTAACTGTGACCTCTATAGGAGAGTCACAGGACGCCTGTGCCTACAGATGGATCATCGGTGGCCAGCGCTTCACAACCCACACACCCCATATCCAGTGTGGGCCCGAAGGAATAGTACCGGGAAGCATGTGAATGGGAGCCACATCTCATGAACACACACTCTTTCAACATGCATAGAAGCAGCATTGCTGTCTGTCTAAATTAGGAATGCTGCGTACTCGAGGTACACAAGGCGGTGGTTAGGCCGTAAATGGCACCCACTTTTTGAGTCTAGCACGTCACGAGGACCGTGCACCCCGCCCCCAATCAACGATTCAGTCTCCTAGATCCAGTAACCGAGGTGGAAAGTGTTATATGTGTAGGCACGTTGTCTGCATTCATATCAAGCGCAGCCATACCGGGGATATCAAATGCTAAAATCTACCTGTCTGCGATTCCGGCTGAACTGAACTCGTTCTCTGCTTGCTCCGAATCCCAGCCGGAAATAAGAAGTCAACGCTTGGAGGCAAGGTGTTTTGCGAAACCAGTTACCGAGATGGATACAAGTAGGGTAAAATCAACGGATATTTGTATAAGTCAACCAAGAAAGATTCGTATCAAAACAGCCAGATCAGCTGCCCTGATTGGTAGATCAGTTCCGCTAGCCAATTAGGAGGTAGGTACGTGCGTCGCGTGGACGCGAGCGTTCCTGAAACCACTTGATGTTTCGCCCGTACACCATTAGCTCAACCTTTTACCATTAAATTAATGAGATTCCTTGGGAGATGTTACCCTCCCTGGCCTCTTCGCTGTTGAGATTTCGGCTGCTATGTAGGATCATCATAACCATTATACACGTTAGATAGAGGTGTAAAAAACACCTCAGCTACTATGCCGCAATACATAAAAGAGAAAAGAAAATTAATACAACAGTTGCATGCTAGCTGAGCTACCAGCAACGGATGGGCATCGTTCCGTAAAGCGGGCAGCCCGCTATTAGGCAACAAGAAAAATTATGGTATACAATTATATTATGCTACGAAATGAGATTGTGGTTGGAAGGGGAGGCTAAAAGGGATGGGGACGGACAAAGAAACTCACAGCACGAACGTCACTGAGGTCGGCTCCTAGCCATGTCAACATGTATATCCAGCCAAACGTGTTCATCGTCTTTCGGACCCCAACCAAGGAGCCGTGAAGCTCTAACCGAGGCGAGCTGCGAAGTGAGGGTTTTCATTCCTCTGGATCAAGTCATTACTTGGCCACCTGTCTTTTACCATCCAAACCCCCGGTGCGCAAACAACGCACGTCGAGGAAGTCGGTGGGCTGGCATGCGCAACACGTGGCCCAGCCATCGGAGCCTGGTGCGTGAAATGACGGCGCTGAGCGGTTCAGTTCCTTTTCCTGTGCCATAAACAAGGCGTCGAACAAGCTCGTTGCTCACGCGGTGTTCCCACCAGATGTGGGCCAAACTGCGAAAGCACCGATGGTCGAACTAGCCTCATTGTGTTCCCTGATCTAAGGGGCTAGGTTTCGCAACCGTAAAGTAGGGTCGAACGTACCGCTGCATTGTACACTCTACCCTTCAGGGCAAGAGTGATGTCGCACCGGCGTCATAAGTGGTGAAGGTTAGCAAAAGAGCCCCGAGCTTTTGTTATACGGTTCGTGATCTCGTTTTCGATCCCAAAGGCGCTGATACAACTTCCCAGGTAGTGGAATTTCGGAGACTTCTAGCTGACCACCACCAAGGGTCAGCGCAGGAGGCGATCGCTGCTAGTATTGGAGGAAAGCTTTGCACTTCGATGGTGCAAAGCAAAACCCGTATTCTCTCAGCGTCAGAACCCCGCATCGAGTGCTTCCGGAATCAGAATCATAATTAACTTCAGTAATGGAGTTAGACAGAAGAGCAACGGAACTTCATTGCGTGTTCTGCGAAGCTGTTTCTGAAGATTGCAAACTGCGTCGCTGCGTCAAGGTTTCGATCAGCGCCTTCATTTGTGTCTGCTGTTGCCGTAGCAGCACTTGAAATTGGTCTGCAGAGAAATTCATTGCATTGCCACATTTGTCCGTCGCCATTTGTTATGATCTACCTCGTGATGGGATTGTGCAATCAGAAGGACGATACGATTTACATGGCGAAGCATGCAGCTAGCGTGCGTCAACTGAACAGAGCAGTTGATTGGATAGCTAGCATATTTCGTCTACGCGCTGATTTGTTCGTTAGAGCAGGTTTGTTTAAATGATTCAAAGAAAGAATCTCATGAATGAAGCAGCGTCGTTAGTTATGGAAATGATTTAGTTATTTACATCGAGGTTCCTGCATGGCTGTCATGCTGTCATTTTTTGCCGAATTTGTTTTGTCGAATAGATCGTTTATCCCTGAAGGACCGAGTTCTGCGACTTGGTGTTAGAGATACCCAAGCCAAAATCACCCAACGGTGCTCAGTTGCTAATTGGAGTGCGACTAGCTGTGCAAACAACTGCCATACTAAACATGGAAGAACAGAATTTGGCCAATAATTGGAGATTCTGGAAAAGCGACTGGATCGATTTCGGTGTACTGGAGCGCTTGAATGAACAACCAACGGCGTGTCGATTGGCGATGCTTAGACACACGATCGGAGATGAAGCACGCCGCGTCATGGTAACGATGCAGTACGAAAAGGATAAAGACGCAGCGGATCTGGAAACGGTCGTCCGAAAGTTTGATTTCTGCGGAGGCCAGACTAACGAGACGTATCAACAGTATCTTTTTTTTACTTGAAACCGGCGCCCAAACGAAACTATCGGAAACTATGTCACAGAGCTGAAGATCCTGGCTCATTTCTGTAATTGTTACAATTGTATGGCTGACAGTCTCATCCGAGATAAAATCGTGCTGAGGATCAATAATGAAAACATCACCAAGCGGCTGTTGCGGCAAAGGCAGTTATCGCTCAGACAATATCTTGATATATGTCCCAGTGAATCATCAACTGCACACCACATCCAGTAAATACGGTTGCCGACAGAAGCAGAGCTGTGCCGTATCGAGTTTACTTGACAAAGCTGCGAAGTTGTGATCAAAACGCACGAAACTTGCAGATTCTGCGCCGCTCGATACTCGAAGGGTCGCGATCAATGTCCGGCGTGGGGCCGAATTTGCACTAGACGGAATCATTTCGCTCGGTGTTGTCAGTCTTCGAAGGTGAATGCACTCAATCTTGACACAACGCCCTCCGACTCTGAACATTCAATCAGCAACGCGTCGCGGACAGAACCAAAGTGCGTCTATGCAAGTTTATTGGTTGGTGACGAGATGGTGCGTTTCCTGTTGGACTCCGGTGGAAACATTAACATAATTCCAGAGAAGCGGTGCCCAGAAATTCGTGTGCGACCTGATCAGGGAGTCCTGCACATGTGGAACGGTTGCAAACTTCAGCTGAAAGGTCTGGCCACAATCAAAGTGATCAATCCCAACGACGGCTCTTCACATCAGTTGGATTTCATGGTCATGGAGGAAGAGCTTACGCCGATTCTCGGCATTGATTCCGTCCAATGTCTGGGCTTTACTCATTTTAACCATGACCGTGTTGTGCAAGTGAAGCGGAGACAGATGTTAGTGAACAGTTTCTGTCCGTGTTTAACCCAGGTTTGGGGAGGTTTGAAGGTTCCGTTCGTTTGTCAGTAGATCCGTCAATACAACCGATTGCGCTGTCAGCTAGAAGGGTTCCATTCGCGTTACGCGATAAGTTCGTCACCGAATTAACTCTTGACGCCATTAAGCCTAATCGCAAAGGTAGACGAGCTGACAGACTGAGTTAGCCAAGTTACGAGTGTTACCAAAAGGACTGATCTGCGTCTGTGCATAGATCCTAAGCTGTTGAATGATGCTTTACGTAGAGAACATTATACACTGCCAACGTTAGATGTCCTGCCGCATTTGGCTAAAGCGAAATACTTTACTAATGTTGATTTCTTATATGCGTTCTGGCACGTGATCCTGGGTGAGGAATCCAGTTTCCTGGCGACGTTTGTCACACCCTTCGGACGTTTTCCCTGGCTACCTTTAACAATTGGCTTGAAGGTTTCGAGTGAAATGGTTCAAAAGCGGTTATTGCAAGCTGTTGACTATCTAGACGGTGTAAGGTGTGTAGCAGACGATGTACTGACTTACGCTTCAACTGAACGAGCACACGACGCTAATCTGCACCAGTTTCTGCAGCGTGCGTGCAAAAGAACATAAAGCTAAAACGTGAGAAAGTTGAGCTCCGAAAACGTGCAGTAATTTTTCACGGGTACGTTCTGATATCCGAGGGAATAACAGAACGGAACAAATCAGATAAAGCAAAATAAGTTTTATCCAAGTTTGAATCTAGTTTAAGTGTAAATCGATGCGGTCCAACTGCGCTGAAGAACCATAACGTATACGACGTTAAGTACAGCATGAGATTGCTGTCCAGGTAAAATAGGCAACGCATTGTGTGTAACGCCCCAAAACGTGGTCGGTGCTTTAGCTCGACCGAGAACGTACAGTCTGGTATTTGTTCTGAGCATGGTTGGCGGCATCCGGTTTCGGATTTGCATGTCACTGTGGCAAGCCACAGGACGCCTGCGCCTACAGAGGGACCATGGATGGCCTGCGCTGCACCACCCACAGCTCCAACCACATACCCCATATCCAGTGTAAACCCGAAGGAATAAGACCGGGAGGCATGCGGATGGGAACCACGTTTCATCAACGGAGCCGGCCCACACTCCTTCACAGGCAAACACAAGCACGCTGTATTTGGGGAATCAAGCGCACACAAGGCGGTGGCTGGACCGTAGTCCGCTCCACACTGAGTGCATGGAACCACTTTTCGAGCCTAACACGGCCACAAGCACCGTGCACCCCGTCCCCTCCAGCAACGACCAACTGTCTCCTGGAGCCAGTATGAACGATGTAGTGGGTAACAGACAGGTAGGCACCTTGTCAACATGCACATCAAGCGCAGCCACACCAAGGATATCAAACAACAGCCAAACACTTGAGAGAGAGAGAGAAAGAAAAAGAGAAAGAAAAAGAGAAAAACTC
Organism: Dicrocoelium dendriticum; assembly: GCA_944474145.2. Taxonomy (NCBI): domain Eukaryota; kingdom Metazoa; phylum Platyhelminthes; class Trematoda; order Plagiorchiida; family Dicrocoeliidae; genus Dicrocoelium; species Dicrocoelium dendriticum. The sequence goes on along the minus strand of OX104064.1, from coordinate 205,944,104 downwards.
GATTAATGCATAAGGAAACGGTGACATAAACCTTAAGTAAATATCATACGTAATAAGTTGTTTACAAACAAATCCCAGCTAAGTGCACGAGGTCAGGAAATATAGTTCACGGAATGCCACGAACACAAAAATGTTACGGAAATCGAATACAATTGGCAGAAGCGATGTGTGCAAGTTAATGGAATAGAGTACAGGGAGATATTTATATGAGAAAGAAAAGCATTAAGGTAAAAACTGTAAACCCACCACCTGAAATAAAGAGACTTAGCATGCAAGCACGCGGTTAGTAAATCGAATTCAGCGTGCCTACAAACGCTGCGCCGGCTCGCCGTAATTCTCTGCAGGACCCGTCGTCGCTTCTGTAGTGGCCCCAAATGGCACAGCGCATGGCCCACTAGACATTTATATGAGAAAGGCATTAGGAGAGAACCGAAAACCCACCACCTGAAATAAAGAGACTTAGCATGCAAGCGCGCGGTTAGTAAATCGAATTCAGCGTGCCTACAAACGCTGCGCCGGTGCTGCCTACGTTCACTGCGGGACCCGTCGTCGCTTCGGCAGTGGTCCCGAGTGACCTCTCTCATGGCTCACTAGGCCTGCCTGACTAAGGCACTCGCGACCGCATGTTCTACAACACAATGCGCTCGATGTCGATGGAGTACAATTCATCGGTGTTTGTCGCTTCCGCACTTGCCGCTTCTTCTCTGCATGCATGAGGGCTTTCTCCCGCACCTCAGCAACTGCCTTCGTGATTAGATCGCGCCATGCACCACGATCAACCGCCTTCGATTCCCATGATCTGCAATCAAGATTAGAACGTGTGAGGCTCACTTTAATCATGTCCTGGTAACGTAACTTGGGTTTCCCAGCATGCCGCTTCCCAATACTCAGCTGACCGTATAAAAGTTGTTTCGGTATTCGCGTTGAATCCATACGGCTCACATGACCGAGCCATCTCAGGTGTCGCAGTAAAAGTATGCAGTCCACTGCATACATCCCACTTCGGCGCAACACTTCCGTGTCTGCAACTCTGTCGCCCCAGCCGATCCGCAAAATTCGTCGCAGACACTGCTGATGGAACCGCTCGAGATATCGCACATCCCGCCGGTACATCGTCCACGTTTCACTGCCGTATAGAAGAACGGACAGTACCATGGATTTGTACACCATCAGCTTCGTGCCAATGCTAAGCTGATGGTTGTTCCACACTCGGTACTCAAGCTTCCCGAATGCCGCTGCTGCCTTCGAAACGCGATTACGCAACTCAAGGTGTAGCTGCTGCTCAGTCGACATCACACTCCCAAGGTAGCAGAAGCGGGAGGTGGTTTCCAATACTTCAGCACCAATGCTGATTCGCGGCAATATTGAAGATTGCACCTCCAGTGAAGGCTGAAAGAGACAGACAGTTTTGCTTGTGTTGATGGTAAGCCCGAATTTGGCCGCTGTCGAAGCCAGAGCACTAGTCATGTGCTGCAACTCATCCGCGTTGTGTGAAAACAACGCACAGTCGTCAGCAAACAGCAACATACGGATAGTTGTCTCACAGACTAGAGTTCTCGCACCGAAACGACGGATGTTCAGCAACCCACCATCAATACGGTGCTCCACACGAACACCGTAAGCACAAGCCACATCAAAAGCACAGGACATTATTGCATGAAGATAGATATTAAACAGGGCAGGAGCTAAGACACAGCCTTGCTTCACACCAGAGACAACTGTAAAGTCATCAGAGGTCTCTCCACTCAGCTGCACCCTCGCTCGCATACCACTGTGCAGACATTCAATTAAACTTACAAACTTACGCGGGCAACCAAACTTACCCAACACCAGCCACAGTGCCTCGCGGTTCACCGTATCAAATGCCTTGGTGAAATCAACAAAAAGCGAGTACAATGGCTGGTGTCGTCCTCTGCACTTCTCTTGCAACTGACGAGCCGCAAACACCATATCTATAGTGCTGCGACCCGAACGGAATCCACGCTGCTTTTCCGCCACGTTTGGTTCCACAATCTGACTCACGAGGCGATTGAGCAGGATTCGGGCAATCACCTTGCCCACACAACTCAGCAAGTTGATGCCATGATAATTCGTGCAACATTGCTTGCTACCTTTGCCCTTGTACAGTGGTAGCACAAGGGCATCCTTCAGCTCAGAAGGCACTTCCTCCTCAATCCACACGCGTTGCACCAAGTGGTGCAGCGCAGCCAACAACGCGGGTCCGCCGTATTTCAATACTTCAGGCGGGATCCCGTCGGATCCAGCACACTTGCCGTTTCGCAGCTGAGCAAGTGCTCTCTGCGTCTCATCCATTCTCGGCATATCCGCCAGATCCACCTTCACATCGTGCTGCTTCAGGCCGTTCAATGTAGGCCAGTCGATCTCTGAACGGTTGTTCAAGAGACAGTCAAAGTGTTTCCGCCAGACCTGCATTATGTCTGCAGTCTGGGTGCAGGTAGCGCCTGAACTACCATCGATCAGTGTCCTCAGCGGCTCCAATCTCGGTCCATACACCGCCTTCAAGGAGTCAAAGAATTCCTTGTGTTGCCGGCGTTCGGCGTAGCATTCCATCTGCTTCGCCTTCTCCGTCCACCATGCATTTTTAATGCGACGGAGCTCTCGGGTCAGTCGCCGTCGAAGTTTGCGAAACTGACTACTCTTCCCCAAGTCACTGGGGTCTGCAACATGTGCAGCAAATGCTGCTGTATGCTGAGCATACAGGCTAATAAACGGGACTTACATCGATGGAGTGCACTTGGACCTGCAATCAAACTATATCCAGAGTAATGACCTGGTGTTTTTCGGCGCGAGTATCCTTGGTACTGTTCACCACTTGTGGCTGGAAAGACTCCTTTCGTTTAGCTGATGGTGGTCAACGCATTGACGTTGCTCCCTGCTGTTCTTTTATTTATCAATAAGACACATAATTCTCAAGGTAATTTAGACAACCGAATAATGTCACGCTCTAACATGTGTTCGATAATGCTGATATGTAAATTTCTCACGTATTACTCGTTTACCATAACCTATCTGCATTCCATTTCAGTCTACATGCTTCACTTGCTTTGCAAATAAAGTCTAGTCTCTCGGGTCCATACACCGCTCATTCGTCGTATTCCCCCTCATTCAATTCCATTACAATTTAGTCGGCAAGCAATGGATCGAAACCTCCGGCCAGAAGTTTTTGACGCCAATCCCAACATGAAAACGGCAAAACAGTGGACTTACAAGTTTGAAAAGTTCACCATTTTGTGTACGCCGTCGACTCACAAACGCTCAGTAAGCTGATGATTCTGACGAACTGAGTGTCCACCGAAATATACGATTGCATTAAAGTGGGCACAATTTGCACACGTTAATTCGAAACTTTCAGAACCGTACATACAAAGACAAAAAATTGTTGCACGTCATGTTCTGGCTACTAGTAAGCAAAAAGTGGTCGTAAACTCGTGCGGAATTTGAAATCAATGACCCAGGATTGCAACTTCAAAACAGTGAAGGCAGAGAACCGCAAAGACGTTAGTCAAGATGCGTTTATAACTGGGCTTCACTCAAGCTATACGTCAAAGTCCTGAAAATTGTCACTCGATCTACATGCCGCTTTCGAACTAGCCCGATCTATCGAGATGGCTTATCGGAAATCACAGTTATAGCAAGGAGAAAGTGCATCTACCGCATGTAAGTCAGAACCGTTGCAAGCCTCAAGTACATCATCAGGCCAGGGTAACAATGTCGCCGGTGGCCGAGTGGTCTGCACGTTTGGTTTGTAACCATAAGGTCACCGGTTCGAATCCGCGTAGGGGTGGGCGTCCTCGCGGTATACACAGCCCGCGCACGACTGGTGGTGGTCACGCTGCAGCGAAGCGCCGTTACGGCGTACTGCTGACACATTATTATTTTATTATTAACAATGCCGCCGCTGCTGTATCGAATACCAAATGCTTTTTCTGCGGGGTCAACAGACATAGTAGATCGTAATGACTTGTGCGAGACGCCATTTGCGACTGCTGTCAAAAGAAAGGAGAGTGTTAGAAGGCTTGTCGTGCATCATCCAAAAATACTGATTCAGCGCTCCATGCTTTCCAGTTATCTAGCACAGTTGCGGCGGCACCAACCGGCCTCTGCCGTGATGTCATTGCTGTACTTATCAACAATGTTCAATAAAAAGATCTGGTTGATACTGGAGGACCTGAGAGCCACATCGGTTGTCAAACGGCTCGAATGAAACATCCACGGTTCTCGTTGCACAATTTTGATGGCTAGCACTGGCTTGACAGTGGTCACTCACTTGTCACTGTGCAATATAAAGATCAATATTACACGAGTTAAACTGTCCGTACTCTCAAACCGTTGTTTAGATGTACTTTTGGGACACGATTTTCTTAATCATCACCAATTTGTCCAGGTTCCCTTCATTGGCAAATAACTCCCCCCTCTCCTTGTGTGTGCTATTGGCTGCCGATGTTTCCACCTCCAAACCGGGCGCCACAAAATCGAGGCGTCAGTTCGTCCCGGAGAAAAGATTCATTTAGGTGGAAATACAGAAGCTTCTTAAGGACGGGATCATCGAAGCATCGGTATCCTTGTGGCGAACTCAAGTTTTACTAACTACGAAAGGGACACACAAACGCCGTATGGTTGTAGATTACGGCCACACCATCAATCAGTACACTCATCTAGGTGCGTACCCCTGAATAGAAGTAACGCTCTTATCAGCGAAACCTACCGTTACCCTGTGTACAGCACTTTAGACATAACAAGTGCACACCATCAGAATCATAGAAAAGGAAAGGAAATGCACCACTTTTGAAGCCTACGAAAATCGCTTCCAGTTCTGTCGTATACTTTTTGGTGTAACAAACAGGGTAGCTATTTTCAGTCATCGATAAAATAATAGCGGACGAGAAATTGGATGTGATATTGGTCTATGTTGACAATATAATGGTTTGCGGCGCATCCAAGGAAGAGTATGACTGAAAAATAACAAAGTTTAACAGTGTTGCTCGAGAAAACAACCTACCATTAAAAGAAAGCCAACGCATCACAGGTTTAAGAAAACACGATTATTGGGGTACGAAGTTTCACATAAGGTTAATCGACCAGACCCAGACTGATTTCAACCAGTGAAATGCCTGCTCGCACCCACCGATCACAAATCTCGACGGCGTGTCTTGGGGCGTTTCTCTCATTATTCCCAATGGATCTCAGGTTTTTTTGACGAAAATCGTTGCTTCCCGCTTCCCAGCTTGGTCGTTGAGTCCTTCGAAAAAGTCAAGGAAGAGAAAGAATACTCTGCGGTGGCGTTCATTGATGACTCCATAATTTTAGTCATGGTAACGGATGCAACTGATATTGTCATTGCCACCACAAACACAGAATGGATGGACAATTGTATTCCGCTAGCGAGCGACGCCAACGCTGGCGCATTGAACTCACATGTTATGATACGGTTTACCGCAAATGAAGCGATAACGTGGCTGCAGTCGCTTTATCACGCATATGTGGATCATCCCAATTAGACAACATGAGACTCCAGGAACTACATGGTACCTTGTGCCATCCCGGAATCACTAGTATGCTTCAAGTTCGTTCACGTTATATATCATTTTCAGTCGAGGAGATGAAGGCGATGATCGCCCGCTGAAACATTTGCGCTGAGTTGGAACCGCGATGTTACAAATCGTCCGGAACGGTCATCAAATCAACACACCCGTTCGAAAGATTAAGCATGGATTTAAAAAGACCGCTTAAATAGGGGACAAACAAGAAGTACATGTTCACCGTTGGGGACGTATACTACCGATTCCCGTTTGCCTTCGCATTTAGTGACAAGACCGCACCAACTGGGATTGGCTGCCGAAGCTAACTATTTGCGGTCTTCGGCATGCCACCCTTTATTCACTTTGATCGCAGTTTGTCGTCCAAGTCGCACGAAGTGCGTCCATCACTAAATCGAAAGGATATTACAGTCAGCCGGACAACACTGTATAACCTTCAGGATAGCGGGCAGACGGAACGCGTCAATGGGGTTATCTGGAAATCCATTACCCATTCACTTAGAGCCGAAGGCCATAAAAGTACTCAGTGAGAAAGTGCACTGTTGGACACCTTGCACTCTATTCGTTCCCTTCACTGTGCCGCCACAGACACCACTCTGTACGAGACTTCCATAACCGTAAATCATCAGAAGGAATCTCGCTGGTGAGTTTGTCAGGACCAGTGTCGTTGTGTCGTAACGTGAGAGACTTAAAGTACGAGCCTTTGGCGGATGAGGTTGAGCTATCGGACTGCAGTTGTAGAGCTCGCATAGCTCCGCGAAACGTGCTCAGACTGCGCCGGACTCACCTCGGATATACAATCGCCAAACGGCGAGACTGCGCTAGTAACAAGCGAGCTGTTCTCAGGACATTGATGTCAAGCCACAAGGAACCGACTGAGCTCTACTCAGGACACTAGTTTGCAGGCTGCAGTGGACCCACTGAACTCTCCACTTGACACAAACTGCAGTGAACAACGTGAGCTCCTTAATTGCTACGGCAGTTACCGCACAAACCCATACTTACAATAAATGAGTTTCCCTCAGGACGGTACCACTGGGTGACAATTCATGTGACCTGCAAAACCTCACCTTTCACCATAGTTTATGCATTACACTGCTGTTATATCGAACTATAAATATGAAGGTGTTGGAGGTAAGTTTATACTTAGCTGCCAGTAAAAGATCTCTTACTAACGGCCAGTCTACTCTCTCGTTTGGATCCCAGTGCAGTCGTACCAGATTGTGTGTATTCATCTCCAGTCTTAGTTCGCGTGTACGTCTGGCGGCTAGATCTCGTACGCATATAACGTCACGAATTCGACTGGCTACTCTGCACGCGTGGGGTACTATGTGTGAAGAAGGTTCGTCCGTTGCGAGTAAGAGTCGAAACAACTAGGACGCGTCATAACAACTGCAATTCCCTGTACGCCCATACTCGATTCACGGATGGAGAAGATACTGTCACTGCGCACTACAAGGACTGGGTCTGTCTAGTGACCCTTCTGTTCCCCCCCCCCATAGACCTTACAAACAACACTATCACATACTCAGGTGCTTCGAACTGATCCCCTTTGTCCACCTAACACTTTTCGAGCAACGGCAAAGTACACAAGCAAATAAACCAAGTAACTTCAAGACCCAAAATCTACCATTTATTCCGCAGTGCACAATTAGGTCGAGGAGAATTATATGTAAACTTCCCACTTAATACTCGTTTACGATACCATTTACATATTTCATTTCAGCCATGCCTCAAATGCTTGCTGAATAAATCCTGTTCTCTCGGACCCATCCTCTTCTACCTCGTATTCCTCCTCATTCAAATCCATTACAGCTGGCTTCATGGGTCCCGTACTAGCTTGGGCCTGAAGCATTGTTTCTCTGGTTAACAACGAGAGTCGTGAGGAATGCTCTAAATGTAGGGCTGAGCGTTGCGCATCAGCGAAAGGACAGTCCTGCTTCTCGGGATAGCCTACTGCTTGTGGTAATTTCTCTAGACAAGCTAGTTGATTGGATAGCAATGTACCTAGGACTAGGGATAGCGGTCGCCGGACGGCTCTCCTCGTTCTGTTTGACAGGCCAGTTTTTATCGTTCATGACATTGTGCAGAGCAGATTTTTCGTGTTTATTCCTGTCAAATTCAGTTTCTTTGCCGATTCTGAATTTGTTTATGTTTTAGTGTCGTGTAAGTGTATTTTACTGCAGTATTTGTATCGTGTACTTATCGCTCAGTTTATCACATTTGCTAAGCCGTCCGTAATGACGAAGCTGACACCATATGGCACTGGTTACAAAATAGTTGGGCATAGAGAAAATGCTGTTACGTTGTAGACGTCGTGTGAATTTCCACATTTCATGTATTGGTTTGTCTTTAGATCATGTTAAACTACTGCGTGAAATTCAGCATGACTTTGTCCAATTATTGCGTAAGAAATGCCAGGCCACTGCGCGGCCACAAACAGCCGAGAAGCCGCGCGAACCTACAATACGGGCGAAAGGTTCCACAGGAGATCCGTGGGTTTACCCAAGCAAGCGAAAACACAGCCACCTCTATGTTCGAACGAGCCTACCTGCTGCAAACTCTCCAGAGCGATGTCCACCCATTGCTGGAGCCTTAGCTGTCGTGTTTGTGCAGTAACAAACAGCCAAGAGGCCGCGCGAGCCTACAAAACGTGCGAAATGTTCCATGGGGAGGAGCTCCGTTGGTTCATCCAAACAAGCAGAAACCCAGCCACCCCTATGTTCGAACGAGCCCACCGGCTGAAAGGTCTCTAGAGCGATTTCCACCGATTGCTGAGCCTTCAGCTGGGGTGCCTGTGTTGAGTCCTACGGGCACTATCATACCGGTGTGCGATAGCGCAGACCAGGTAGGCGAATGGAGAATGCAACAAAGCAAAAAGAAGAGAACTGCCAGCAATCAGCCGCGTCGTAACGCGCCTGAGTCGACCGATGCAAGGTCTCAGGCTTCTTGTGATCACGATGTAGATTTTCCGCAGAGCCTGATTGATAGGCTTCTCGACGTGAATGAACAGGGGTTGAGTGAAGGAAATCACCCGTGTTGGAGAGAGGAGAGGAAATCTCGGCCACTGCGAATCACGTTTGTCGATCAAACGAGTCAGAGGATGATACTATCCGGCCTCGGTAGGCGGAGGTCTAAAGATCTATATTCACCCCGATTTGGATCCGTCAGACAAAGAGGAAATGAAGTCCGCTATCGGGGAATTAAAGACGCAGAGTGATAGTGGAGAAACCAATATCCACAGTGTCAATTTTTGGGTGCTTCCCCGGGTCCGCCGAAACCGGATCAAAAGGTCGATGACGCTGCGTGCGCATCCGTCGGTTCCTACCGTGGCCCGCGCGTAGCCTACACAAATGTTTGTAGTTTAATGAACAAAGGTAACAACGTATATTACTTCGTTGCCTCTCGTCGTCCGGACGTACTAAGACTGGCCGAAATCTGTTTAAATCCTGAGGTCACTACCCAAAGTCGATCAGTGAGCACTCGTGTTTCCAGTGCGACAGACTATCAAACGATCGAGACGGCGTCATGTCATACATTCGGTCCTCACTGTGCGGGAGGCTGGTACACACCTACGACAGCGAAGATGGCCTGTGCGAACAGTTATGGTGCTTGATCCGCCTGAAACAGGGTGAACTGTTTGTGAGTGCGGTTCATCGCAGTCTGCGAAGTCGATGCCTGGATTGGTTGCCGCTTGTCAGAAACTATATAACGGTCGTGCTTCCTGCTTATGGGAGATTTTAACTTCACTCGAATACGGTGGCCTGAGATCCAAGTTCTTCCCGGACACTGTGAAATCGAGGCGCAGTTTGCGGCGATGGTAGTTGAAACTGCACGTCTGCAAACGACGCGGGTTGCACCGCATTCCGCTCCATCGTGTTGGACCTATTAGCAACGAGTTGCGAGCAATGTGCATATGAGATTCAGGTCCTAGAACATCTGCCAGCTAGTGACTACTCGGTAGTGTTAGCCAGCCTAGGGCTGCCGCTGCCCTACTCGTGTCCGCCGGAGCTGTCTACAATTGTTGGAAGACAGAATTCAATCGCGCCGCCAGTGAAGTAGACTGGCCGCTGCCGCAGGATTTATTTGGTGAAGCCTGTTAACCTGTAATAAAAGAAGATGTGCAATGTTTGTGCGCACGTTTCGTATCCCAAGTATCGGAAAGGTGGACTAGTTAAGCCAAATAGGTTCGACAGAGAGTACGGTCAATTGGCACGACGGCGACGCGTATTGTGGAATAAATACCTCGTGCCTGGCTCTGCCGAAAAGTATGAGGCGTACAAAAGCAGCAGAATCTATGTAACAGCGCAAAAGCGTCGGCAGTTAGAAGCGGAGCTTGCAAACTCAGCAAAGACTGCTTCCAAAAGGATTTTTGCTTACGTGAAGCGGCGCCGCAGGACCACAAGTGACGTAGCTGTGGGCCCTGAGGAACAGCCTCTGACTTCCAGCACTGAACGTGCGTCCGCAATGGTAGAGCACATCGCTTTCGTATTTACAAGTGGGCATACACCTATGCCGAGCTCGACGCGTGCGGTCCCTACTGAACTCGAGGGCCTGGACTGCGGTATGGAAGATATCCGCAGTATACTCGCCAGTTTTGACGGCACGAAACTTACCGGGACTGATGAACTTTAACTGCTAATTTTAAAGTCCCTATCGGCCATCGTCTCGCCTGCCGCGGCGGATCTGTTTAACAGGTCGCTGTCCGAAGGTGCAATGCCGAGCGACTGGAAACGCTCCGTAGTGAAGCCGATTCCAAAACGTGATGATCCATGCAACATGGACAGTTACCGGCCGATTTGCCCCACCTCTGTTTTAGCAAAGGTGCTCGAGAAGATATTGAAAAATGGTCTCCTCTAGCTGCTGGAGTCGAAAGATCTAACGCCGGCACAGCACGGATTCATGAAGGGCCGCTCGTGCATCAATAACCTGCTGTTGACGCGGCAGGAATGGTTGCAAGGGTTGAACAGGGGGAGATCAGTGGATGTTATCTACATTGATTTCAGTAGAGCTTTGATAAGGTGAAAAACGAGGTCCTGCTCCACAAGCTGAGGATGCGTGGTGTTCGTGGCGCACTGCACCAGTGGATCACTGACATGCTTATTGGGAGAAGATGGCGGGTTCAGGTGGATGGCCACCTAACGCAATGATACTCGTCCATTAGCGCCGTACCCCAAGGCACAGTACTGGAGCCCATTTTGTTTCTGAGCCACATCAACCAAATACCTCAGCTTTTTCGGTCGCGCTGCGCATTATCTGCAGACAACCTGAAGATATGGAGGATCATCGATTCTCCCGGCGACTGTGAAGTCGTTCAGCATGACCTCGACCGCCTATCGCGGTGGTCTTCAGAAGCTGACCTACCGGTCAACCCGATCAAGTCCTCGTTTATGAGCCTGGAGAGGGATGGTATTGAGCGGCAACCCGCCAGTTCCGTAATGGATGTAGGCTGTGATCTGAAGTCTGTCGACAGCACGAACAGACCGTACGCAAAGGGACTACGCCTGCTTTTGGCATTTAGACACAGCTTCTGCACTTGATCTGAAGAGATTGTGACTTGTCATTTCTCTTCCATGATAAGATCGGTGCTCACCCGCCTATTGTCCGATCACAATAGGTGAGGTGCAGAGACTGGAACGGGTCCAGCTTGTAGTTATGCGGCTCATCCCCAGTTTACGGGGGATGTCAAACGAGTTGATCTCATTACGACGCACCGGATACTGCACCTGGGCCGCTGCTGGAAGTTCGCGCACCAAGCAACACACGAGGACACCGGTACAAAATATCCGTACTGTATTTAAAGCAAATCGCTCGCCTCCTAGGGTTCGAGTGGTGAAATATTGGGACAAGTTGCCGGAGACGCTAGTCGAGAAAAAATCGGTGTCGGAAGTTAAGAGATTCCTTACACCCACTTTGCGGACTACAGGTATAGGGAGCGTATCGCACCCGGATAAGATGTAGTACAGTTGCAACATGCTGCCACTGCGCATGAATCAGCGACTTGATTCCGTGCATGTGCACGATCCACCTACGACGGAGCAACATGGATTTTTGTATCTTCTCGCTCTCTACTTTAAGTATTCGATAGCTCAGGTCTGTATAGGAAAGAGATAATAGAGAATCTGAGTAGGTTGGCAGCCTTGGCTACCCCGACTTAATTTCTGTCTACTATCAGTGTCTGTTAGTAATAACCATTAAGATAGCACTTCTGATTCAGCTGTTAGTGAGGGAAAAACGCGTGCTTCTGCACCAATCAAAATACACGGAAGAAGGGTAGAAAAGCGAACGATTCGAAGGCAGATAAGATGCATCTGCCGTATGCCCCATGCCCACTGCAATATAACTCAATCACTGCCGTCCCCTCTTCGTATGTAAAGTCAAGCAACACCTTGGGGACCATAAAAGCAGATAAGAAACAGCAAGCGCCTGAGTCTGTGGCGCGTGTTGTAAGTACAACGCGTTGCATAAACTCGTCTACTGATTTTAGGGTTTTAAGAATGCCCCTAAGTCCTGGAGTTCTTCCAAAACAGCGCATGCTATAGGACCTTCAGTTGTTTAAAATCTGTGACGCAGAGCTACTTCAGCCGGGGTTACTGTTCCCAAAATTACCAGACTCGGTAATTTGATAGCCAACTGCTACAACCCACGACCTGGCCTATTACGAGTTGTTCTGTTCACTCGGGAAGAAGACCAAGCTCCGCTGATGTTCGCCTTTAAACTCAGTGGCACTGGTGTTATTGTGTAACCAGATCGAAATGGTAAGAAGCTGTAAGAGATCTTAAGGCCCGTCGTGAAACCAGAGAGAAACGTCACTGTTTCGCGGGTTTTCGGATGATGGGCCGGCGGTCAATTTCCGCTCTACCGGCGCCCGCTCTGGTGGCAGACAATATCAAATTGCTTCAAGTGATCTTCAGCTTTCAGTCGTGAATTTAATAAGCACACCATTCGAAATACGAAGTGCAGATTTTAGAACAACGAAAACGTATGCCACTGACTCGCCACATATACACGTACCAAAATATCCAGTTTGCAAATGGTTAACTTGTAATATATTCGTACCGGGCTTAAGTGTTGGTATTAGCATGATCATGCCTATGCAGACGTGCCTCTCACTGTCGAGAATAAACAACTTATTTATTTACTTAGTCAATCGTAAAGCAAGTGGTGCAGAGATTAATCTTATGTCCCCAGTTAATCTGAGGCCAGATGCAATGCACATTTGGCTGCCGGAAAAAGTAGATTCACTCCGGCGAACTAGTATGAAGATGTAATCCGCGCCAGCGTAGACATAGCTGACAGGATATGCAGCCCATTCAAGCTGAAGCGTTAGCTAATCATCTACGGTTAAATACGCCACGCGACCGGCGGTGGTCGCGCGGCAGCGAAGTGTCGGTACGGTGTGTTGACGTATTGCTGATGTCTTTGTGACGCAAACCCGCGATCGCTATAGTAATCAGGAAAGTAACAGACGCGTGTAAGGAATACTGGGTGACAAGACGCAAAGGTCTAAGACTTCGGAACTCCGGAACGTAAATGCAGAATCCCTGGTTATGTCAAAAAGCAAAATTAATTAGTTTGAATTTATTAGAACGAAGTACAAAGCGGCAATGATGGAACAGAGGGATTGAAGGCTTTGCCGAAGCATAGAAGTGATTGACTTCAGTCTAAATCTGCAAAATTAGCGATGTGAGCGAGATAACAATAACTAACCAGGGGTAGCTTGATTGGGCATTGAGAAGTTAGAATCGAAATCAAAGGGCATCTCACCTGAAAAAGACGAATCGAATTAGACGGAAGCAGGTATGGCGCGCGTCACCAACACTTGGATGAATTCACTTACCAGGCATGCCAGGCATTCCGCCTCCGAATTTGCTCTGCAGCTTTTCTAGTACTTTCTTCACCTTCGGGTTATTTTGATACTTGTGAATGTTGGCGGGGTTGGGTGAAACATCTTTGAAGGCTTCCAATACCTCGGGATCCTACGGTGTGATAACAAAGTGGATTAAAGTGAAATGCATATGATGGCGGTACCAAGGGAGAGGAAAAAGTATGATACAGCCAGAAATCGCAATAATGTTCCTCCATGGAAAGTTAAGAAACTCGAAATACGATAATGGGCCAAATGAGCATTGTCAAGTGCTTTGTCGCCAAAGATAAATGATGGATAGATAGTGGAACGCGAAGTAATGAGAGAAACTAATAATTCTGTCAATCTTAGGCTTCCAAGGTGGCAACAGAGTGGCGTACAATGCCATAGTTATGGACGGCGTCAGCGGATTACCACCCCGGTAGCCTAATAGTGATAACCTCAGGACGATGTAAAATGCTAAAGGTCAGCGGGTGAGTAACAGTTGGTTCGTGCATATCAGCATCAGACGCCAGTAGCGCGCCAGAGGGTCTCAATGACTGCCAGTAAGAAGTTGTGCAGTTAGTGAAAAGAACAGCTGATTGCTTTCCGATTATTAGTGTGTAACGGGCTGTTGCGTGGGTCAAAAGCGCAACGTACAATGCATCCCATTTGTCCTAAAGAACAACCAATAAGCCTGCTGCACCATGTACAACCGGAATCATCACATTCCCAGCTGCAAGTAGCCAAAATCAGTGCCATCTGTCATCAACAAGCAAGTGGATCAAGAAGTATGGAGATACGCACAGAAATACGGAGGAAATGGTGTACTTCTGTTAAGACCCAGCAATAAGTCTAAGGTTTGAAAAATCCAGTCGTGCGTGTTACCCCCAAGTCTGATCTTTTCGCACAAGCCCAGACAGGCATGCGTCGAAGCGACCAAAAACGATAACGCGATTTTAAGTGTGAATAAGGTAACTGACAAATGAGCATGTTCAAATCGGTGGCTTAGTTTCAACAAGCAATTGTTCGGGCTCCACCATGCGAAATAACAGCCTGCAGTCTGAAGAACGAAAAGGTAGGACCGAGATGTTAAGTATGTCCTGATGTGCGGAAAGCAATACGGGGAAGCTGTGAGCAAAAATCCAGTAAAGAGTTATTAAAAATGTTTGAGTGAAAGGTTGGATGGATACGCTTTAAAATTTCGTACATAGCATACCGTCATTCGCAGGTCAACGATCGAATGAGTTAGGCTAACTGCTAACGAAATTAGCAAAATGTCCGTTTCTCTGACAGAAGTGTGCATAAGCCGAAGATAAGTCGCAGACTCTCACGCTGCGCTGGTAGATGACGAAAACGGTCACAGCCCGCTTAACTCACAACTGGAGTAATGATAAAAATACCTGCATTGTGCGAATGAGGATTTACCTACAAAGTAAGTGCGGGGTTCGCAATGTTACCAGGCATTTGATCACAGCTTCTGCCTGCTGTGCTTAGCCATGCAACGAGTTTTGGTATGCAAATGTCTTGAGAAAGCGTAAAGCCCTAATCAGCAAAAGAAACTACGAGGTAACATACCGTAGAGCTTTTAGAATACAACCGTACTAGTATGGAAAACAAGTAGAAGACGATGCACAGACAAGTCTGTGTAGTGTCGAGAGAATACCCTCGATTTCATCAGCAGTATGCCGGTGCGCGACAACGACGCTTCGCTAGCACGAAGTCACACATAGTCGTGAACGGGATAGCGATACTACGAGGTAGCCTGCTAGTGTGCAGGTCGGTTAAAGCAAGAGCCAAATACAGAGAAAGGAAGAATCCAGCGGTAACTGGTATTTGGCAATCACCAATGAAGCTACTGTTACCATGTGGATTTGGTTCTACTGCTCAGCACCTAAGTACAATGCCAAAAAATAAAAAGGAGCGTAAGGGTGTGTAAAAATAGGGGGAAAGGTAGATACAACCGCCGGATGCTAGGTGGACAAATGTGCGGCTAAGCTAAGTCGAAGGAAATATTCCGCGTTGATGGCTTACTCCGTGATCCTTATCCGAGCGCTTGGTAAACACGCGTGATCATGCCTTTGGAACAATTTTCTACCAATGCGTATTTAATCTCGGAGCTTAAAGGACGAAATGCCCTGTGTGTCAGTTGTACGCCGTAACGGCGCTTCGCTGCCACACGACCACCACCAGTCACGCGCGAGGACGCCCACCCCTACGCGGATTCGAACCGGGAACCTTATGACTGCAATTCAGGTGCACAGAACACTCGGCCACCGGAAAACAAATGTCCTGTATGCAATGTATCTACTCGGATAGCACGCAGAATATTACACAGACAATGCAGGCTCAAGAAGCAATCAGGTGCGACATCAAGTGTTTTGCTGGGAAAATAAAAATTACTCAGATATGTGAATTGTTCGATTGACTAAGGTGGCTGTTCGGTAACTGTGAGAACACGTAGCGCGTCAGTTCAACTCTGCAGCGGTGTCTAGCACATGTGGGTAGGGTGTCAAGTTACGCTGTTTGCCTGGTAAAACTCTTAATACACAGAACGCGATAATGCTGGAAACCAGCAGAACAAAAAGAGAAATTAATCTCAGGTGCTAAAGATGGTAAGGCGACAAGCACTCGAAAGACGCAACAAATAGTAAAACAGATAGGTAAACCTTAGATATAACGTAATGTGAGGTACCTGCATGGCTGCCATCAACTCCGGGTCGCTGAACAATTGAGAAAAGGTGTCTCCCATGTTTCCACTTCCGTATGGCGTCTGATTATCATTAGCCTCCTATGACCAGGAAAAAAGAATTATTAGGATATTGCAACGTGCGTGAGGGCAATCACGCATATGAATGCCCAGCTTACTAGGCGAAACCAATGTGCAATATAGGCAAAGCAACCAAAACCACAAAGAGGGAAACATTCGGAAATAGGATAGTCAAAATGAACAACTTGCACGTGACGCTTTCTCGCGAGCCTCCTGTGCCCTCCTTATACGCTCCCGGCGTTGGCGATCTAGTTTTTCCTCTCGTTTTCTCTTGTACTTCATGTTGTGCTCATAGATACGTTTGTGCTGTGGACAGGGCAGAAGAAATACAGTGCATCCAGATGAAATGCTGTCGAACGAATAAGATCATCAAACAATCTACTAGATGGCAGTGCTCATCAGTCCTCATAAACAACCGCAAACTGACAATGGCCAAGGATACAGAGATAATACCGGATAATAGTCTATACGACAGTCACACTTTATGCTGTACTTTTATATGCTGCGTCAATGGGCCCAAGCGTAAAAGAGTACAGTGATGCAATATAGAACAAAATGTTGGTAGCTCAGGACGTTCATTTGTTATATGAACTGTTCTCTGAGCTTGCCAATTATTTTGCTAATTGTCAGGCTCAGAGAACAGTTCACCTAATAGTACGGTGAAGTAAACACTAACCAGCGTTCAACGATGATCGGTTGAAATGGAGAACAGTGCAGCTCGGCCGACCAACCAACGGCTTTACATCAAAGTTCTGTCGGCCTGTAGCCGAGTGGTCTGCGCGCCTGCCTTGCAACCATAAGGTCACCGGTTCGAATCCGCGTAGGGGTGGGCATCCTCGCGGTAAATTCATCACGCACGCGACTGGTGGTCGTCGCGCTGTAGTGAAGCCCGGTTGAGACGTATAGCCGGCGATTGTTGTGAATTCAGTTGCCTTGATACATATTGCGTGAAACAACAAGGACGATAAATCATGAACGAAGACAAAATCATCATCATTCCATGGAATATGCGCAACAATTCAGAGGCAGTAGCAGTCAAACAAGCAGCCTCCTAATGCTCTCAACTTACAGTGGCCGTGTCTCAGCACTGCAAGGTTGTAAGTCCTTTTGTTGGTCACATCCCACCGTTCCCAGAGGTGACTGAGGCATTGGAAAGCTCCACAAACTTTATCAGTGCCTCCAGTAACCACTTTGATAGTGCGATCACTAGGGATAATACAACCAGCTAAAAACGAAACCAACCGGCCGATGACTGGACACTGGTGTGTCGGCTCAGACTTAAGCAACACTTTGCAGTTTGAAAATGCGAAGTGTGTGCCAAAGTGTGCGGTGTTGTACGAGAGTCTATTCCGAAAGGCTTGCATTACAGCCGGGTGAAACAATCGGTCTCCTAACGGAACTTAAACTTCAGAAGAATTAAAAATAAATAGGAAAAAGTACTCACTATCTCTTCGATCGCAAAGTTAATGGAAGACATCTGACAGTACCATCGCAACCAGATTGGGCCTAATGGTGTGACGGTTTGTTAACCTCTGTACCACCGAGCTATAATAAATGCTCTTGGGTACTTGACGACCACTCACTCAAGATAAGCCAATGGTTAGAGGTCTGAGAAACTTATCTTCTTGCTGGATTCATCTCCTCTTAACTTCAAAAGCTGTCTTTTAAGACAGACTTTGAATGAGAACCGTAATCAAGTGACCATGTAGGCCTGGACACCCTAGAGGTATCCCGGTTCCAACAAACACTATTTCCGTAAACTTCAGCCGCATTGAACAATGGTTCTCAGGCTGCTTTAAAACAAGTCCCTTGATTTCTACATTATGTAGGATGGATAAATGAAAAGGTGCTATTGCCACTTATTTGTTTCAAGATGCTTCTACTTCTTAACCTAACCACTGTTTTGATAGCCCTAGAGAAAGTGGAAATAGGTGAAGTGTTACTGTAGCCCTGCCACGAGCAGATATTTCATCATGGTACTCAGCAGGCGTACGCCAACAAGTTCATATCAAATCTCCGGTGTCCAGTTGCTGTGGCGAAAGTCAACATTCGCACCATGAGTTAGATAGGCCAATATAACGTATAAGAATGTTGGGTAGCGTCAGTATTTACCTGCGGCTTCTCCAAAGCTAGAATCCGCGAGACTGAAGCGGTCATCGAAGTAAATGCGTCCAGCACGCTTTGAGCATTTAAGGATGGAGCTGCAGTGGGCATTGTCTTTAGCTCCTGAGTATAACCCCCAACCATTTACTGTACAGGACATATCGATCAATGGGTTGAAAAGATTGGCGGGAGTCAATTTGGTGATTAGAATCAAGCAAGTGTGCCAACACGGCGCTCATCACAGTTTTTCTTTCACCAGTGCGTAGATTAGCTGGGCAATGCTCACGTATTCTCTCAGACAGCCTCCTACTAGTTCTTCCAATGTATCTTGCTCGACATGAACAAGAGAAGGAATATACACAATAAGAAGTATATGACCAGGGAAGCCTGTCTTTGAGTTGGGGCCTCACGACATATCGATCAGTCTGTTCACACTTGCTTCCATGCGAACTAATTCATTCGGCATGCTTCTGTCCACAACGTCGCCTGCACGAGTCAAGTGACTTTCCTCAGTTGACTTGTAGCGGACCCACTTTGTGTATCTCGGGAATTGCTTATATCTTTTGTAAAACTATCCCTGAGGTTTGTCTCTTACTTGATTCTCAATCATTTGTCCAATAGCCCCGTGGCTCCCACCGTCTTTGACAATTGAGTTATTACGGTGATCATCGATCGATCATGGGTTTTGTAGAGTTGCTTCCGATGGTTTGTGTTTAGTTCCGACATCAACTCGCTGGATTTCCCTGTGAAATTGGATTTTCTTTGAGGTGACATTTGTATATGGTCAACAACGTCAACTAAAGTCAATGGATGCAAAAGTACTAGACGCTGCTGGTTCGTGGTTGTCGCCAATGCTCAGATGGATTGCGATTTTCAAACTAACTAAAGCATAAGGAATGTTGAACATTACCTCGTGGTGATATCAGATCTGATATGGCATTAGTAGCAAGATAAGGAAATGTGCAGACAGATCTCCTAGTCTCCCCACAAGGCAGGTTGGCGTAGTCCCGAACGCACTTACAATGGTGAGTGTTTATCGTAATTGTGCGCTGATCATTGGTGATTTCCAGATGATTTCCAAACACAATAAGCGCTTAAATGCTACTTGAAGTTACTCAGCAGCTGGACAATAATGCACTCAAGGAAACGTAAGAAAACGTCGCCTGGCGTGGTTCCAACCTGGCTGTCGTTGATTTTGGGAAAATAGCGAAGGCTGTTATTAGACCATAGCTGACTATCCTTGGTCCTTTTTGGAAGGCGCGGTGAACGACTACTCGGATCCGTCTCAGTTCACGACTGAGCAAGTCTAAGGGGATATCCTGTGCCGAACCTTATCCTAATTGTTCTTAGGGTGTTGATCTTTATTGGGAAAGTAAGTCACCAAGTTGACTCTTGAGCTCGTGTGTGACGCAGGTCCTGGATACACAGCGGCCGGTAAGAATACTAGAATCTGCAATCCATGCACAAATAAGTGTGAAATGAAATGAGGCCAGTGAGCTAAAAAGGCTAGGTTGAGTCACGGATTAAAGAACCTATCACCGGCGATTCTAGCTGATATGCACTCTAAGTTCACGAAACTCAAGCGTAGATGTAACAACCGCAGACAGGCAAAACGAAAAAAGTGACAATGAGAAGCGCTGAATTCTGAGTACTGTATTATAGAGCAAGTAAAAAGGAATTATGTACAACTCTTTCGAAAGATGGTGAAAAAGGTTATAAAAATTGTCAGCCGTGAAAATATCCGACTCACGGCGTTGCAGGACTCACAAATGTGACATGTCATCGTAAGTGTGCAGTTGTTCTCTGAATCCTCTGGTAAAATACAAATCCAACAATGTTTTTAACTGCTGTACAGATGTTTCCATTACATGTTCAGGCGAAGTGTTCCAAATATGTACCACTCTCCGTTCGAAGCAGTGGGTGGGGAATTCGCCTCACACCCGGCACAGGTTTGTATCTGTCCGCATGTGCTGCATGGCCCTTGTAAGTGCAGCATTGGCCTCAGCATCAGGAAGTCGCCGAGATGTGGAATACGGTAGGTCATAAAGGTCACGACAGAAGAGACATGATGACTGAAAGTGAACTGAGAATCAGGTCCGGCAGGTTTGGTGTCGTCAAGGCTGGCGAGTCATCATCATCATCATCATCGTTAAGGCTGGCGAGTAGTTGACATACCTCTTCAAGGCCGCAATCCAGACTGTCAAGTTCGATAAAAGCGGTACACATTGAACTCGGAACAGACACCTGGTCATTGGCGAATAAAGAAGCGGAGTGTCGTCAATTCAAGCGCACACTCAGTGTTGGAGGTTGGGCGTTGTCCGTCCGGGCCATCCAGTACTGGCACGTCACGTGCTGGCTTCAGGTAAGCAAAGATTCTCTTTGGAGCGGCCTTCGCAGCAATTGCCAGCTTCTCTTCGAAATGTCGACGCTTTTCTTTTCTGTACTGTTACAGATATTCCGCTGAGTTGTATAGGCTTCGTAGTCGTTGGCAGAATCAGAGAGGAGAAATCTGTCCCACAGCCTGCACCGCTTCGGAGCCAGATTTCCATACTCCTTGTCAAACCAGTGAGGCCAAATCAGTAAAGCCTTCCTACACTTTAAGAGCACAAATTGGGAAAACAATGACGTCAATGCCTATTTTATCAATGTCCAACAGTCTTCCAAGGATGCAGTTTGTGACAGGGACCAATCCAGCTGGCTCGCGGCTCGAGCTAGACCGTTGAAGTCCGTTTTCTAGTAGTTGTAAGTTGGCTCCAGAAGACGTGAATAGGGTAAAGAGAATTCCATAACAGCTATGAGTACTGAATGGTCGCTGTTGCCAGGGACTCCAGGATCCGGACTTCACGCACTCGTTGTTCGCAGCTCGTTAACATCAGGTAGAGACAAGACGGGGTTGAGCGTGGTATCACGCGTTGGCTAGCATATGTGTTGCGATGCACCAGTTTCAAGTACCAAATCTACGAACTTTGCTTCCATCTCACCGTGCCTAGGCATCAAATGCAATTCAGGTCTTCGTATTCGAGGACAGTTAAAATCGCCTATAAGTAGAAATTGTGGACGATCCATCTGGGCTCGAAGATGGGGCAGCCAATTCAAACGATGACTCAGGTGGTTGGTTGGCTTTTTCATTGGCGCATTTTGGGGAGATCTGTTTGCACACCGACTATGGACTAACTCATACCCGGATAATACAGACCGACCCAGTCAGTTACTCTAGAGGCTGCACATCGCAGAGGCTGGACTTGACCGTGGTGTGATGGTTTGCGCGCCTCAGCGATTCATTGAGCTATGTTGGGTGGCACTCTGTGTACCTTTAGAGTTACCCATACCAGATTTAAACAGGCAGTCGTACTACTGGACAACAGTGGGTGCGCCAATGTTGCAAATTTCTAGCTATGTCCTGTAAAATCGACCCAAGCAGGAGGCGGCTCACGTGAACTTTAGCCAGAAGGCTAGGGGAAGTAACAGCGCTCCGTTTAGACAATAAGGATTTACTGCGGCGAGGTCAGTTACTGCCTACCTCAAGACCTACGTTATCCTACATGCGACAAATAAAATAAGACTCTCTTCGGTGAGCGGTGACCGGGCATACGTTGCACGCGCCCAATCTAATGCAACTTAACTCATTTTCCGTTGATGTAGGGAAGCAACCTGGGTATCACAATTGTGATGCTAGTGCCTTTCGACATCAGCAACGCCTCGAAAGCGATAGTGAAAAACTAGGCGTTTCAGATCCGTCGATCGAGATCACTCTCACATAGTGTGGCGAACCTCACTGTGATCATATATGCAATCTTCAGACGGAAATCTCATTTTGATGCCACAGTTGTCGATGGTTCAAGGCCGTTCCAGCATTCGGAACACGTGAGGTAACTTCAGCGATCGCGCGCCAATCGCTGCTAAGGAAGGTGAATTGAGCAACAGTCCTTTGTTACAAATAACCAAGGAATCATCATGCGGTTTCAAGTCTTATCTGTGGAATCATAGGTTAGGTGAAATCGATGTACACAGGAAAGCACTGGGCTGCATGGTAAGTTTGGTCAACTAATGTAAAAGGTATGGCAGGTTGTGCTGATTATGGCACGCGTCCATCAAACAAGTAACGAAGACTTGCTTTTATTGCCTAGCTAAGTGATGGCGCAGGATTAAAGGGGAGCAATCCCGCGGCCTAAAATAAAACAGCTGATGGCTAGACTGGGTGTTAGTGGTACGTTAGAACCCAAGATCGAACGTCTCGGTTGCACCAGTTAGATTCGGGTTTATCCTTCCTAGCAACTGGCTGACCACAAACGTTTGCTTAACAACAAGGAGATACAGCGGATGGGGCTCGTCAATGCGCCTCGAGATGTCTGTATACCCTAGGACGTCAGATATGCTGCAATTAAGCATCATCCAGATAAGGCACCATCATCATCATTACACGTTAGCTGGAGGTGGAAAACACCTCAGCTATTGTGCCGCAATACAAAAGATAAGAGAAGGAAAACAAACGGTAGCACGCCCGCTGAGTCCCCAGTAACGGATGGACATCATTCCGGAGAGCTAACAGCTGGCTGCCGTAGAAAGAGTCATATTATACCTATCAGGTGAGATCATGATTGAAGGGGGATGGACAAAGGAACTCACAACACAAACGCCATTGGGGCCGGCTCCAAGCCATATCAGCGAGTGTGTCCAACCAAACGTGTTCACCATCCTTAGGACCCCAGCCAGACCATCGGGATGCACCAACCGACGCCAACTTCGAAGTGTAGGTTTTCATTCCACTCGACCAAGTCATCACTTGGCCTCCCCTCCTCCTCTTCCAACCGCACCCACAACGCGCAAACAATGCACGTCGCAGGAGTCGGTGTGCTGGCATGCGCAACACGTGGCCCAACCATCGGAGCCTGGTGCGTGATATAATGGTGCTGAGCGATTCACTCGCTCTTCCTGCACCAAATACGCGACGTCGAACACGCTCATTGCTCACGCGGTGTTCCCACCAGACATGAGCTAAGCTGAGAAGGCAGCGATGATCGAAGGTGACGAGCCTCTTCATGTCTGTCGACCTGATGGGCCAGGTTTCACAGCCATATAGGAGAGTTGAACGGACGGCTGCGTTGTAAACTCCGCCCTTGAGGGCAAGAGTAATGTCGCGTCTGCGCCACAGGTGGCGGAGATTGGCAAAAGCACCTCGAGCTTTTGCTATACGGTTCGTAACCTCATCTTCAATCCCACGGGTGCTAATATAGCTGCCCAGGTAATTAAATTCCTGAAGGACTTCTAGCAGATCACCACCAAGCGTTAGCACAGGGTTGGGTCCCTGCCAATCTTGGAGAAGTACTTTGCATTTCGATGGAGCAAAGCATAGCTCAAAATGATTGACAGCCAATGCTAATCGGTCCAGTGCTATTTGGCATGTTTGGGAGCTGTCACAGATTAGGGCAATATCGTCTGCATACTCCAAGTCAAGAAGTCGCTCACCAGGAAGTAGCTCCACACCTTCTAGGTCGTGTCCAGCGAACGCTGTTTCCATGACTTCATCAATAGCGAAGTTGAAGAGGAAAGGCGACAGCGGGCATCCTTGTCTCACACCGCTGGTGATACTGAAGGGTGGCAACAGTTTGCCATAAACCCTTACCCTGCCCGAACTATGCGCGTACAGCGCTTTGATAATATTTACATATTTATCAGGCACACGTTTCCTCAACAGACAGTCCCAAAGGGCACATCGATCGACTGAGTAGAAGGCACTTTTATGTCAAGAAACACGACAACGGTGGGTCGCCAATAAACATGGCGGTGCTCCAACACTTGACGCAATGTGAAGATGTGGTCGATGCAGCCCCGACCTCGACGAAATCCGGCTTGCTCTTCACGAATCTGGCTTTCACGAGTGCCAGTCAGTCTGTGGAGAATGATAGAGACAAGCAATTTAGAGGCAACCGAAATCAGACTGATCCCTCTATGATTGCCGCATTCTAAACGGGAGCCTCCCTTGAAAATTGGGACAATGACGGAGCGGTTCCAGTCTGTCGGGACTGTCTCCTGCTCCCAAAGTTTTACTAGCAACTCGTGTAGGTCATCTATTAGAGCAGGTCCCCCGAATTTGAAGAGGGCTGGGGGAATTCTATCTGCCCCTGCGACTTTATGCAATTTCAACAGCCTGATCTCACATTCGACTTCTGCGCGTGATGGCGGATCCAAGGAGACGGTCCAAGGAGAAGGGCGCTCAATGCCCGAAGAAGAGAGCGATAACTCAGGTTGATTAAATTGCCTTGCAAAGTGTTCAGCCCAACGCTCCAAGCGTTTTGACAGGCTGTGGATCGGCTGCCAACTCTCGTCGCGTATGGTCTCGCTAACACCAGGTCTCCTGCTGCCTGTTTCCCGTACCAGACGGAATAACTCACGATGATTACCCACGGCAGCGGCTGTTTCCATCTCAGAGGCACGATGAGACCACCAGATTTCGCGATCCTTTTTCAGGCTAGCACGTAGTTTTGCCCTGAGATTTTTGCGAGTCTCGTTGTATTCGTTTCCAGCCGGAATACGTCGGCGAGCATCCATAAGTTCCAGAGACTGTAGAAACCCAATGTCCGGTTTGGCAATTTGCTTTGCCATATGAAGACATGCCTGCTAACAGCAACGCTTGACGAATATGCGACCAGTGATCTTCAACGGTGTTTAGTGGGCGCCTGCTCAGCCCAGATGTCAGCGCATTAATACACATTCAGAACATCTGGCTTCGCTAGCTGGCTGGTATCAATTCGTTCACATTGACGTTGCGGACGTCCACCGAAACGCACTCGGAGTTCGGCGCAGACAAGTGCGTGGTCAGAGTCCACGCTCGTGCTCCAAATCGAGCGGCAGTTTTGGACACAGCCTCTCCAGCGGTAACTGATCGCGATATGATCGATTTGCGTCCATGGCTGGCCCGAGGCTGCTGGCCGCCAAGTCACGCTTCTGCGAGTGCTGTGACGAAAGTTAGTGCTTGCGAGAAAGAGACGAGCATCTTCACACAGCTGTAGCAATCGCTCACCATTATCATTACGGGAGCCCACACCATGTTGGCCGCCCAGATAAAGCTCATCAGAGGACAATTTTCCGACTTGGGCCTTTAGATCACCAGCCAACACCACAGTATCCGTGTTTCTTCTGTAACGAAGGAGCTCGTGCAGTTGCTGATAGAAATCATCTTTTACCGAATCAGTGCTACAGTTTGTAGGGGCGTAAGCCGCAATGACAAACAGGCACCGTTTGTCCCCGCGCGACTTCGTAGCACGGAACGAACCAGCTAATCTAACGGCGCACATCCTACTGGGATCCAAGCAAGCAGGGCAGCTTCAGCCCGGGGACTCAAAACAATACCGACGCCAGCTTGACCGGCATTTGAAGCTGCATCATCGCCAGACAGGCGCAATGAGAATGTGCCACCAGTGTCGCCTCTAGGGGATCTCAGAGTAAGCACGGAGCTCGAACCTTGCAGGCGGGTTTCAGATAAACTGCAAATATCGATCGACAGGGTCTCTAGTGTGCGGGCAAGTGCTGCCTGTTGGCCAATCTGCAGCAAGGTGCGCACGTTGAGGCATGTTAATCTTAGCGAGACACGAGGACTCCAAATGGAAACGGATGAACTGACGTTGTCCGCTTGGTTGAACATGGACTTGCCGACTGGATTGGAGCCAGGCCCTGCGATTGTATGTGATTTGAAATTAGAAGACAAGCGACTACTAAAGTAAGCTGGGGGAGGGCCAAGAATTGGGGGATTGAAAATGGGGGGGATATAAGTAAAGTTGGAGCGGAATGATAAGGATGAAAAAGCGCAAGAAGGGGTATAAGAAGACGGGAAGGCCTGAGCAGTAGCATCCTTACACCTATACACCCTGCTCGATGCAGCAGATAAGGCGCCGTTGATTATCCTCTGCGACGGCCAGAGCATCAAGAAAGTATTGTAGGAAAGGTTTATTGTATTGCGTGGGCAGAATACTGTCAGGTTGCCCAGGCCTAGACAGGAGAACGATTAGGGTCCTCAACCAAAGCCTTTGATTCAAAAACCTTACCGCAAGGCAGCGGGTTTTGGCACTGGACTACAGAGCCCGTTTTATGAAATGAGGTGCCACCCCCATTTCAACCCCCAACCTGGAGGACCAGGAAGCTGAGTTTGTCTGGCCTCTAACCATTGACCAATCTGGCATGAGTGGCTCTGAAGGTGCAAAAAATGCACTACACAGCATAGCTCAATGGATCTCTGAGGCACGCAAACCATCGCACCACGGTAAGGTCCAGCCTCATTGCGATGAATCCAGATAAGGCTGCATGTAACAGATCGCAATGCGTGTCGGCAATCGCAATCCCCAAGGCCTTATGGATCAGACCATTGAGCAAAAAGCTCTGTGTGGCGTCTTTCATGTCAATCTCTATGTACCCCACTGCCTTGTGGATCAAACCTTGGAATCAAAGGAAAATAAGTAGGGCACCTAGAAAAAAACCCTCTCGGGATGGACAGCCGGAGAGTAGCAGCTGCTCTCATACACGTCAACAATGCTCGCTAATCTTTTTCTTCATTTCAACTCCCTTCTTCCTCATTTACTGAGTAAGAAACTGCTGCTGACCTCGCAGCTGTTGCCATCGACACATGTAGCTCACAAATCAAAGCAAGTCTCATTTCACATGGGTTTTTTACGTCAACACTCTGTCAGATGGGGTCAATAGGCAGCATTGACTCACATTGTACTTACTTGGTATTGATGCGTTGTATCGTCGGAGCCTGTATACGAGATAAGAAGTAATAACACATCTCCAACTCCCTGATTCCGAGTGTGCCAACTACACACCGTGTCTCTGCCGATACTGAGTCAATGGTTCAAGGTATTTAAGGTGTCGATCATGCTATCAGCAAGTGTGTTGAATGCAATCTACTCGACTGGATAATAGTGAGCAGCCGCATGTATGCGGTTCGACTTCGAATCTCTACTGTGATTAATAAACACCGTCTCAAGGCAAGGTATCTTTTAATCGCCTCAGTTTATGCTTTTCCAAATGCAGTCCAGACAATTCCTATCAGCAGCTCTCATTCATACTTTTGGCAAAAGATGCTGACAGCATGATCATTACACGTGTTATGAACTGTAAATCACCGATTGTAATCTGTACAACACTCGGGAAGCCGCTTCGAGGTCGATGCATGCGGAACAGTGGTGATCGATCCCTGTAACTACGTGCCGAGCACAATCTTCATCGTAGCAGCACTGCTTTCCAGCAAAAACGTTCACAATATATCACATAGCGTCCGCCGAATTATGCGATGACTAGTACCCGAATTGACCAGATCACTACCAGCTACAGTTCGACAATATGCTAAGGAATCTGTCTACCAATTTTCAGTGATGAGTGAGTTTGGTGGGCCGAGTGCTAACTGGAAGCATGAAGAATGGTTCTGATGCGTGCTGTAAGTCTAACTTGAGGCGTCCGAGCTGCGAGCTCCGAGGCACTGATCAGTTTGATCGAAGCAAAGGAACGGGTCCCAATGAGTTTCAGCGTGTCCTGAAACGATGACTGGCAAGAAGTCCTAAAATTGGCCTGGAACGCCAGCGGGCGACAAGGTCATTACTGTTGGAAACATCCGAGTATTGTTCTAGCTCACTCGGAACAGACAATAACTAAGATAAACGATTATCCTGATATTATGTTTAGAAGCGGTCCATCAAGACTGCTGCGACGGGATCACCTGCTTAGTCCCCAGAGCCGACGTGGGACGTTGATGTCGCACCTTTCACTTTAGAGATTTGACATGAGTCTGCCTTGTTGCAATGAAACAAGGCTCAGGGCCAGACGACATCCATCTTAGCTGAAAGGTAGTGACCTTGTTGACCGGAATTTCGGATTGGGACACTGAAGAGGTGCTTCCAGATTGTCAACTATCAAGTGTTGTCCCTACTTTCAAAAACAAGTACAGTACTGTGCGAAAATCATCACGCATTAGCCTTATTTTCACTCTTAAACTCTCCACAGATATCGTTCGGTAACTTACTGGTCATCGTGAGTCAAATCACGGAAAGCCACAGTGAAATTCGCCCTGGTAGTGGTTGCATCGATCACGTGTTAATGCAGACAAAGAAGACCGACTATGGTGGTTCCCACCGGCCTAAAAACCGAATTCGACTCTGTTGAGGGAGCCACATTGTGACACTGCCTATCTGTTAAAGCAGTGCCTGGAAAACTTTCTTTCTTTCATCACCATGATTCCCAAGGAAGAGTAAAGGTTTACAGGAAGCTGTCTCCTGAGTTTCCACGACAGATTATCTTTCTTCTCCAACTTAGTGACTGAGATAAGCAAAATGACTCGGAGGTTTCAGAAGTTTCCTGAGTTCTACCAGGCAGTCGACTGGCGCGAGTATTTCACCTGAGTTCGGGAAATGTTGGATTTTCTTGATCGATCTGAAAGATGCTTCTTCTAACTGACTGACAGACCTTAAGTCTGCAGACGTCACGGTTATGCTAGCGTCGGACGCAGTGGTTGTACAGGCACTACTGCACCGACCAACGGATTGCGATGCACGCTTCGGCATGTGATTTGCACCTTCGAAATGCAAAGTACTGTTGCAGAACTGGACCGATACGCCACCGATTCTAGCTATCACCAAAGGGCAGTGTCAGTAGTGGTCACATTATTGGGGGCATTTCGCGTATCAGCAAGACCTACAGAGCGTTTCGGAGGATCAACCACATATGAAGACGCCGAGATATGAGTCTATCGGTGAAAGGCAGGGTGTATAAGGCTGCGACAAGTTCGGTGTTACTTAGCGGAAGCCGGCACGTAACCTAAAGGTAACGAGCTTGTCTTGTAATCTGGCGACGCTGGCTCAAGCCTGTATAGCAGCAGGGCGAGTTGCGCAGTGTCCTTAAACCCCGCGCGACCGGTAGTGGTTGCGCTGCAGCGAAGCGTCGGTACTGCCTACCGGCGTACTGCAGATGCCTTTCTTTCTGTGGATAAGAAACCTGACCAGTTCGCGATAAAGACATTAGGCGATTGGCCGTGTGTGATCACTGGTGCTTGCGGAATATTGTTCACATCTGTTGGGAACACTGAATGAGCAATGTTGAGGCCCACCAGTTGGCAAAAAGCCTCTGTATAACTCGAGTGTTTGCTAAAGCTTAACCGGTTATGTTACTAAGGCCATATCTTCCGTATGCCCGTTGACCGCATCCTCAGCGTGCATTATGCGCCTTCGCGGCCCCAGCAAGGGCGAAACCGTGAACTGGCCAATCAATTATGTGCATTTCGTAGATGGGGGCATTTGGATGGCGCAATCGCAGTAGTGACCCTCTTGAATTCGATTTCTTTCAATAAGTATATTAAATTGGTTCTATCCACATTACTTTAATGTGCGTTCAATTTCAAGTTCGGGTGGGACTGGACGATAAGAGAGTCCCGTGAGTGTTCCATCTTGAGTGGATCGTTGAGCTAGGAGTTGATGAAGTGCTCAGAGTTGTTGATGGATTTAAAACGAAACAACCGTATCGCACCCTGGCCAACCAGTTAATGTCCACGTTTCCTGCCTTAGCAGTCCCTGCTGTGGCAGTCACGTGACGTAAGTAAAGAATAGGAAGAGAAACCGAAAGTACAGAATGAGGAAGTTCACTTAAAATAAGAAGATAATACCAATGCGTGAATAAAAGTAGAGGAAATACAATCGAAGTATGAAGATGTGAGTTAGTCAGAAAAAAGGAAAGGTTTCGTGTTGCCAAGTTACAGCGTCAAGTTGCCGCCCAAACACCATAATCGTAGATTCCCTGATAACAATTTCCGGAAGCTGGTTCCAGCGCCCGATGACTCGGCGTGACAGCCGGATTCCCGCTCTAGTTCGATCGGACTGCAGTCTATGCAGCTTCATGGAATGAACGCGTAGAACAATCTAGCGGGGCTGAATAGTCAAGGAATACCTGGATCAAGCTTCCCAGTTAAGATACAGCAGGTTAGGAGTAGGTGATCTCTAGGCTTTCGGTAGTGCGTTGAATGCATTCCCAAAGTAAGTAGACGCTCGAAGTACGTGTCTTTATAATCCCTCAATTAACTTAGTACCCACCCGTAAAACCCTCTCTAGCCCCATTTTGTCCCGGACGAGGCAAGGCGAACATGCCTGGACGCAGTATTCCTGATGAGGCCGAACGAAAGCTGAGAACTGTTTCACCAAAATGCAGCCCATCAAGATTCCGAATGAACGTCGTATTAACCACAACATGCGGAAACCTCTGCTTGCGGTCTTCTTCCAGTTGTTGCCGGAGTAAAAATTTGAAGAGCGTACGACGTCTAGATCAACCTGGCTAGATACACGGGGAAGTTCGACCCAACCGAGCAAGTACTTCGCAGGTGGACAACCACTAAATCGAAGAACGGAGCATATTTGCCTTATTTATGGAAAGTAGGCATAAATTAGACCAGTCCCAAAGCCTCCCCAGGGCACGCTGAATAGCTTCAGAACCTCCAGGAACATCGACAATATTCCACCGCTTTAAGTCATTAGCAAATAATAGCGATGATACCTCAACATCCGCGGGTGGGTCATTCACATAGGGAACAGCAGCGGTCAAAGGACTGAAATCTGCGACTCCACGGAGGATAGACGACAGGCCACTGCCTACCCGTACACGCGGTTCTCTACCATTCAAGGCAGTTACCCAATGAAGGGCGCGGCCAGATACCCTATAGGGCAACTTTGCGCGAGCCTCAAATGGGGTACCTTGTCAAATGCTTTTAAAAAATCGACGAAAAGCGCGTTTAGTGCGTGGCCGTTATCCACTTTCGCGAGCCATCAATAGATTCGCCAGAAAGGAAAATCGCTTCCGGAATCCGCGTTGTGCATTGCTATTTAGATAAAAGTCTACTAAGATGACTCTCTAATGAATCTCTCACCAGTTTCTCGAGGAGTTTTACTACTACACCCGCCAGACTAACTGGCCTGTAATCTCCAGGCAGACTCCTGTCCCCATTATTGAAGATGGGACAGATGACAGCTTCCTTCCAGTCAGGTAGTATACAGCTGTCCAAGTAATTTCTGGTACACGATAGCGAGCAGTCCACATAGTTCCGCAAAAAACTTACGCAACAGTTTCGGGTGAATTAAATCAGGCCCAAAGTTCTTAGGAGAATTCACACCATGTAACAGCTTGCGAACTTCCGTCTCCGCTACAATAAATTTAAATAGGCCCGAACTTTCTGGGATCCTTAAACCAGCTCAACGCTTGTCAAAGAGGTTTACCCTACAATTGTTGCTGCATATTGTCCACTAAGTACGCAGGCTTTGTCATAGTCCGTATGAGTACCGTCATAACGCATCAACATTGGAATTGACGTGTTCGAACTGAAGCGGCTTTTTGGATTATCTGAAGCTTTGTCTGTTAGCCCTTTCTCGAAATTGAGCCGAGCATTCCTTAGGTGTTGTTTACACATTTCTAGCCTTACAGTGCCTGTCATAAGTGTCGGTAGGTGAGGTATCACGGTAAGTCCGCCAACCTTGAAACCTTTTTTGAGCAGATGGTTGCCAGCGGAATCTATCCAGGGCGGCTGTGCTCATGCCTTCTTTCTTCTTGTGACTAGGATGAAGGGAGCAGACTTAAATTTATCCCAGGCAACCTGGCCCGAGATCTCACAATGGAAACCCGAAGCCTTGGCTCTAATTGATTGATAGCCTGCGTGCCATATGTTCAGGACTCAACAGCACTTTGGTAGCGTGCAGAGGAAGTACAACTGAAGCGCAAACAAACATGATCACTGGAACCCAGTGGAGGTCCGTAAGTAACGTCACTAACAAAATCGAGTGGCTTAGCAAACACAAGATCTAAGATAGATGGTACTTGGCCGCCCATGTACCTAGTGGCGAGGTCAACGAACTGATGCAACGGTATTTGGAGCGTGGGCTTCAGTAGATCAAGGCCGAATTTGCCTGATGCTGTTACAAGAAAGATCTGCCCAGCAAACCCCCGGGAAGTCGAAGTCGCCAATCAACTAACACCAGTTTATGGACTAGGAACGAATAAATTCAAGTACCACTTTGGATGGCTCCCAGGGTTTCTACACACAAGTACAACTAGAACCTGAGTCGAGGATGTGCCGATCACAGCAGGCAGAGCTTCCACAGTATTGTCTGCAGACTGAAATAAGCAAGTCTTCAAGATGTTAAGTTTACAGCTCACATAAAGAGTGACGCCTCCCTGCTGGCCAAAGGAGCGATTGCATCGAAATAGCGCATAGCCAGATAGATGTACTTCACTATCCGTGATGCTCTGAAACAGTCACGTTTCAGTGAATGCGAGTATATCGGGATGAGGCTCATCTACAAACAGAGCTAAGTCGTACACCTTATTCCTTAGGCTGCGCACAATGCTTAGCACTTTCTGAAGGTTTTCATAACGTCCAGACCTAGGTCTGCGTGACTAGAACGGGCAGCGAGAGGGCGGAAAAGCACCGCCGGCTGATCACCCGAAAAACCGCTAACCGGAGACCTTGTTCATCGGCCGC
This sequence comes from Dicrocoelium dendriticum, assembly GCA_944474145.2. Taxonomy (NCBI): domain Eukaryota; kingdom Metazoa; phylum Platyhelminthes; class Trematoda; order Plagiorchiida; family Dicrocoeliidae; genus Dicrocoelium; species Dicrocoelium dendriticum. The sequence continues at coordinate 205,911,327 of OX104064.1, read as the reverse complement.
TGGCCTGCTTTGAGGTTCTTAATGGCCTTTAGATTCAGCCTGTCGGCCAGCAGAAGGCCCGGCTGAACACTGATATTAGTACCTTACGGCATAAAAGCAAATCGCGTGAGAACGTTGCGTTAGTCCGGGGTAGGGTACTACACGAAGTAGTCGCAGCTGAGGATTTGGTGCATTAACTGGGACGGTCCCCAGTATAATCAGCTACTTGACAGTAACGACTGCAAAACCAGGCGGAAGCTCCGTTACGCACATTTTAAACCACTGAAAGTCGTCCAACATGCGTTCATCAGGAAGGACAGTAGTGGATTCGCCCGTGTTACGGAATATAACGCTACTATGCGTGAAATAATCACCAGGGGTGTATATACCCCACGGGTCTTCGATTCGAGACTTGGAGCAGGTGGCTTCACAAGTGTTGATGAGAATCCTTATCCTTTCAGAACATGTAGCAACGGTATCGTATATTTTTCGCCTCATTGTTGGTGTCCTATTTTTTCGGGTCATCGAGTCCACCGAAGGGCTTAATGACAGATTTTGTTTGCTTTTTCTTCATGATAACGGGAGCAGGGTCCCGTGAAGTTCATCGCTTTGAGTAGTTAAGCAAACCGTCAGAACGTGCCTTATCGGTGAAAGCCGAGATATCCGGCATGTTCGACTGGCAAGTATGGTGTGTGGGAATTTTCGCTTTTGCACAACCGTCAGACGGCTTGACTAGTAACAACACGGCTTGTTTCCGGTGCCGAGACAACTGCAGCTTTTTGTTTAGCAGAGACATTACGAGGTTTCCTGGCTCTCATTCGCTTAACTCGAATGGACCCTCGAATCAGCAATTCGGCGTCGATCAGGGTAAGGTCAGATATATCCGAATAAACTTCATTTTGGTGGTCCGCAAATATTTGGACGGGTGACAATGATTGGTGTCACAAATGGAGGTAATGATCAAATCGGCGTTATTGGAGACCGGAAGCTTCCTCATGAGCACAACGACCTTGCGGTGAAGATCTGAGCATCGAGAACGAACGCGCTACATTTCGCAGCCGGGCATCAAGAGATTTCTCTATTTTACGAAAGTCCCAGCGACCTTAACGGCGGCTGCAGCAATTGCCACAACTGAAAAGTAACCTTTCACTTAAGACCAAGGCTGCGTACTGTTGGCCATTCAGGTCTGTGCAAAGCTGGTGGTACCATAGATCGCAGACATCGCACAACCTGCTGCCGGAACCGTCAGTTACTGGCATATTGCAGTCGGAACTGCCACAAAGTGCGATAGCTCCAGAATCCAAGGCTCTGGGAACAACAGCCACAGCGCATTTGGAAACCGACAGGGGAATTAACATGTACAAAATAGTAAAACGACATCAATAAAAAGGCAAAAGCGGTGTCAAACGGGATTAAAACTGAGAACAACCGAAAAAATTCCAATTAAGCACCAAAGACGCTTTGATTAGAACCGGTTTAATCGACCAAAAATATCTCTAACCAGAGAAATTTGGCAATAGACAAATTATGTTTAAGTGTTTGTTTAAACACTTTTCCACAAGATTGCAACCAGAAAGGTCGATCAGTATGGCAGGGCAAAAAAAGCGAGTTACTTCGTAGTACTCACATTTTTCTTGGATTATGTTTGCGCCTAACCTTAATTTATTGCAAAGTTACCATTTCTGGCAGTGTCGTAGCAACCGCATCCAGTGCACTTCGACGCTCGGACCATAGTTGTTCAATTGTAATGGACTACAATGAGGTCACCGAGGGGTTGTCGTCACGGCAAATTTCCCGTGGTGAAACAGGAGCTTCCTGGTAGCAACTGCGGATCGACTTAAGAACAGGTGCATTCGAATGCAGTGGTGCGAACAGTGCGTGTAAAGTGCAGCTGCGTTACCAGTTTCAATTCATTTGAAGCCCCTGCCAAAGCAGAAGCCACGAATTCAACTGGGTGAGTGGTCAGTGCGATTTGACGTTTGTCAAAAATATCGAAAAAGTAGTGAAGCTAACCACATCCAAGAAACGTCTGATGGTTTTATTTGAATACTCGACAGCGCCTTACCAGCGCTACCCGAATCGCTGGATGGTACGATAACAGAAAGGCATTACGACCTTCCTGTATATAAAGAGAATGATACCTTTGTTAAAACAGCGCTATTCCAAGCCAAAAGCAAAAAATGAAGGTATGAAAAAACAAGCCATTGAAATGTGACGAGCTCACAAACTGCAGAACAAGTACAATGATGCATAGGTGACCTGATGGTAAGCAAGGCTTAATAATATCAAAAAACTTGGACAAGTGTTAGGATGAAGATATACACCAACCTTGGGCTCCACTTCCTTCATTGCGTCGTATGCATCCTGCGAGTAGTCATACTTCAAGGAAGTCTGAAAATCGTTGAATGCAGCCTCCCACCGACCCAACATTCTATCACAAATGATAAGTCAGAAAATGATCGGAACAACTTGTTTGCGAAACCCCGCCACTTATACGGAGGAGCAGAATCCGGGTTTAGTTCTATTGCTTTATCGCAATCCCGAATTGCTACACAAGGTTTCTTAAGCTTTATGAAACAACTAGCAAATAGGAAAGCAGACTGGAATGAACTACCTTGCTCGTCTGGCGTAGAGTAAAGCAGAGGTCGGGTTGAGTTTGATAGCCTCTGTGAAGAGCTCAACGGCAGCGGCGAATTCGCCTAAAGGGACTCAGAAAAGTGATGTAACACACCTTCAGAATACTTAGATTGCGCCTCAGAACGCTTTTCATCCGCCTTTTCTAGCATATCGTCAGTGACTTCCAACGTTTCGTCCCCCATTTCGGGGTGCGGATCAGTGTCTTCGGGCAAAACATCCACGTCATCAAACTCTGCGTAAATGTGAGTAACATAAACAAAGCTCACCAATCTCGGATTCCGATGTCGTACTCTCGGCCCCAGAATCAACTTCCGGGGACTCGCACTTTTCCGCAGACCGTGAGTTTCCAGTCGCAGAGGTAGGCAATCTGGCACCAAGACTACAAAATAACAGTGAACAGGCATACTAACCTCAAAAGCCATTCCTTAAAGAACGATAAGTCAGGAAGATTCAAAATATCTGGCTTTGACTTTAAAAGGTCAACAAAGACTTTTAGCTCTTTGATACGCTGACTGTCCATGTCAACCAATACGTTGTCTATTGCACCCACGGGGTAGCGAGTCAACAGATTTCGCCTGGGATTCCGCGTACGCCAGCAACACGATTTTATAGGATGTACACAAATACTGTGCAATAAAATCTATAAACTATATAACTGTTGACAATTTTTACCTTATCCAACCTATTATTTTCAAACCCTTACGTCGCAAAAATTCATTGTAATAGCTCGATTTTCCTCGTATTCCTGCAAAGGTGATTCACCGACTAAATATTTATTTATGACATTTTGTTGATTTTACTAGTTATTTATCATTTTCTCTCGGTTTTAGTATGTTAGAAGCAATATCCTTAGATTTTAATGTCCTAACTGTTACTATCTCCCCTGTGAATACAGGTCCCCCAGCAACACGGGTTTAGCTTCTCGCGTTTTCTTTAGCCTTGTCACCCACTAAAACAGTCAAGCCTCCAGCATCGTTAACTAATAGTACGCTTGCATGTGCAACGTGATCCTGATACAGCGTTGCTACTGCCAATCGCTTTGGCTTCGTTGTGCAACAGTCTGCAACTTGGTTGTTCAAACTCTTAATATTATTGAAATACAAGTTAAAGTAAAATACGAACGAAAGGTGAAGCTCGTGAGCTTCCCTTCTTACGCAGGTCGTTAAACCAGTATTGTTGTAGTGGTACGAGATTTATGGATCCGCAACGGAACACGCGAACCACACCTTAGTTAACTAATTTCTACTTACGATTAAGCTCAGGTCAGGCCAGTTTCCAAGGACGAAACCAGGCTCCCGCCTAAGGTGCCTCCAGTTTCTTGTGCTGGAATGCAAACCACGACCAGTAGTTTGAGCTGCCTTCCTTGCCTCTGCATAAGAAATGAAGCAAGACAATGGCAACCTTAGTACATTTTGTATCATTTATCTCATGGTCTATTACAGTTGCCAATATGTCAACAAGAGATCCGGAAAATGACCTAGGCTTTGGTTGAAGGCTGTCATAGTGGCAGTTTCAATTCAGGCAGAGGATTGTTCCAAGTATGAACAACACGATTTCTAGACAACTTGGCCCTAACCTCCAATCTGTACCTCTGATGCCTAACCTTATGTTCATGCTCCCATACGTGGTCGGATGCAGCAAGTTCAAAGCAATCGAATGGCTTTATCCCGCTAAGGCCCTCCATAATCTTGAACGTGTCTATCACGGCTTCTCGTAGTCTGCGCAGCTCCACAGAGAACTATTCTAGGACCCTTTGTCGTTCCTCGTGGTATTCCAGCGCTGGCCTTCGAGCATCCTAGTCGCCAGTATTTGGATCTCTTTATGCAGGGCACATCCTGCCCATGCCTTACACAGTATTCTAGGTGAGGTCGTACCACTGCCTTATATAACACGAGCCAAACCTCTGGCAGTGTGTTGCATAACGCTAACTTTTGACGGAATAATTTCCGCAGTGTCTTGTTGGCGTCATGGTTACATTGTGCTGAGATGTGTATGTTCCTAATAATGGTACACAAATCTGGAGCCTCGTAAACGGACCGCAATGGCAGGAGGGCGGTTGTAGTTTGCACTGTACCCCCACCGTTGCTGGCAGCGAACAGCTAACATTTACTCGCAATAACGGTCAAATCCCATGAGGAAGTCCATTTCGCTACAGTGAAAAATTTTCTGACAATGCGCCTCAGTCTCCCCTGTTTGCAAGTTTTACATCATCTGCAAAGGTTTCTCTAGGAGCGGAGCCAAATGGTTGATATATGAAAGGAACAACAGCGGGCCCTTAAAGCCAGCACTGAAGAACACCGTTTTGAACAGTACCCTCACTTGAGCATGAGTCATGGATTCTAACGCGTGAGGTCCTCTTACAAATAAATTCCGCCAGCCATTGCAACATCTGGGGATGTATCCCAAACCGCGACAGCTATTCAACTATGAAACGACGGTTGACAGATTCAGAAGGCTTAATGAAGCCTAAATAGCGCAGTTCGGTTGTGATGCGATCTTCGAGACGGCGAGCATTCTGATCCAAACGGACAAGCGGTTGGTAAGCCATGACTTCCACTTGACCAGGCCGTAATGCTCCACTCCTAACAAGTTATGGCCAACTACGTGCCAAAAATCCCCCGGCTTCCTTCGTTTAATGGATGTCATTATCTACATGAAACGCCTCCGATGACCTAACTGCTACGCCCACCTTGCCACGGAATCAACACAGATGATTGATATCGTCCGCCCGTCGCAATCCTGACACACTAAAGCAATCCGGATAGCTAAGCTAATGATACAAATCACCTGAGTCGTCCAAGTTCACCAGCTCCAATCACTCACGGTCAACTCCAAAGCAGCTAACCACACTGCCAACAGAAACCAATTAGTGAAACCTGACTGGGAATAACTACCAGACTAATCGGTGAGATGCAAGCTTGCCAATGGCATCCATGGTACGCAGTGCTACTGGACGTAGAGGTATTTGCCGTGCAAGTGTTCTCCCTGGAAAAAGCCACAAATGTCTGTTTAAAATCACTGCCACTTCGCGAACCTGACGCCAATTAATAAAGTTGTTGCTCCTGCCACGTGTTGGCAAGTTGACTTATTGCACATTTCCCAAGTTCTGTGCCTATACCTATTCTCCCAGAACTACGCCTACATGTTTAATCATTGAAATGCCCCCATTTTCAAAACTTTTCACAGCTTTTTCCTTTTGCTTCACTCACCTGGTCCGCATTGTGTACCCTCCTCCTCGAATCAGTTACTCACCAAAATATTCTAATCCAACGTGCTCCAATTCTTCTCTCTGCATCTTGAAAGCTGCGAGGTTAGACTTTATACAAGCCTTTGGCCAAGTGAGCCTACACACCTGACTACATCTCTATTGCTCCCGCTCTTAGGCCTGTTGGTTGTACCAGCGTGTACAATATTGCGCTATTCTGAGCATGCAGAAATGGCATGCTTCGCTTTGCTGAGAATAAAATATTTAGTTACTTATTTATTTATAAGCTTTTCTAAACATTTGTGCAGGACGCTAATAATGCTGAGTGGCCAATAGTTTTCGGAGGCCGATTTAGACCCTCTTTTGAATTGCGACAGCAGCTCCCATTTTCCAGTCCTGTTAGGCCTAACTTCCTCAAGTGACATGTTGTAAAAACCAAACATGCTACTAGACTATTGTTGCAAGGGGCTTGATGATAGCAGGATGCTCATTTTCAGGTCCCGCCGATTTGTGGGGACCAAACGTGTCAAGACATTGAGAACTTTGGATGCACTTTGTGGAGTGTTTGGTGTGAGACCCTCAACTTTTCGATGAAGTTGTGCGGAAATACGGCATCCATTAGCAACACGATTTCCCTTTTACTATGCATGCAACAACCCCTGTGCATTGTCTGCATTCTCTGTAGCGTGGCAACCCTCCTATATGATTAAGTTACCGGCCCCATCTCTCAAGGAAGCCTACAAATAAACCTAACTATATTATATCTTTGGTTCTTTTCGCTTTCCGGACTAGCCTTAGCTCACAGTGGCTTCTAGCATTTCCCTGCAGTTGCTTGCATTAGCAGTCATCAGAACGACACGCGTTTGGACTAAGAGGAAAATAGAAAGAGGACGCAGGCACGGAATAAAACATATAATTTTATTAAGAATCTATTACTAATGCATTAGGGAAAGTACAGAAGGAAATTTAAGTATGAAGATGGGAGGTACTCAAGACCACTGAAAGGCTTCGATTTGCCACTTATGGGTGTCAAGTTCACGCTTGAATCCCAGCGCTCTGTTGCTCGGCTTGAAAGCCGAATTTAGTCCCTAATGCGCTCTGATCGCGATTTGTCCAGCGTCAGGGAATAACTGCGGTCCAGAGACAATCATACCGGACTAAGTAGTTAAAACAAACCTTGGCTAACCCACCCAAGGAATATATAGAAAGTTAAAAAGTGGTCTTCTTCAAGCCTTTGGTAATGCATTAACTGGATGCTTAACCCACAGAAACCTCTCTAGCTCCATTTATTCCCGGACGCGACGAAGCGTTTAGGCAGTATTCCTGCTAGATCCAAAAAAGGCGTTGAATCTGTTCAAAGCTATCTAGTTCTTGGATACTTCGACCTGTGGCAAGCAATTTGTTTGCCTCGGTCTTGACTGCGAACTTATGAACAGTGTTGCCTGATTTTTCTATTATATAAAGGTTTGTGTGTTTCTGCTAGTATTGTGTCTGAGCCTGCTGAAAACAATCGAATGGTTGACACCTCGCAACTTCTGTCTTCCCTCTGCCTTGACGAGATCCTTTATGGTGGTTGGGCTGATCAAGCCTGCAGTTTGGCATTAGGCACACATGATCCAGATCATCTCCATCAAATGTTACAACTAAATTTGCAGCAGTTCGTCGAGCACGTGACGAGATATATGCGCAACCAGCTTCTGTCTCCCTCGGCTCACATTTTGTCAAGTTCTTCTCATACCTTGGTAACATCATTATTTAGCTAACATTTTTCTCCTTAAATAAATGACTATTTATTTACTATCGACAAATTGTGGTACGATTTTTGGCTTGGTCAGAATAATGCATTTTTCTATATGCTAAGCAAATGAGCAAATCAAAAAGCAGGAGTAAATAAATAAATAAATATTTTATTCTCGAATATGCCAGACACACCCATGGAGGCATGATCAGATACGTACAACTGTACAAACATTTTATGGCAAATGTAACCGTGAGAGTAAAAAATCGTTCATATGTCCATGACTGGAACAGTACAATAAATAAATAAATGAATAAATAGTTTATGCTCAGTTTCATAGACACACCAACTTAGGCATGATCAAGGTTTGAAAACAGATGTGTAGCGCGACGATACATCAAGTTCTATCATGTGTACTTGAAACGGTGTCGGGAAGAGTTGATGTGTGAGTCTAGTCGACTTGCCAATAGGTAGTTGTAGGCAGTGACTTTATTCATTGGCGAGTCACATCCGCCACGTCGCAGTGTTGTTATACAAACCTTTGTGGCTTTTTATATGGAGAAGGCTTGCCAGGCGAAAACCCACCACGTCCTGCAGCACTGCCGTAAAGCATTTTAAACATTAATGTTGAACTGGCAAAGCCGCTTGACGACTGGTTTTACCTTCGGTTTTTCGCAGAGTAATGGCTTCCAATTTCCTCTATTAGTTGGACAGGTAATTGGGTCGGGGTCGCCATGAATTTTGAGGTCGATGGAGGAGAGGGACATCGCAATGTATCTTCTTGTTGTATGTCCAGGTGAGCAAAAGTTCAACTTTTCCGCTGTCCAGATTTTTCAAATGTATAATGTTTGAGAGTATGAGGATATGTCCAGTTCTCCATACTGGACAAGGGTTATGGTGATTGTAGTTCGGTCCTTTCGGAGTTCTACCATGCTCCATGTAAGTCCTTGTGGGTTGTTACGTAGGTCTTGGGCCAAAACTGTTCCTCAATCCAATCCCAGATCTCCAAGAAGTCCAGGACCTCGGAGAAAAGGGAAAGTGAGGGACAACCGAGAGAAGACCGCAAGAACTGGCATGGAGCTGAACATTGTTAATGTCTTGTGTTACATCATTTGGGCTTGAGACAAAAGCATGTACACTGTGCAACAATAATTATGCTGAAAATGTCTTTTGAATATCCTATAGAATCATTAGCCGTATGGGTGGATTGCCAACGCCCGCGTAGAGACAAGAGCGTTGTACCAGTAAGTAAAGTACGAAGTATCCGTTTAGTATGAGCCAATAATGGCGTGGGAGAGAGCAAAGAGAGTTAGAATATTGGTAGTGATTGTCAGGTGCATGAACAGCACGTAGTTAACGTAATCCGAGAGGGAGGGCATAGTAGGCGAAAATAAAGAGGTTGCCGCGAGAGGGACCTAAAGATCAATTGGTGGTAGGGCAGCGGAAGGATTGGATGCAGCTATTCTATAGGAATAAAGGTTATTGAGATACGGAGTGGCTCCTAACAAGCACTAGATCATCGCATATGCATGGGGCCAATGGCCACTAGCTACTTCTGAAGAGAGATGCCGAATTTACGACGACCGACAGGTAGTGGCGCTAGGAGAGACTCAGGGGCCAGATGTAGCCATTCCAATCAGACGCTTGGTCAATAGTGTTTGCCTACAGGGTTGCTGAGTGTGTCAACAGGCCAGTAAAGGTAAGTGATAGGTTAAAAGATCAGTTGAATTGTGAAGCAAACAATCAAAGAAAATGAACATTGTAAGAAGGGAGCGAGCTCCGGATATCCGCAAAGCTAAATGGAAACTATGGCGACTAGCTGCTGCTAAGCAGAGAAAGTGGCTATAGAAAAGAGTGTATCAGTGAATGGTGTAGCCATATCATTATGACGTTTGATCACTACTGGATAACTGCACTTTCGATGAAGAAATCAACATGCGAGCGGCGGTTAAAGAGACAGACGTCAGAGGAAAATGAAGACTGGAGAGTCAGGGAGTGGCTCCTTAAAAGTAATACACTGGGGGTCTGTTAAGTGGTCCCATATGGCCCAAAGAATGAATGAAGTTTGTCCTCGAACGTATCGTGGCATGCCTCGGCGGGCATAAGCGGCTGTGCGAAAGCAAAATGGCTGGCAGTGTACGAGATGGAAAAAAGAATTACAGAGCTCCTTGGAATGGTGTATGTGTACTTGTGCAACTGGTTCGAGGCAGTAGTGTACAGATTGCTGGTCAGGTGAGTGGATAATAATGACCAAGCTGTATAATCATTATAAGCACAGTGACATGCCTTTTATCAAACATGTACGTGGAGTAGTACGAGAGCCGATTTAGGCGCAGAACTTGGAATTGTTGGTTCGGTCAATGTGCCGAGGCGTGGTAGGATGAATTGACTTCATGGAGCGGCGAGCCACATCCGCCACGCCGCAGTGCTGCTAAACAGCGGCGCTGACTGCCACAAATGTGGTAGGCATGACGTGGATCAGGCGCATCATTTCGTGGCAGATCATATGGCCTTATTGCTCATAAGGCCACACTAGATGAACCAGCCGTGTAGTAGCTCCAGCTTGGCTTGTAGTTTAGCAGCAGTATTGACTTCCGAGGACTCCTAGCAACGCAGGTGGTGATCAGCATATAGCGGGCCTTCCGTTTTAAGCGTTTCGGTAAGGTCATCAATGAACAGCTTGAAAAGTCCGGGTCCGAGAACAGATCCTTGCATGTCTCCGCTGGTCATTTTCAATGTCTGAGGAAGGGTTTCATTCACTCGTACTCGCAAAATTCTATCTCCCAAAATGTAGGCCCTCCACTACTATAAGCATCCACTGACTGCTTTTTTGGTGCTCGTACAGCAACCCCTGATGTGTGAAATTCCCATACCCCTCAGTGAAACCCAGGTTACATAATCTAGGTGTATGCTTGCACCTATTGATCTAGCTTATTTTCCCTCCCCACCAGTAGGTTGGTAATGCAGGAGCGCCCCTTCTGAAGGCCATGCTGTGTACTGAAGCTGATGTCCAGGTCAGTGCAGGGCTTCTTTAGTGCGCGTTTGATAAACTTCTCCCTGACATTGGAAGCTATCTATGTCAGACAGCTGGGGCGATAATCCATGGGGCCAACAGGATTTCCACCATCGTGCTCGAGCAACACTATTCCCAGTTTCCAATCAGCGGACAGCCACCCAGCTTTTGGGGAGACTTGAAGACTGGAGGACGGCTAGATTGGTGGGGTATTGTAACCTGCTACTGTCTGAAAGAAGTGGGGATGCAACCCTTCATGGACAGGTGACGAGTTAGGATCTAGCTTGGTCGACATTTTTGCGGCAGTATCCGAGTGGAATTTGATGTGCTGAAGACGTTTCAGATCCTAGGCATAGACCCTGATGAGCGGTGGATTCTCCAATGCTTAAAAGGATGGGTAATGAGTGGCCAGGAATCCTGCTTTCTCGCCGTCTTCGTATAGAACGAAATCTGTTGTACTGGGTTACAAAGCGATTATGCTACTGCCGAGTATGGTCCTTTTTTAATATGTTCTTAGAGCAAATTTACGACTAACTGGACTGTTCTGCCGGACTCTGCTCAAAGTGTTGTCTCTCCTCGAGCATTATCGTAGTACATATGTTCCTAAGCTTTGGGGTTTTTGAATACTCCGAAGCTATTTTATTTGTTTGGAACGGTTCCATATTTGCTTGCACTGCTTTAGTAAAAGCTGCATTTTCAGAATTACCAAAAAAGGTGCTTTCCTGTGGTGCTAGTTTCTTGAGGTTGAGCCCATTTTGTTCAACCAGTTGGTCCACTGTGGAGCGCAGCATTGTTCAAACACTATCAAGGGCACGCTATTTTGGGCTATTCCAGTCCAGCGTGCTAGTCGCCCCTCTTAGGCAGGCAGTACTGGTCCACCAGAAGTTTCGATAGCAAACCCTTAGGTCTTGAATGACCGATCGTCGCCTTCAAGTAAAATGGAGAGTACGATGATCACGATGATCACTCGGAAGAAGATTGACCAACCCAGCTGTCGGAAGGTACAGCAGAGAGCACCAAAGCAAGAATTGTGGTGCCTGGCCCTTTGGGTATTCTGGTGAAAGTGGAGTTGCGACGAGATACTTCGACACCGTGGACTGTTCCAAGAAGGCCAGCAGCAAAAGCCACTACGGTAAATCCGCGTTTTAGAAACTCCTAGTAAGTACTAGGCGACTTGCTGTGAACAAATCTTAGGCAGTCTTTAATTCCCCGTAGGCTTTGATTAAATCCAAAACGCGGGTGCCGTTACCCGCCGTGGCATTTTACACTACCCCGATGGTATAGGGTTTGCATCTAAATAAATAAATAGTTTATTCTCGAATTTGTCGAGACACACCAAGTAAGGCATGATCAATATTAACATGCAATATTGCTTCGCAACAAACACGTTGCTATGAGTGTAGTCGGCAGTAAGCCGAAGGTTGTACAGGCTGCGGAAATTGTGTACGTAGTCATGAGGGACAGAGTCATCAATGACTGACGAAACGTTGAATTCTAGAGTGTGTAGTGTAAACAGTCAGGGCACTACATGTGTAATGAAAACGATACATATAGGCATGGTGTAAATTAGTATTGAAAGTGTCAGGGCAATATTGAATAATGATTCTGGTCGACTTGCCAGTAGGTAGTTCTGGGCAGTGACTTTATTCAGTGGTGAGTCACATCCGCCACGTCGCAGTGTTGTTACGCGGACATTTGTGGCTTTTTATAGGGAGGAGGCTTGCCAGGCGAAAACCCACCACGTCTTGGAACACTGACAGAAATTTGTTGGTGCACTAATATACAACTGGCAGACCAGGTTTTCGATTGATTTCACCCTCAGACATCCGCAGTGAAATGACCTTCAATTTCCTCTGTTATTTGGGCAGGTATCTTGGGCAAGGCCGCCATAATGGCGGAGGCGAATCGAGAATGGGGGCTTCAAGATGAATCGTCTTTGTGGGTATCCAGGTGGGCGAAACGTCAATTTCTTGCGTCTGGATTTTTCATGAGTGTGAAGTTATCGAGTCCAGTTATCATAATTTGACAACGGTCATGGTAATGAGTGCAGTGGTGTCCGTTTGTTGTACTGCCATGTGCTCCATAGGTACTTATTGGTTGCTCTGTCCCGGACAAAAGCGGTTTTTCGGTCCAATCCCAGATCCCCAAGAAGTTCCGAACCTCGGCGAAAAGGGAAGGTGAGAGACAACCAAGGCCGCAACAAACAGGCGTGAAAACAAACATTCTTAAACTCCTATGTTATAACATTTAGAGTGGAGACAAATGATGTACAATGTGCAGCAATGATTGTGCTGAAATTGTCTTTTGAATGGTTTTCGAAAGCAGTGGCCCTATAAGTTGTTTGCCACCACCTACAAGGAATACAGAGCGTTGCGCCATGAAGCAGAGACGCAGTATCAGTTTACTATGATGCGACTATTGCGTGGAAAGATAGAAAGCAGAGTTCAGGGACCAGCGGCGTTTGAACGGTGGATAGAGGGCTGGTGGCCAGCCTACATCGAAAGAGATGGTAAGTCAGCGGATAGATAGGAATCAAGCGCTGAGTAAAAATTATCGGGTGATCAAGACAGAAAGGCGACACGAGGGTACTAGGAGTATAGTGCTATTGCCTATTGAAATAGGTAAAGCCTATGAGAGCTAACCTACTACAAATCTAAGTGTCGAAACCTTTGCTGCAAAAACGGACCCGGATTACTAGGTGAAAAAGGATTGTTCGATAAAAGTGAAGTATTAAAGATCAGTTAAAGGAAAGCGAACGTCCGGAACAAATGTATATGTAGCGTCGCGCAGTGAAACAAGTCATGCAAGGGTACTAAGAAAATGGTGAGAAATAAACACCTGGAAATGTGAAGCTAACGTACACCAGCGCGCTTCTATACCGTCGTCACTAACAGTTTCAATGGTATGCACCTTGAGTGCAGATATCCAGTATGGTATTACACCGCCCCACCTTCTCGACCCATTGCGATTAGTCCGTGGAAGCTGATATCTTGGGATATGCATCTCAAAATTGAAAACCCACCACCTGAAATAAAGAGACTTAGCATGCAAGCACGCGGTTAGTAAATCGAATTCAGCGTGCCTACAAACACTGCGCCGGCTCGCCGTAATCCTCTGCAAGACCCGTCGTCGCTTCTGTAGTGGCCCCAAAGACCTAGCTCATGGCCCACTAGACATTTAGTAAATCGAAATCAGCGTGCTTACAAACGCTGCGCCGGTGCTGCCTACGTTCACTGCGGGACCTGTCGTCGCTTCGGCAGTGGTCCCGAGTGACCTCTCTCATGGCTAACTAGGCCTGCCTGACTAAGGCACTCGCGATCGCATGTTCTACAACACCATGCGCTCGATGTGTATGGGGTACAATTCATTGGTGCTTGCCGCTTCCGCACTTGCCGCTTCTTCTCTGCATGCATGAGGGATTTCTCCCGCACCTAAGCAACTGCCTTCGCGATCAGATCGCGCCATGCACCACGATCAACCGCCTTCCATTCCCATGACCGGCAATCAAGGTTAGAACGTATGAGGCTCACTTTAATCATATCCTGGAAACGTAACTTTGGTTTCCCAGCATGCCGCTTTCCAATACTCAGCTGACCGTATAAAAGTTGTTTCGGTATCCGCGCCGAATCCATACGGCTCACATGACCGAGCCATCTCAGGTGTCTCAATAAAAGTATGCCGTCCACTGCATACATCCCACTTCGGCACAACACTTCCGTGTCTGCAACTCTGTCGCCCCAGCCGATCCGCAAAATTCGTCGCAGACACTGCTGATGCAACCGCTCGAGATATCGTACATCCCGACTGTACATCGTCCACGTTTCACTGCTGTATAGAAGAATGGACAGCACCATGGATTTGTACACCATTAGCTTCGTGCCAACGGTAAGCTGATGGCTGTTCCACACTCGGTACTCTAGCTTCCCGAATGCCGCTGCTGCCTTCGACACGCGAATACCTAGCTCCACGTGTAGCTGCTGGTCAGTCGACATCACACTCCCAAGGTAACAGAGGCATGAGGTGGTTTCCAATACTTCAGCACCAATGATGATTTGCTGCAATATTGAAGGTTGCACCTCCGGGGAATACTGAAAGAGACAGACAGTTTTGCTTGTGTTGATGGTGAGCCCGAATTTGGCCGCTGTCGAAGCCAGAGCACTAGTCATATGTTGCAACTCATTCGCGATGTGTGAAAACAACGCACAGTCGTCAGCAAACAGCAACATACGGATAGTTGTCTCACAGACTAGAGTTCTCGCGCCGAAACGACGGATGTTCAGCAACCCACCATCAATACGGTGCTCCACACGAACACCGTATGCACAAGCCGCATCAAAAGCATAAGACAACATTGCATGAAGATGTATATTAATCAGGGCAGGTGCTAAGACACAGCCTTGCTTCACACCAGAGACGACTGTAAAGTCATCAGAGGTCTCTCCACTCAGCTGCACCCTCGCTCGCATACCACTGTGCAGACATTCAATTAAACTTACAAACGCACGCGGGCAACCAAACTTACCCAAGACCAGCCACAGTGCCTCGCAGTTCACCGTATCAAATGCTTTGGTGAAATCAACAAAAAGCGAGTACAAAGGCTGGTGTCGTTCTCCGCACAACTCTTGCAACTGACGAGCCGCAAGCACCATATCTATAGTGCTGCGACCCGAACGGAATCCACACTGCTCTTCCGCCACGTTTGGTTCCACAATCTGACTCACGAGGCGATTGAGCAGGATTCGGGCAATCACCTTGCCCACACAACTCAGCAAGTTGATGCCACAATAATTCGTGAAACATTGCTTGCTTCCTTTGCCCTTGTACAGTGGTAGCACAAGGGCATCCTTCAGCACAGCAGACACCTCCACCTCAATCCACACGCGTTGCACCAAGTGGTGCAGCGCAGTCAACAACGCGGGTCCACCGTGTTTCAATACTTCAGGTGGGATCCCGTCACCTCCGGCACATTTGCCGTTTCGCAGCTGAGCAAGTGCTCTCTGCGTCTCATCCCGTGTCGGCGTATCCGCCAGATCCGCCTTCACATCGTGATGCTTCAGGCCATTCAATGTAGGCCAGTCGATCTCTGAACGGTTGTCCAAGAGACAGTCGAAGTGTTTCCGCCAGATCTGCATTATGTCTGCAGTCTGGGTGCAGGTAGCGCCTGAACTGCCATCGATCAGTGTCCTCAGCGGCTCCAATCTCGGTCCATACACCGCCTTCAAGGAGTCAAAGAATTCCTTGTGTTGACGGCGTGCTGCGTAGCATTCTATCTGCTTCGCCTTCTCCGTCCACCATGCATTTTTAATGCGACGGAACTCTCGGGTCAGTCGCCGTCGAAGTTTGCGAAACTCACTACTCTTCCCCAAGTCACTGGGGTCTGCAACATGTGCGGCAAATGCTGCATCTTTCTCTGACACCAATGCGTCAATCGTCACATTGTTGTCATCAAACCAATCAGGCCGCTTACAGTTTGCGCGCCCGATGGTCTCCTCGGCAGCAGCTGTCACCTGGTCGCGAATGTGGTGCCACAGGTCGCCCACTGTGGCTATACAGTCCACATCACCACACAGGCGTGCAGCCATCGCCTTCTCCAGCTCAGTACGTTTCGCCACAGTACCGAGGGAGAGAATGTTAAATTTACGCCGATTCACGGCGGGAGTGCAATACATAGATTTACGAAAATATATGTACAGTTTGGTCCGCGCCAATTTGTGAGCAGTGCCACACTCAGCTCCACGCAGTTCACGTGTCATGCGCATTTCACGCATATCACGCTGACGTACGATGACATAGTCGAGCAGGTTAATGTGACCACTCCGTGGGTAGGTCCAAGTTGCTATATAAATAAATAAATAAATAAATAGGTATATTTCTAGACCTGCTAGAGGCTGCACCCTAAAGGGTTCAGATCAATGCTTACATTTATCCGATGCTCTTGCATGGAAGTTGGCAAATTATATGTTCGTCGTTAGCAGTTGCAAATGCATTGGCACTGTTCAGTATAAAGCTACTGGGTCGCAGGCGCCCACCTTGACATTTTTCTGGTTCCTTCGGGCGATATTGAGCTCCTTGTCTTTTATTGTGAAAACTTCGCGGAGGTGTAGTTTGCCTTTACTCCTTGGAACAGAATCCAATTTGCCACAAGTTCACCTTAAATTGATCGCACAATAATTGGCCACTCAGTTGCCCCAATTGTTGCTGCGCACATGGAAGAAATGAATGAAGGGATTATAAGGCATATGAAAAGTTAAAAACAATTCCGATAAATGCAGACATAAATAGAAGCAATTTGTTAAGAGAGAAAATAAAGTTGTGTGCTTCATAGAAAAATACCAATTAACAAAAATATAGCCCTACTTTTATTACGTTGATATTGCTCCCTGGCGCAAGATTTCAACCTGAGTTATTCTCAGATAAAAGAAAAAGCCTTTCTACAGTTAGAATACCGCTTAAAGTAGCACAAAATTACACTGGTCTGGACCAGCTTTAGCGCCTGAATACGATGAACGTAAAAGCAACACCATGCGTGCACTAGTTTGCGAGTTATTTGCAATTAAACCATGGTCTACGAATAAGGCCATTTTTATTTTTCGCTAAAAATGGCTTTCTGCTTTGCAGGCGGATAGCAGAAAAAATAAAAGAAAATATAAAAAGTAGGGGAGCGGTGTATGTTCTAGATAGGCATAGCTATCCAGAACTGCTCTAATTAGCCCGTTATACCCTGCGACAACTACGGACTGCGCAGGTGGCCGAAAAGTAAACTTTTCAGGCATACATGACAAATATATGCAAATAAGGGATGAGCTTGCGCGAAAACGCTAGAAATCCAGCAAGGAATATTATATCTACAAGGGAATTCAGGGGAGCTTGTAATTAACTCACGGTTAGAAGGCCACAGCATACCATTTTCAGGGGATACTGAGCCACATAAACAACCAGTAAAATAGAGTTTAGCATGTTTTAAGCCTCTAAGCTTTTCTAAAGCTTACAACAAGGCCGCATGAGCCAGATCTACCTGAGTAACTCAGGGGATCTTTCAGATCCGTTGACAGATTTCGGCCTGCAAATTACCCACGTTACTTAGCTAAACATCACAAGATTTATCCCTTAGAGCCGGTTTTCTATATTAATGAGGCTCTGCCTCTAACATCAGTGAGCTATAGGAGCATGTCACTAATAATAAAGAAATGAGCATAATAAAATTTAGTAAAATTTAGCTAATTGCATTTGGGCGTGAAATCCGTGTTGGTCTACATTGGTTGGGCTTTAACAACTCTACTTCTGGTGGCTGAGCTTGCTTATACTTGAGTTATTGTTATGCCGCATGTGTAGATGCACACTATTGTGCAGCTCTTTGATGAATTTCGATTTATTTCTCTCCATTTTTAAGTTCCGAAGATAGTGCCGGCGGTGTTCATCCAGATGGCAATGTTAACTGGTACTCTAATGTCACACCGACTATTTCTTTTGTGATTTTCCTGGCAAGAGCTGTTCTAGCACCCTAGGCAAAGAGCGATAAGGTAAATTAGGAGTAGAATAGTAACAAAAACCAGTGGGAGCTGGTCGTTCACCCGCCATTACGCATAACGCATGGTAGGCTTTGGAGCCAGCTAAAAGATAAATGACACACGGGCGGCCAAGAGAAGAAAAGTGGTGATGGAAAGTTTCTGGTGCTCCAGCCAGCCAGTGTGACAGGGGCCTCTCTGTCATTGGTTGGCTTTCGTGCCAGTGAAATGAAATCTGAAAATGCGAGTGTTTTACGAGCAAAAGCAGTTAAAGAAGAGGATCTGGTTTTCATTATGCCTGTCTACTAGCGTTGCCAATAGCGAAAGGCACATGTATACCAGATAAAGCTAAGTATATGGGGTCAAGAGAGAGTAAGTGGAGAGCGAAATGTCTGATTCTTGGGCCTAGAACTTTTAAAGTGCGCTCTTTGTCAACAATAAGGAAGATATATTTTTTATTTTGCGGTGTACCTACTGATGGTTTTTGGAAACTGCTGAGTATATTAACTAGTGCTCAGACTTAATGAAAAAGCTGCAATTAGGGCCCGCTGGCAACCGACATCTAGGAAGATACATAAAGGTTCATTTAAAGCCGGCATTTAGACGATTTTTCACAATTCTAATGCTACGCTTAGGTGCATCCGCATCAGGAAACGTTTTCAACATTCTATGCAAGGCTTAGGTCTGGTAGCATGCCTTTACTAGGGGTACCATAGAGGTCATAAGCCTAATACTTTTTCCACGGATCCAGTGGTCAAGAAGTTGAAAAGTGATAAAAGTCTGAGGAGAAGGGATGAAGATGTAGATAAGAAATAAGGATTGAAGGAAGAGGTCGGTGAAGAATAAGATCATCTTGTATTCAGTTTGCTATTCTTAAACCCTGGAAAATGGGTGCGACGGATACCGTTAAAGTCTCTTAGGTGCTAGAACGGTAACCACAATGAACGTGGATGAGTTTTGAGCTGAAGGTGCTTAGATGTCTTGCACTACATCGTGGGCGTCCTCAAGCTATATCAGGGCCAGTTTCAAAGAAGTGGTCTTGCGAATCGCAGATATGGAAGATGCTTTGTAGATTGCCAAAACATAGGAATTTTTGTATCTCCTTCCTGAAGACCTGCAAATTTTGGATTTCTCTTATTCTGGGAGGCAACCGGGTCCATATGTTCACGTAGACAACTAAGAAGAAACGAGACCGCAGTCTCTTCTTTGCCTTTAGCGGAGTAATGGAATGGCCCCTGTTTCGCAGTCTCGATTCAGACGCGCTCCTTAGTTTAAGACAAGTGATATTACTGTGCAACTTTCTATGAATTAGTTTGTGTAAGAAGCACATGTTAAGGATAATGCGCCTTTGCCATAGGGGCTGAATTTTAAGGTGTTCACACCTTTGTCGGTAATTCAGCGCTTGCTGCGGTGGAGTCAACATCTTCGTAAAGCGTCGCTGAGCTTTCTCAAGCAGAACACGGTCCGACTTACGTGGATTGCTGCATATAAAAGAGCAATATTCTAGATGTGGCCTGACGTGACTCTTATACAGTTCTAGCCTTGCATCGCCGGATTCTATGCAACGGCGTATGTGGAACGATAATCCTCTTACCCTTGCGACTTGATAATGCACTTGCTCTGCAAAGTTGAGGCTCATAGAGTAGCGCAAGCCCAGATCTGTTGTTATGATATTCTGGTTGATAGTGATACCGTTTATTGTTAGGGACCCAGCAGGTATAGAGAATCTGTGGGTCATGACGTTAGATTTTTGAGCGGAGAAGGTCATTTGCCAGTGTTCGCACCACTTTTCAAGGGCTTTAAGATTCTCACGGATATTTTTAAGTGCAGAAAATTCATTACCACGGGGAAAGTCGTAGACAACTTTCCCATCGTCAGCAAAGATAAAGGAGCGACCGTGTTGCAAAATTTTGCAGAGGTCATTGATATAAATCAAAAATAGGGTAGGGCCAAAGACACTCCCCTGCAACACGCCACTGGAGATGGCGGTCGGGGTAGATATAGTTTGTTCAACCATAACAGACTGCGTACGTCCTATTAAATAGGAACCCAGCCAGTCTAATAGAGGACCGTCTACCCCATAAGCCTTTAGCTTATGCATCAGGCGCATGTGTGGTACCCCGTCAAACGCCTTTTGCATATCAAGGTAAAGAATTACAACTGCTTGATTAGAGTCAATGGCCTCGGTGACCAAATTGAGGAAGTCCAGCTGACAAGTTGCACAAGACCGAGCAACTAGAAACCCGTGCTGAGATTCATTAATGTGCTCACCTGCGTACAGATGAGTCATGAGGGCTTTTTTAATTAACTTCTCCATCACGAGCGAGATAGTAGAAGTGTGGTTAATAGGGTGATAGTTACCAACTTCCTGTAGGCTTCCGCCCTTATGCCTTGGCACTATGAGAGACTGTTTCCATGCGACCGGGCATTGACATTTTTGCATTGATAAGGTAAAGATTTTCAAAAGAAGCATAAATAAATAAATAAATAAATAGTATATTCTCGAATTTCCGAGACACACCTGACCAGGCATGATCAACGTTTACAAGCAATTTATGTTTCGCAACAAACACGTTGCTATGTATGTAATCGGCAATAAGCCGAAAGTTGTCCAAGCTTTGGAAATTGTAAAATTAATCTTGAGGTATAAATTCGTCAAAACATGACGACAAGTTGGGTTATAGTGGGCGTAGTGTAAACAGGCTGGGCATTCCGTTTGTAGAGAAAACTTGTCAGGAAAATACTACATTAGGATTCAGGTCGGCTTGCCAGTATGTAGTTGTGGGCAGTGACTTTATTCAGTGGCGAGTCACATCCGCCACGTCGCAGTGTTGTTAAGCGGACACTTGTGGCTTTTTATAGGGAGAACGCTTGCCAGGCGAAAACCCACCACGTCCTGAAACACTGTCAGAAATCCGTTTGTACACTAATGTAAAACTGGCAGAGCAGCTCGTCGACTGATTTAACACTCGGTTAACCGCCGTCAATTGCCTTCTAATTTCCTCTGTTAGCTGAACAGGTTATTTTTGCTCGCGGCGGCCATAATGGCTGAGGCCTATGAAGGGTTAGACCTTCGTCATCTTCGTGTCCAGGTGAGCAAAACTTCCGTTTCTTGCTTCTAGAATTTACAGGATTATGTATACTTCGCAGGAGTATAAAGGCGTCATGTCCAGCTACCATTACTGGACGACGGTCATGGTAGTGAGTGCATTTTTATCCACTTGTTGTACAGCCGTGTTCTATGTAGGTCCTTGGGGGTTTCTATGTCCTGTCCCAGGCACAAGCTCTTTCACATTCCGATCCCAGATCTCCAAGAAGTTCCAGACCTCGGAGAAAGGGAAGGTGAGAGACAAACAGGGCCGCAAAGAACAGACGTGGAAACAAGCATTATTTACGTACTATGGTCTAACATTTAGAGGAAACATATGATGTACAATGTGTAACAATGATTATGCTAAAAGTGTCTTTTGAATATTCATCGGAAGCAAAGCCCTATAGGTTGGTTGCTACCGTATACCTTGGATGCAGAGCGTTGCGCCGTTAAGCAAAGAAAACACAGGATCCGTTTGCTATGATGCAACTGTTGCGTGGGAAGTTTCGCTGGGGAGCGTAGAATATGCTGACCCAGGGAAAGCCAGTGAGTCTTTTGGACTCATAAATGGGTAAGTTTCGCAAAAATAGCAGCGAATAATTGAGGAATGTACACCTTTAAATGAGAAGCTAAGGGGCGTCTCTGTACTGACCAGGTGAGAGAGAGTGCCGAATTAAAAAGCTAAGAAGGACTAATTGACGGAAGGACCGCGAATAGCCAGAATATATGCGTACATTAAGGTTGCTGTGGACATCAGAACCTGAGACCTAACCGCAGCAGCCAGAGTGCTAGGGTAATAGTGCCTAGCTGGATAGAGGCATGGACTGCTAGCCCGAGACTTGGAGTATTGCAGGTAAAAAATGCCTAAGACAATACAGCAAGTAGTGGGTAGATAAAGGTCTAGAAATGTGTGGCAGAAGAGCGGCTTATGCTGAATACCTGGATATGTTTGCACGACAGAAGAAAGCTAAGAGTGGTTTCGTGGTAAAATGGCAGCGGACAAGTAAAGCGCAAGCATACAAAGAGGTTGTTAGATAGTTACAGCATAATAGACTACGACGCATCAACGTGCAGCTAATCAAATCATGCGGTGGTGTTAATGGAGTATAATTAAGGAGGCCTGAGCCGGGAGAAGCCCGTGAGAGAGCTGTACTACGGCCAATTAGGTGTCGCGGATGAGCAATGGCATTTAGGTGTGGCCCTATAATTGCTAGTGGACACCTAATTAGGGCAACAGACAGCAAGTGTATGTGATGCACGCAGCCCCAGGGATTAAAGCTTGGAGGGAAAAAGTGTGGAACTTGGCAGCTCAGTATATGCACAAAGATGATAGTAGCTTATGGAGAAGGACTGCTGCTAAACACGGGAGCCAGAGGTAAGACGAGGAACAGTTAGGGTCGCTGTAAGTGTGAGTATCAGTGATCAGCAATGGAATTTGCATGAAGCCTCTTGGTTGCTAGTGTATGCCCTTAATTACCCATAGTAAATCAGCAAAAAGCGGATGTATGTGACGCAGACAGCCACAAAGTATGTTCGAGATGGAAGAGAGCAGCTTTTAGCAAGCTCCAGAAATGCGTGGAGCCTACGATTACTAGTTGCTGCTAAGCAGAAGTGCTTAGGTTTAAATATAAATATAAATATAGGTATATTTCTAGACAAGCGCTAGATGCTGTTCCTGCGTGGGATCAGATCAAATTGTACATAACATCCATGCTCACGCATGGAGAAGAAATATCGTTAACAACTGCTTTTGATCGTATTTATCTTTCCGAAGAGTAAAGCAGGGATAAATACAAACGTTTCGTAGGCCTCGACATTTTTGAAGTTTGGGTCCCCGTAGCTTATGTACGAATTCTGCGCTTTTCACCGGCTACCGCTGCCAAACCTTGAGGTGCCTGATTCCATTACTAAACGATCAATCTATTATGCCAATGGATTGTGTTATTTTCGATGGAAAATGCACCACGAGAGGAAATTTGATCAATTTTCTTTGGTCACATCACCGCATTTCGAGCATCCATTAGTAGCGGGCTCATGGAAAGAATAAGCAAGCGAAAATTAGATCGTAAAAGTGGAGGGTGGAAACAAGGGAAATAACAGTAGTGGCTAACAATTTAGCCTTTCTCAGAAAAGTGCGACTGAAAGGCCGGCCCACTTAACTAGAAAATACACTAATATTGTAAAATGGAGCCAAAATATAGCCCAGAAACAGCATATCAGAGCAATAAACCTGGCGCGAATTTCAAAGTGTAAATCTCCAAACAAGCGGAATAAACGCCGTTTTGGAGCCGAAATGCTAATTAAAACGGGACAACAATGGGCGTCTAGGACAAACGCTAGGCGCTGGTTACGACAAAGGTAAAATAATTAAGCTAAGTGCAGTGGTTATGGAGATATTTGCATTTTTATTGGTCGGCGGCGGATAGCGCTATTTTCGAGCCTCCGCTAAATTCACGTTCTGCTTTGGAAGCAGATACAGAAAAAAGAAAGAGGATGGAATGAACATGGCGCTGCGAGAAACTTTCGGTGGCCTGATTTAGCCAGTCCACTAGGCTATTTGGTTACAAGTGGATTGCTACAGTGTCACAGAACACATCAACAAGCCATCGAAGGTATGTGATACAGACAATCTGGATTACAGGATGGAGAAACGAGGAATGTCTCCTAGTATCTCCAGATAAGCTCAAAGATGTGTGGAGCCTACGATGAATATCTGCAATAAAAGTAACGAAGATAAGAAGAACGAAGGGTAATTGTGCTAAGGGAGAGAACCGGCGGACAGCATCTGAATTCCGTTGAACCTTCTAGTTATTTATTAGATACAGTGACAGAAGAAGTCAGCAAACCAGTGAAGGTATGTGATGCTAACAATTCAAGAGAGTAAGTGGGAGAGATACAGAGTGGCTACTAGCGTAGATATGTATGCTAACTACTATGACTGGCTGCAGCTGAAAAGTGATGACATAAGTAATACGAGGAAATGATAATGATACAAGGTGAGATAGCGAGTATCCGCAACTAGCAGTGGCGTTGGGGTGTAGGCTTCTAGCGGCTAGTGGATACCTAAAGTGTCCCAGAATAAGTTAACGGTCAGCAAATGAATGTGACACAGACGGCCATAAAGAATGAAGGTTGGGGATGCAAGAGGGTTACACTTGGTAGGCTCCGGATGTGTACAGAGATGCATAGAACCTACGACCACTAGTTGCTACTAAGTAGAAGTGCTGAGGTGAAGAGGATCGACAGAAGATGGTACCACGTGAAACATTCGGTGGCCAGAAGTAGGCATTCATTTAGACATTTTGGTCAAAGTGGGTTCCTACATTGTCACAGAACACATCAACAAGCCAGCGAAGGTAAGTGATACATACAATCTGAGAGATTACAGGATGAAGAAACGAGGAATGTCTCCTAGTATCTCCAGATAAGCTCAAAGATATATGGAGCCTACAATGAGTCACTGCAGTAAACGTAATGAAGATAAGAAGAAGGAAGGATAATTGTGCTAAGTGAGAGAACCAGTGGGCAGCAACGAAATTCCATTGAACCATTTCATTTTTTATTAGATACTTACAGTGACAGAAGAAGTCAACAAACCAGTGAAGGTATGTTATGCTAACCATACAAGAGAGTAAGTTGGAGAGATGCAGAGAGGCTTCTAGCGTAGATATGTATGCTACCTGCAATGAGTAGCTGCAGCTGGAATTTGGTGACGTAGGTAACGCGAAGAACTGATAATGATACAAGGTGAGATAGAGAGTATCCGCACCTAGCAATGGCATTTGGGTGAAGCCTTCTAGTGGCTAGTGGATACCTTGAGTGTCCCAGGATAAGTCAACTGACTGCAAATGAATTTGAGCAGACAGTCAAGAAGAATGAAGGTTGGGGATGAAAGAGGGTGGCACTTAGCAAGCTCCGAATATGCAGAGCTACGTGGAGCCCTCGACCACTAGTTGCTACTAAGTAGAAGTGCTGAGGTGAAGAGGATCGACAAAAAATGGCGCTACGAGAAACTTTCACTGGCCTGATGTAGCCACTCCATTAGACCCTTTGGTCACAAGTGGATTCCTACAGTGTCACAGAACACATCAACACGCCAGTGAGGGTAAGTGATACATACAATCTGAGAGATTACAGGATGTGAAAACAAGGAATGTCTCCCAGTAGCTCCAGATAAGCTCAGAGATAAATGGAGCGTACAATGAGTCTCTGCAGTAAACGTAATGAAGATAAGAAGAACGAAGGGTACTTGTGCTAATGGAGAGAACCAGTGGGCAGCAACGGAATTCCATTGAGTCCTTTAGTTTTTTATTAGATACTTACAGTGACAGAAGCAGTCAACAAACCAGTGAAGGTATGTTATGCTAACCATTCAAGAGAGTAAGTTGGAGAGATGCAGAGAGGCTTCTAGCGTAGATATGCATGCTACCTGCAGTGACTAGCTGTAGCTGGAAATTGGTGACGTAGGTAACGCGAAGAACTGATAATGATACAAGGTGAGATAGAGAGTATCCGCAACTAGCAATGGCATTGGGGTGGAGCCTTCTAGTGGCTAGTGTATACCTTAAGTGTCCCGGATAAATCAACTGACTGCAAATGAATTTGAGCAGACAGTCAAGAAGAATGAAGGTTGGGGATGAAAGAGGGTGGCACTTAGCAAGCTCCAGGTATGCAGAGAGATACGCGGAGCCCACGACCACTAGTTGCTACTAAGTAGAAGTGCTGAGGTGAAGAGGATCGACAGCAAATGGTGCTTCGAGAAACTTTCACTGGCCTGATGTAGCCACTCCATTAGACCCTTTGGTCACAAGTGGATTCCTACAGTGTCACAGAACACATCAACACGCCAGTGAGGGTAAGTGATACATACAATCTGAGAGATTACAGGATGTGGAAACAAGGAATGTCTCCTAGTAGCTCCAGATAAGCTCAAAGATATATAGGGCGTACAATGAGTCTCTGCAGTAAACGTAATGAAGATAAGAACGAAGGATACTTGTGCTAATGGGATATCTTCACCACCAATCTTAAGCAGACTGGGCGGGATTCCGTCTGGATCAGGGTCCCAGGATGCCTTGGTAGTAGAGATCGCAGAACGGACACTACTTAAGGCAAACTGTACAAAGGACAGGGACTGGTTACCAGGCACCTTCAGGGCCTGAAAGGTTGAGCTTATTTCCAAACACTGCGATTCTTTAAAATGTGAGCTGAAGGCTTCACATAAAATTCTTGGGTCACTAGACGTTTCGTTGGGACTGATCTTTAGAGTAGAAAGCTTACGTCCATAGTTAGGGGTTCGAGAGCGTAGCAGCCAACTGAGACTCTTAGCTTTGTTCGCACTATTTATTGCGGCTATTTCTTGCTTGGTTTGCTGCAGCTTAGCTCTGGCAGAAAACTGGTGTGCCATCTCGTTCCCTCTCATGATGTGAGCAAAATTGAAGGTTTTGTAATAGGAACGTCTAAGCTGACGAATTCTGTTATGCATTTTGGTTTGGGTCACACTTTTAGAAGAATGCCTTATTAAATGCGACACGGCAGCTAGAGAGTCGAGACAGTGAATTATTTCTTCATAAAACAGCTCGGCCGAGCGATCCACAGAATCAGACATAAAGAATTCATCCCAATTTTTTGATCGGACGAGCACGGCAAAGGTAGTCCAGTTGACGAGGTGCATTGGGCGGTATACTAAGACTGCGTCTGGTTCTGTTGGGTGGGCATTATGTTGCTTTAACTAAACCGAGCAGTGCACTAATCTGTGATCACTACCTGGAAATTCCCGGCCGACTGCCACTCGCGTTGATGGGATGCCGAGAGTAAATATTAGGTCAAGGATGTGTTCCTTCCTGGTTGGAGCAGATACATGTTGCGTCCAGCAGCCTAAATTGATACATGCTTGTAGGGCTGCATACTTCGTTGTTGCAGCAGGTGAGAACCAGTTTAACTCAGGCAGGTTGAAATCTCCTGCAACGAGCTTGTAATCGCAGGAAAAAGTTGACGCTTGCGCAAAAGCATCCATAAGTGCCTTGTCACCCTAACTGAGGGATCAGGTGGTCTATAAGCGCACCCAAATAATCTCGTGGCTCCCAGGATATCAGCCGTTATCCATACTGAATCCATCCTCTCAGCCGCGTTTATGATTTCGGAAGTTTTTGCTGGGTAAGTATTTTTAAAATAAACGGCGCACCCGCCCCCTCGTTTATGAGCACGCGACTGCATAAACAGCTGGTAGTCAGGAAGTGAGTAGTCATCCCCTGAAGCATTAGGGGAAAACCATGTTTCCGTGACAAATATTGCATCAGGGTTGGCGAGGATAGACAGCGGAAGCAAGATATGCATTTTATTGTTTAGGGACCTAGCATTTATAAGTAGAAGTGAGAAAGAACACTTGGGGTCTACTAGATTTACGCATGACGAGACGAAGCCGTTGCTGCTTACTTCGCTATCTGCAGTAGTTGTAGGAAGTAGGGGAGAAGACATTGCAGTTGGTAGTTGGGCGACGAGGAGTTTGGTGCCGGGATGGAACTGTCGCGACTCATCCCCACCTGGTCTAAAAAATACGCAGGTTGCGGAGTAGGAAGTAGTGGACTATTTGGCCACTTTACCTGGATCGGCGGCGAAAGTCTGAGGGATGTACCAGGTATATAACAGCCTGGATGCGCAGGTAGTTGATCGGAGCTGCGTAAATTATCAAATGCAGTGCTCTCCGGGGGTGAATTGGTAACGGTGGTGGCACGCGATGCCGTCTCACAAGTATCTGGGGTTTGGTTGAGTAGTGTCCTTCTTGGCGGGCCAAAGTAAAGTTGCTTTAACTTGGAAGCATTGCGAAGTTGTTCACAATTCAATATTATAGTGCGCAAGATTCTACTATCGTCTGTTGTCAGTTTGACTGGGGCTGGGAATTTACTGCTCCTTTTGACCATCCTCTCAACGTGTACCGAGTTTTCCGCGATACCGTTAACTTTAAGGATTGTGCTCTGAAGCTCGCCCGTCGTTATGCCATCCGGAACGTTAAATACAAGTACGCTACACAACGCATTGTCCCAACCCGGCTGCTGCGACTGGTTGTCTATTGATCTCGCGCTATTTAAGCCTTGTGTAAGTGACATAGCCGTCGTCGGTGAGTAAGTAGGTGAGTTTGCTCCGCAAGACCGTTTGACATTGGGATCCTTCGTAGTGTTAGACAC
This sequence comes from Dicrocoelium dendriticum, assembly GCA_944474145.2. Taxonomy (NCBI): domain Eukaryota; kingdom Metazoa; phylum Platyhelminthes; class Trematoda; order Plagiorchiida; family Dicrocoeliidae; genus Dicrocoelium; species Dicrocoelium dendriticum. The sequence goes on along the minus strand of OX104064.1, from coordinate 205,882,975 downwards.
CATGTTGTCTAAGCGGTTTGGTGTAGCTCGTTGTCTCTTTTTGGATGCGCCAAGCTCCCGTTGCCTGTGGCCTGCAATGATGTTAGGATTAGTCGCAGCCCAACCTAAGCTTCTTTTCAGCGGCCCGAATGTAAGCTGGCTTAGCATTGTTGCACTGCAAGCTGTTCACGGTTAGCTATGAGAGTACGCAATAATTCCTCATCCTTTGCGTTCAGTTTGATGGGACCCGCAAATTGGGTTACACGCTTAGTCAATCTTTGAACTTGCAGGGCATTCTCTGCAATGCCATTAACTGCAATGATGGCACGCCTAAATGCGTCCACCGATATGTCGTCGGGAACATTGAACACTAGTGCGCTGCACAATCCAATCCCGCACGCAGCGTTGTATGATGCTAGTGTCTACGCTTTTCTTATTTTCAAAGCTGGTGGCGTTGAGCCCAGCGGTTCAGGTGAACTCGGTAGTGTGGTCCATATACTCAGTGCAAAACGAGTGTTCGTGATCGTCAGGCCGTGAGTTGCACACAGTGAGAGCAGCCTGTCATCGTTCGCATTCGCTGAACCAATGCCATGCGCACCGATACCATCTGTCCACGCTGATGCATCACGCCCAACGCGCGCGTTGAAGTCACCCAGCAGAAATAGCCGGTCGCTTCTCTGCATAGACCGTATCAAGGAGGATAGCTCAGTGTAGAACTGATCACGCGTGTCATCAGGATAACACATGGTCGGACCATACGTGCTTATAAAAGTAGCAAACTTACCTCTTCCGAGTCGTAGGCGAACAGTCATCAGTCGCGCGCTGATGCCCGTTGGTTCACCCACCAGCTGGCCATTCAGGCGCTCGGATAATGCAAATCCGACCCCATTTTCACGTGGTGCTGAGGCGGTGTTGCCCACCCAGTAGAATGTGTATCCAGCACCTGCTTCATGTAACTTACCTTGCTCGGCAAGCCGAGTTTCACTGAGCGCCGCAATATCGATGTGGTAGCGCACCAGCTCCATCGCGACCAGTGCAGTGCGTCGCTGCGGGCGCTCGCTGGAGTTCCGGTCCAGTAGTGTGCGCACGTTCCAGCACCCAATGCTGAGTGTTTTGCGCGCAGGCATACGATTGCATTTGTGGGCAATCGCACGCGAGGTGGTCGTTGTGCTTCGGAGGTTTACTTGAGGGACTCCACCCGGAGCCTTTGGCTCAATAGCCCGACCCAAAAGGCAGTGGAGGGCAGATTCAGCTCGGGAATGTGATCGCAGAGACAGATGGGGATCTGCTTGACGGCCGTCACACGCAGTCTTTGAGGTACTGGAACAATTATTATTTATTTTGCGACCGTAATAGGATACGCACCTGCGACCACGGCCAGACGAAGGTATATTTTGGCGGGTTTGCACCAATTTGACCAGGGGCTGCCTGGCTTGGGGCGGGCAGTAGCAAACCATTGAACACCCGGATGCGTCCTCGCACCGTCAGAGACAATGCTTGGCCCACGTGCTCTACGCCAATCGGGCTGTGATATTATAACTCGTAAACCTGTTGTCTCCCATGGCTAGGTTTTGCTGGAAGAGGGCCATCGACCACTTCCTAACCTCCGGAGAGGATGGACTAGGATACTGCCAGGGCGCCCAATCCTGAGAGGAGAAGGAATCGGGTCCTCAGCCAAAGTCTTCAATAAATTATACACCCGAAAGGCAGAGGGTCTAGCACATGGTCAGTTAGCCGACTCATGCGGATTGGTGTCCTGGATCTTAGCAGGGAGAAGGGCGAAACCCAACTCCAACCCAGCGGTCGCCACGTGGAGGCGCCCAGGACATGAGACTATGGCGCAGCAGTAGCAGCAGTGGGTAGACCATCTGTCAGGATCTAGCCACCACCAGCCTCAGCGCACCATAGGTTCTCCCGCCAAACACATCTATACACGCCTACATGGTTGGCGGCATCCGGTTTCGGATTTGCCTGTCACTGTGGCAAGCCACAGGACGCCTGCGCCTACAGGGGGACCATGGATGGCTTGCGCTGCACCACCCACAGCTCCAACCGCATACCCCATATCCAGTGTAAACCCGAAGGAATAAGACCGGGAGGCATGCGGTTGGGAACCACGTTTCATCAACGGAGCCGGCCCACACTCCTTCACAGGCAAACACAAGCACACTGTATTTGGGGAATCAAGCGCACACAAGGCGGTGGCTGGACCGTAGTCCGCTCCACACTGAGTGCATGGAACCACTCTTCGAGCCCAACACGGCCACCAGGACCGTGCATCCCGTCCCCCTGCAACGACCAACTGTCCCCTGGAGCCAGTATGGACGACGTAGTGGGTAATAGACAGGTAGGCACCTTGTCAACATGCACATCAAGCGCAGCCACACCGGGGATATCAAACAACAGCCAATCACTTGAGAGAGAGAAAGAAAAAGAGAAAAACTCGATTAATGCATAAGGAAACGGTGACATAAACCTTAATTAAATAGCATACGTAATAAGTTGTATACAAACACATCCTAGCTAAGTGCACGAGGTCAGGAAATATAGGTCACGGTATGCCACGAACGCAAAAATGTTATGGAAATCGAATACAATTGGCTGAAGCGATGTGTGCAAGTTAATGGAATAGAGTACAGGGAGATATTTATATGAGAAAGAAAAGCAGTAAGGTAAAAACTGTAAACCCACCACCTGAAATAAAGAGACTTAGCATGTAAGCACGCGGTTAGTAAATCGAATTCAGCGTGCCTACAGACGCTGCGCCGGCTCACCGTAATTCTCTGCAGGACCCGTCGTCGCTTCTGTAGTGGCCCCAAAGACCTAGCTCATGGCCCACTAGACATTTATATGAGAAAGGAATTAAGAGAGAACCGAAAACCCACCACCTGAAATAAGGAGACTTGGCATGCAAGCATGCGGTTAGTAAATCGAAATCAGCGTGCCTACAAACGCTGCGCCGGTGCTGCCTACGTTCACTGCGGGACCCGTCGTCGCTTCGGCAGTGGTCCCGAGTGACCTCTCTCATGGCTCACTAGGCCTGCCTGAATAAGGCACTCGCGACCGCATGTTCTACAGCACAATGCGCTCGATGTCGATGGAGTACAATTCATCGGTGCTTGCCGCTTCCGCAACTGCCGCTTCTTCTCTGCATGCATGAGGGATTTCTCCCGCACCTCAGCAACTGCCTTCGGGATTAGATCGCGCCACGCACGCCGATCAACCGCCTTCGATTCCCATGATCTGCAATCAAGATTAGAACGTGTGAGGCTCACTTTAATCATGTCCTGGTAACGTAACTTTGGTTTCCCTACGTGCCGCTTCCCAATACTCAGCTGACCGTATAAAAGTTGTTTCGGTATCCGCGTCGAATCCATACGGCTCACATGACCGAGCCATCTCAGGTGTCTCAATAAAAGTATGCAGTCCACTGCATACATCCCACTTCGGCGCAACACTTCCGTGTCTGCAACTCTGTCGCCCCAGCCGATCCGCAAAATTCGTCGCAGACACTGCTGGTGGAACCGCTCGAGATATCGCACATCCCGACGGTACATCGTCCACGTTTCACTGCCGTATAGAAGAACGGACAGTACCATGGATTTGTACACCATCAGCTTCGTGCCAATGCTAAGCTGATGGTTGTTCCACACTCGGTACTCTAGCTTCCCGAATGCCGCTGCCGCCTTCGACATGCGATTACGCAACTCAATGTGTAGCTGCTGATCAGTCGACATCACACTCCCAAGGTAGCAGAAGCGGGAGGTGGTTTCCAATACTTCAGCACCAATGCTGATTTGCGGCAATATTGAAGATTGCACCTCCGGGGAATACTGAAAGAGACAGACAGTTTTGCTTGTGTTGATGGTGAGCCCGAATTTGGCCGCTGTCGAAGCCAGAGCACTAGTCATGTGCTGCAACTCATCCGCGCTGTGTGAAAACAACGCACAGTCGTCAGCAAACAGCAACATACGGATAGTTGTCTCACAGACTAGAGTTCTCGCACCGAAACGATGGATGTTCAGCAACCCACCATCAATACGGAGCTCCACACGAACACCGTAAGCACAAGCCGCATCAAAAGCACAAGACAACATTGCATGAAGATAGATATTAAACAGGGCAGGAGCTAAGACACAGCCTTGCTTCACACCAGAGACAACTGTAAAGTCATCAGAGGTCTCTCCACTCAGCTGCACCCTCGCTCGCATACCACTGTGCAGACATTCAATTAAACTTACAAACTTACGCGGGCAACCAAACTTACCCAACACCAGCCACAGTGCCTCGCAGTTCACCGTATCAAATGCTTTGGTGAAATCAACAAAAAGCGAGTACAAAGGCTAGTGTCGTTCTCTGCACTTCTCTTGCAACTGACGAGCCGCAAGCACCATATCTATAGTGCTGCGACCCGAACGGAATCCACGCTGCTCTTCCGCCACGTTTGGTTCCACAATCTGACTCACGAGGCGATTGAGCAGGATTCGGGCAATCACCTTGCCCACACAACTCAGCAAGTTGATGCCACGATAATTCGTGCAACATTGCTTGCTTCCTTTGCCCTTGTACAGTGGTAGCACAAGGGCATCCTTCAGCACAGCAGGCACCTCCTCCTCAATCCACACGCGTTGCACCAAGTGGTGCAGCGCAGTCAACAACGCGGGTCCACCGTGTTTCAATACTTCAGGTGGGATCCCGTCACCTCCGGCACATTTGCCGTTTCGCAGCTGAGGAAGTGCTCTCTGCGTCTCATCCCGTGTCGGCGTATCCGCCAGATCCGCCTTCACATCGTGCTGCTTCAGGCCATTCAATGTAGGCCAGTCGATCTCTGAACGGTTGTCCAAGAGACAGTCGAAGTGTTTCCGCCAGACCTGCATTATGTCTGCAGTCTGGGTGCAGGTAGCGCCTGAACTACCATCGATCAGTGTCCTCAGCGGCTGCAATCTCGGTCCATACACCGCCTTCAAGGAGTCAAAGAATTCCTTGTGTTGACGGCGTTCTGCGTAGCATTCCATCTGCTTCGCCTTCTCCGTCCACCATGCATTCTTTATGCGACGGAGCTCTCGGGTCAGTCGCCGTCGAAGTTTGCGAAACTGACTACTCTTCCCCAAGTCACTGGGGTCTGCAACATGTGCAGCAAATGCTGCATTCTTCTCTGACACCAATGCGTCAATCGTCACATTGTTGTCATCGAACCAATCAGGCCGCTTACAGTTTGCGCGCCCGATGGTCTCCTCGGCAGCAGCTGTCACCTGGTCGCGAATGTGGTGCCACAGGTCGCCCACTGTGGCTATACAGTCCACATCACCACACAGGCGTGCAGCCATCGCCTTCTCCAGCTCAGTACGTTTCGCCACAGTACCGAGGGAGAGAATGTTAAATTTACGCCGATTCACGGCGGGAGTGCAATACATCAATTTACGAAAATATATGTACAGTTTGGTCCGAACCAACTTGTGATCAGTGCCACACTCAGCTCCACGCAGTACACGTGTCATGCGCACTTCGCGCATATCACGCTGACGTACGATGACATAGTCGAGCAGGTGAGCGTGACCACTCCGTGGGTGCGTCCAAGTTGCTATATCACTCGCACTCAGTGCAATCCGAGTGTTCGTGATCGTCAGGCCGTGTGTGGCACACAGTGAGAGCAGCCTGTCACCGTTCGCATTCGCTGAACCAATGCCATGCGCACCGATACCATCTGTCCACGCTGATGCATCACGCCCAACGCGCGCGTTGAAGTCACCCAGCAGAAATAGTCGGTCGCTCTTCGGCACAGACCGTATCACGGAGGATAGCTCAGTGTAGAACTGATCACGCATGTCATCAGGATAATACATGGTCGGACCGTACGTGCTTATGAAAGTAGCAAACTTACCTCTTCCGAGTCGTAGGCGAACAGTCACACACGTGCATGCATGCACAGATCAACATTTGAAAACACTTTTGTTCCATTTTACCTTACGAGATCACTTATGTTGTACTCTAAGCATGCTCCTGTCTGCGCCCGCGTGCCTTGTGTAGTTCAGAATAAACAAGTAAATTTTAGTTTTAGCATTTCTTCCGGTACTGCGATTGCGCGCCGCTATCCAATCGCATGTTTACTCCAAAATTGACGCTCCAACCTTTTGTTTTGTTTTACGTTTTGTCTTAGTCAAGTAGGCAGGCACCGTTACTCGGCGGGGCTGTTACACGACGCCAACAGTTAGTGGCTTGCTTGAGCCTAAACCGGAGAGCACAGCAGTTCTGAGCCGCTGTTACTGTCGGCCTTGATAGTGGGTACCTTCAGGTCTGATCTTCAGTAAAGAACAATGCGGCACCGGATCTTGTTCCCATGGCAATCAGGCCGACAAAACTGATACCCTAGGATATAAAATTGGCCACCAGGTGACGCTAGTGTTTATTAAGGGCCCAAGAAAGACAAGGAGGTCTGCGCGAAGCACCGATGTTAGTTAGCTTTTCCGTTGAGTGGATTCTTATTCTTGGGACACCGGAGGACGGCACAAGTACCTAATGCAATCGCCTTGATCTTGCTATCTGGGCAAGAAAATGTTCCGCCTACACCGGGCTCGCAGAGTTACCTGCACGATAAAAATTCCACAAGGTGGCGATTTCTTTCAGCTTTTGCTTGTCGGGTAAAAAGCTAATCGGACGCAGTTTTGATTTTAACACCGTTTTCCGGGCAGGGATCTCTCGGAACGTAAAATACTTCCACCTGGAGCCGTGATTTCCGACAAAGAATGTGACGGCAATGGCCTCAATAGGATGGGCGGTTATAAGGGATGGCACATTAGGTATTACTTCCTGGTTTCTCCCAATGCGATAGGCAAAGAAATCATCGCTTTTGGGTGCTCTGTCCACAAACTGAAGAGAGACCGTGTGCCCTAGCAACGGCCGGCCCTCCCAACTCTTCTCTGCATTTGTTTGCTTGCTAGCTACAGACGCAATTGTCAATAATCAAACATCGCTCACCTGGAGGTCTTTTCCCCTCGGATTAGTAGACTTTGAGGGTGATGTGTCCTTACTAAGTTGGCTAACTACTCCTTTCTATTTAGGACGAGTTTCAAAAGGGCGTGTGGGGAATCCCCGCGAATTTTGGGCCTTGAGTTCCTAGTTACTTTGTCACCACGCAGTTGTATCAACTAGCTGCCAATGGCACCGCTTCCTAACACTTGGTGCAAGCGGAAGTTTCCTTTTTGGGCGTAAAGTGGAGTACGCTAGTTGTCAGTAGCTCCGACATTGAAGCAAGGGATTCTGTACTATGTATAACGTTTGCAAACGACGTGTGGGGCACAGCAAGTGATCGCATGGGTCACACTCTTTTCCCGTGCTTGAGTCAAAAGGCTTAACAGTTTTGCACACATCCTGAGGCTCTTATGCATCTCAGGGTTGTCGCATGTGTCACAACTGACAAAGCCAACCGAGTAGGCTGTAGGTTGATGTTCACACAAACCTGATTTGCTAGAAAAGCATGCGTTAGGCAGATCGCCATTGCATTCTGGCCAGCCACAGAAGATGCACAAGTCTTGGTCGGCTATAGTAAGAGCTGGCAGCCGGTTATCACATGGTGTTTAGTTCTGGAACGGAAGGGCCAAAGTGGCTGTGCTAGCAGGCACGGTAAGAGCTTGAACGTCGAAAGTATGCGCATGGATGCAGCTACAAGAATTCTTCATCATATGGCAGCACCTCGTACAAACGCGCGCCTGATTTATCACTCTACAGTTACAGTGCTTAAGTTGTGCTGTTAGTAATTTTCCTTCAGTTTCTGTCGTGTATCTCGATTACATGTTGTCGCTGCACCAGATGACTGGTACAGAGCGGGAAAGTTAGTGCAGTGTACATGGGAAATGATGGGTTGAGCTTGGTGAGAGGCTCGAGTGCCGATATGAGAAGCAAATGATAGCTCGTTTCGCACCAATCATTCATGGATCTTAAAACTTAAGCTTCGTCTGCTTTCATTACGGTACTTGCCTTATTTTTACTTTAACCTATGCTCTGCACTCTCATTGTACAATTGGTTAATCCTTAGCGCCAATCCAGATACGGATACAGATTGGACTTTATCGATGGGAAAATCCCTTGAATGTTCCCATTTAAGCGGGTCCTTGAGTCAGGAAAGGCTAAGGTGCTACGACGTCTTGATAGGTCTAAGACGAATAGCTTCCGCATGACAGTGCCTGACTATGTTGCTTCAGTTATCAGCCAAGTCTTTCAGCCGATTGAAGGCTGGTCGTTTAAGCAATGACTAGAAAACGGGGACAGTAATTAATGCGAACGAAGAAGTAAATAGTCAAGAGCCTGAAGCCTATCGTTTAAACTGTTTGACATTCAACAGCTTTAATTGCATTGTGATATGCATGAGCTGCGCTTTACGGAAGCACAAAGAGGAAAATAACTGCAATATTTTACCCAGCGTGGTTTTCAGAAAAGCCGCTCCTGTTCTACCAACCCACTAGTGACGAGAGGGACTTGGATGAGGTCAGTTGACCCCAGCCAACATATAGATTTGCGTTAGGTTGAGTTCAACAAAGCATTCGACACGGTCCCACGCCAGCGACTATATTTGAAACTCCGGGAAATTGGTATCGGTGACAGCATTCATTCGTGGATTGTCGACTTCTCGGAAGCCCGGACCAGGAAAACAGAATGGACGAGACGGGTTCCAAGTCGTTGCTTTGATAAGCAGTGTACCTCAAGGATGTTAAGTTGTACGTTAGCCGTTCAAGCTGTATACCAATGAGCTTCCTGTAACACTTCAAACTGAATGCTTGATGTATGCCTATGACTTCATGCCGTGGGCTGAAATGCCTGAACCTGCTGCCGCTTATCGATTACGGGTGAACATTAAGCCGTTGCGTAACTGGCCCATCAAATATAACCTACCAATAAACTGCGAAAAGGTTGCGTTATACCAATTGGTGCTTCTGAGCCACTGAAAACTTATCACATTGGTGAGTTGCACCACAAACACGCGGCTCAAGAAAAAGGGTGGCGCCTAATAATAATATTTGATCTAAAAGCTACAAAGGATCCACTTAACAAGGTTGCCGCTGCAAAAAGTTGCCGCGCCAAGAGCAGACCCTGCTAACGAATGACACCAAAAATGTTAAAGCATCTGTTCGTTTCCCTTTCACAGTCGATACTATATTATTTGTTGCCAGCAACAATCTCTCTCTGTTTGAATACGGCTTAATAGAAAAGGTCAATAGGCGTGGCTTTGTTGGTTATTGCGCGTCGTTATCCTTCCTACTGCCGCCGGCTTAAGGGGATTAAGCTGTTCTCCAAATTATGCCGTTGCTCTTGTGAAGGCATCAGCTTTACGCGGCGCAAAATAAAAGCGAAACTTGGTAAGAAGTGACAGCAGCTTTTATAGCTCAACCTAGTTGTCTTTACCTGAGGTCACGACTGAAAGCTATTCCAACCGAGCAGGCTCCATGTAAACAAGGCTGCTGTTCTTTCCAGTCGGGTAGAGAATGATTGGAACCGTCTTCCGGCGACTGCTGCCGACACGACGGCCGAGGATGGTTTCAAATTAGACTTAGCCGCGCACCTACGCACGACATCGAGGCCAAACTGCCCTATTGCGACCGCACCGGTTCACTGAGGATTGCCTGGTCGCATAGACGTACGTGGTCTTAGGGCAGAAATGAAGTGGCTGGGGCTAGCCTGGGTCATCCCACATGCGACGCTAGTGTTTCATTATATGTGCTCCGCGGCTTATTCTAAAGAGCCTGCCGCGAAATAGCATATCATAACGAACTATGACGACTTGTCTGACCTAATTGATGCAACCAGCTGGTCGTTCTTAGCTGAATTAACCCATGAGGTGACCTGCGAAGGATTCGTAAACATAGTTATCAAGTTCGCGGCAAGGGTATTTGAAACCAAAACTCTGCCGGCCTAAAGGGATGAAGTCTTTCATAAGGAGCAGAACATGTAAAAGCATGGCATCAAGGGACTTGGCATGGCACACCTACATAGTCTTGCCGAACGACCATACCTTGGTTGTTTACACAATACAAAGGAACCACAGTGTCATACTCGCCCGGGAGGATACACTGAAGAACCAACAAGGTCTAGTGGAAAAGGTTTGCTCCAATCCCAAACTGCTATACAGGCACGTAAACAATTTGCGCTATGTTAAGCGAGGTACTCCTGCGCTGCACACAGCATGCGGGTTAAACCGAACCGCACAAGAGGGGGCTAACATTTTTGGACAACAATTATCCCGTATCTTCCAAAGCGTGCAATCATCATACCTCTTGCCTAAGCGCAAGACGCCGCCATCAGGGCTAAAGCACAGATCATTCACCTCTGCCGCTCTACTGCAGAGGCCTATGTCTCTGCGCGCTTTCAGCTCCCCAGATGCGGACGGCATTTGCCCGAAGGCGATGAAAGTTGCTGCATGAGTTTGGCAGGACCACTAGCAATTTTCTTTCAACGATGTCTGAACGAAATGCACGTCCCCACGACGGGGAAGCCCGGAATCATGGCACCAATCTACAAAATTA
>OX104064.1:205794595-205872243 GCA_944474145.2 Dicrocoelium dendriticum | reverse complement strand
CCACTAACCGTTCCGCTAACCCATCTTTCCGGGGTCTGAAGTTTCGTGCATACACCAAGTCGCCAATCTTGAACATGCGAAGCCTGTTATCCTGCCCCGTCTCGGTTGTCCGTTGCGTTTTTCAACATTTCTGGGAATCAGGCTATTAAATGTCGTTCTAACTTTTCGTCCAAATAGACATTCAGAAGGAGATTTACTCTCCGGTGTGTTTGGATTCGGAGTGTTTCGATACATTCTCAAAAACGGCTGAATTGCATCTCGGGACACCCTCGTTCCTTCCGCTTTGAGAAGAGCACGTTTAAAGGTATCTACAAATCGTTCGGCTTGTCCATTCGGTACGGAGGCGAAAATTTGTGCTGGATTCCGTTTCGCATGCAAAATTCTCTGAACAGCGTTGAGGTGAACTGGGCTCCGTTGTCTGTAACCAGCATCTCCGGGGTGCCAAAATACTGGAAGAGTTTGTTCAGCTCATTGATAGTGCGCTGGGCGGTAGTATTTTGCATCGGAATCATGTCGGGCCATTTTGTGTAGGAATCAACAAAAATCAAATAAGATTGACCGTTGATTGGTCCCGCATAATCCAAGTGGATTCTTTGCAAGGGCCTTTCAGACTCGGGCCAAGGATGCCACGAACATCTCGGAGGTGCCTTTGCCGCTTGTTGACAAGATTCACAACTTTGGCGGAACTGCTCGACTTCTACATTCATTTGAGGCCAATACACAAAACTTCGCGTCAGTGCCTTCATTCGGCTGGTTCCCGGATGTCCTGAATGAAACTGCTGTAGTATTCGCTTCCGCAACTTCCTTGGTACCACGACTCGGTCTCCAAACATTAGACAATTGTCAACGACCGAAAGGGATCCGCGTCGACTAAAGAAAGGTTGTAACTCATTCGAATTTCGGACAGGCCAAATGGACTGCACAAACCTTATCACTTTCAGCAAGATATCGTCTCGAGCCGTCTCTGCACGAATCGTGTCCGACGTCCCTGGCAACTCCCTTACACTGTCAACCAGGATGCGCTGAACTTTCGACTCGAATTTGACAGATGCAATCACGCAGTCAACGTTTTCCTTCAAGTGGGAAACGATGAGGCGAGACAGAGCGTCAGCTTGGCCGAGTTGTTGCGTAGCTTGATATTGTATACTGAAATCGTAAGCCAGCAGTACTGTTGCCCATCTCTGTAAGCTACTGGCTGTGAAAACAGGAATACCTTTCTTTGAGTAAAAATATCGAGAGTAGTGGTTTGTGGTCCGTGATCAGTTTGAAATGTTTACCATATAGCATCTTATGAAACCATTTCACTGCGACAACAATCGCCAGCGCTTCCTTCTCAATCTGGCTGTAATATTTCTCCGCCATTGTCAGCGACCGTGCTGCGTGCGCAATGGCCTTCTCTTCTCCTCCAGGGAACACATGAGAAATGACAGCACCTACCCCATAATTGGAGGCGTCCGAAGCAACAACAATCTCCAAGTTTGGGTTGAAGTGGGTCAAAAGTAAATCAGAACATTGCGCTGTTTTAACTGTATCAAAAAATTGTTGACACTCCTTTGCCCATAACCATTCTTTCCCTTTCATCAGCAACTGGTTCAGAGGACCTCTAGTCTGACGTAGACTTGGCAGGAAGGCGCTATAATGACTTGTAAGACCGAGAAATGAACGAAGTTCGGCAACATCCCTTGGTGGTGGCATTTACTTGACGGCTTCTATATTAGCGGGATCCGGACGTCTGCCATGTTTGTCAATGATGAACCCGAGAAATTTGACACTTTCCATCAGGAAATTGCATTTTTCCGCTCGTAACCGGGAACCAGCTTCTTCTAGATGAGTGAGCATCTTCTCTAACGTGGCCAGCAATGCTTGTGGGTCAGACCCCATAATCAATGCGTCATCCAGGTATACTGCGACCCCAGGGATATCGTTCAGCAGCGTATCCATGATTTGTTGAAAAATGGCGGGAGCAGTTTTCACTCCGAATGGCAACCGATTGTACTGGAAAAGACCCAGATGCGCATTGACCATCAATGTGTCAGCTTATACGCCGTAACGGCGCTTCGCTGCCGCGCGACCACCACCAGTCGCGCGCGGGCTGAGTACACCGCGAGGACGCCCACCCCTACGCGGATTCGAATCGGTGACCTTATGGTTGGAAAGCAAACGTGCCAACCACTCGGCCACCGGCCGACCATCAATAGAGTTCTGCAGTTCTCGGCTACTGGAACTTGTAAGTAAGCATCAGCTAGATCGAGTTTCGCAAACCATTTTCCACCGTTAAGTTTGGTGAACAAATGTTCAGGTATAGGCAAAGGGTACTGGTGGTTCTCCAACATGGAATTTAAGCCGGTTGAAAAGTCAGTACAAATACGTACCTCGCCGTTTCCTTTCTTTATCACAACGATGGGTGTCGCCCATTTGGAGTAATGTACGCGCTCGATTATGCCTTCCGACTGCAACATATTTAACTCAGACTCCACTATTGGTTGTGTTGCGTACGGCACTGAAAGTTTTGGTTTAAAAACTGGTCTGGCGTCTGGTTTGAGGTTCAGCTCAGCTCTGGCTATCCGGCAGCATCCAAGACCCGGTTGGAACAAACTTTCGTGGCGTCGTTTCAATTCTACGATTTGACTGTAAAGTTCGAGGTTCATATTCTGCGTCTCTGCGGGTTTCACAACTTGTAATTTCTGGCATATACTGTTAACTGACTGGTCAAGTAATTCCAATTCCCCCATCCAATCGAGACCCAGCAAATTTAATCCTGGTTAATCTATCACAAAACAGATTGTACGAATGTGATGATCACAGAAACTGACCTGAGAATGCAACTCTCCGAGAAGTTTCAAAATACAGCCGGATGCGTTTCGTGCTGTGTGGTCTGTGTGGACAAGCGGTAGTCGTCCCAGCATACACCATGTGTCTCGACAAATCAAAGTGATGTCTGACGCAGCATCCAGCTGCAGGTTAACTGCCTTATCGTTGATCTTCAAAATCGTAAACTTACGCCTGCTGACACCGTCAAGCTTGAAAGTCGCCGTCACAGTTTTGGCCTCGTTGTGACATCGGAAGCGCACCGGGATTCCACGCCGTATTCCACTCATTGTTGGTCGTTTCGCAAGACAACACGACCCTTTGTGTCCTCGCTTACCATAACGATTGCAAATGTGATTTTGGAACGGGCAGTTTCGACCAAAATGCCATTCCCTGCAAAACCAACAAGTAGAAGAGGGTTTAGAATGTGGTGAAATCACATGGACCGATTCTTTCTGAGGACATCTGCTGATCCTGCAAATGATGTCCTGACAACTGTGGATGGAGGACTGTTGGATCATTGCAGCATCATGCTTCAAGTTCATTAAACGTTGGCATTCGGTTGTCACTTCCTGCAGTGTGATCTCGGAATTTTGTTCAATTCTGCTCAGTACTCTTGTTCGGGCATCCGCATCATTGGTTGCTTGAAGACCACACACATAAATAAGGCACTTGTACTGATCAGCTGTCATCCTGTGAAACAGCGACCGTTCACACTCACGATTTACGAGACTCGAGTAAGTAACCCAGTCTTCGTTGTCTCGCTTGGTCATTGCCAGGCACTTGTATCGGATATTGAATAATGACGACTGCTCTCCAAATATCTGGGACAAAGTAGCAACCGCTTCATCGAATGTTAAATCAGTGCTCTTTTTCGGCAAGATGAAATTCATTAACTTTTCGTGCTCGGCTGCACCCAATTTCCGCAGCATGAGGCGTACTCTCTTGTCCTCTGAAACCCCGGCTAAATCAACGCGAAACAGGTCTTCGTATTTATGGAATCACGATTCAAAGGTAATACCGGCATCAGCATCGTAACGGAACTCACAAACTTGCTGGGTCAAGGTTTCTGCTGAGGGGCAACTTTCACTTGTTCCTGTTACCCAACCTGCCTGTAGTGACGAAATCTTGGTCAGCGTTCCGATCAACTTGGCCTGTGCTTTCTCAAACTGCGTCTGCTGTTGCTGCAACACAGACTAGCACTGCTCAAAACTGACGGACATCTTTAGCTTCATCTGACACCTGTCGCCACTGTTGTAACGCTTCTACTTTACCTCTGCTCTCTGCCACTGACGACTGTTGTACTGTTGCTAGCTGCCCTATGAGACTGCGACTGTTTGACTTCTCAGTCACGCGCCAACAAAACCGACGGAATACAGAAGACAAAGGCTCGGTAAACAGGGAGTCTATCTACACCATAAGTTAACTGTATTTATAGGTAGCCGAAACAAGCCAATTTAGGAGGTCAAGATCGCTCATTTTTGTGCGGCAGAATTTCAGCCAGTGTGAGTGAGTTTCACTCCACGGGTTTATCATATTGACGGTATAGTTCGATCCCTTTTATGCGGACTGGTAATTGCTGGCCGATCAATTCTTAGTCAACAAACAAATTTAGCTCCGCATACGTCTCTATTACAGGGCTCCCCTTTGTGAGCGGTGAATGATCATATGTAGTACGTGTCCAAGCCAACACAACTTATTCCGTGCTAGCTGTTATTCTAAGGAAGTAGCAGTATTAGCACCGCTTAGTATTAGCCCACGCATATCATGGTAGCTCATACGCTGGTGCCGTCCAATATCAACAACGATTCGCAAACAACAATGATCAATGACTGTTCAAACATCTGTAGCAGGGCGAATATGTGGTCTCTACAGCCCCGTCACGAGCGGAGATCTACTTCATTTATCCTAATCCGGGATACCCGTTCCGCAGTGAGGCGATGAACGAGAATTGAGGCCAGTACTCTTGTTACTCGCGGCATCAGGCTAATACTTCTGTGGTTCGCGCAGTCGATGCGACTGGTCCTTTTGTATACTACCGCTATGACCGATTTACTCCATTTAGCTGGTCTACTACTTCCAAACCTGTTTGAAGAGGTGGGTCACTGCTTTGCAGAGGGTCTCACCACCATCCTTAAGTAGTGCGGGTGCGAGGGAATCCGGACCAACAGCTCGAAAAGGAATAAGGACTGTGATCGCATTTCGGACCTCAGCCTCCGGTGCGACCATTAAATTAATCGGCCATGGTTTAGCCCGCACCACCTGAGTAGGATGAGATTCAGAAGCACGGGGACAACTGAAGTAATCTTGAGTCACCGTCATCATCAGTATACAGTAGCGACGGCAGATGGCCGAATGCCCTGCGCGCCTAGTTTGCAACCATAAGGTCACCGGTTCCAATGCGCGTAGGGGTGGGCGTCCTCGCGGTATACTCAGCCAACGCGCGGCTGGTGGTAGTCGCATGACAGCGAAGCGCCTTTACAACATACAGCTGGTGATTTTTCTATTTTGTTACACATTAGCTGTAGGTGAGGAACACCCTTCAACTGTAGTGTCGCAAAAGATACGAAAAAGCAAGACTGAAAATTATGGAAGAAAATACAGGCGACAGGCTAAGTAAGAACGTAGTATGCGTCAAGGTAAAGATCTTGGTTGGGGAAGGATAAGCAGGATGAGGAGAGACAGAGACTCACATTGTAAAGGCTATTGAGGTCGGCTCCTTGTTTTGTCAAGTAGTGTATCCAACCAAACATGTTCATCGGCTTTCGGAATCCAGTCAGGCAATCGGGAAATACCAACCGACGGATTTCATTGCTCTTGATCATGTCATGGCCTAGTCACCCCACTTCTTCCATCCACACCAACGACGCGTACAGTGCATGTCGCGGGAATCGGGGGGCCGGCATGCGTAACAAGTGGCCCAGCCATCGGAGCCTGGTGCTTGAAACAGCGGTGCTGGGCGATTCACTCCTTCTTCCTGCACTAAATAGACGACGTCGAACATTTGTATAGCTCATGGGGAGCTTCCACCAGACGTGAGTTAATTTGCGAAGGCAGCAATGATCGAAAGTGGCTAGCCTCTTTATGTCTGTCGACTTGATGGGCCAGGTTCCGCAACCATACAGTAGGGTTGAACGAATGGCTGCATTGTAAACTCTGCTCTTCGGGCGAGAGTGATATCGTGTCGGCGCCACAGGCGACGGAGATTGGCAAAAGCGCCTCGAGCTTTTGTTGTGAGTTGCGATCTCATCTTCTATTCCATTGGCGCTAATATAGCTGCCAAGGTACTTTAGTTTTTCGACAACTTCTAGCTGAACCCCCCAAGGGTCAGCGCAGGAGTGGTCCCTGCCAATCTTGGAGGACTTTGCAAAGTATAGCCCGAAACGACTGATAGCCAGTGCTAATGTGTCCAGTGTTACTTGGCACGTTTGAAGGTTGTCAAAGATAAGGGCAATGTCGTCGGCGTACTACAGGTTAAAAGACGTTCACTTGGAAGCATCTCCACACTTTGCAGTTGGTGTTCAGTGAACGCAGTTTCCACGACTCCATCGATGGAGAAGTTAAAAAGGTAAGGTGAAAGCAAGCATCTCACATCGTTGGAGATATTGAAGGGCTGCGATAGTTTGCGCGTACAGCGCTTCTATGACATTTATGTTTCTCAGGCATCATCATCATCATTATACATGTCAGCTAGAGATGGTAAAACACCTCCGCTATTGTACCGCAATACATAAAGGAAATACATACATACATACAATACATAAAGGAAAAATAAATACGACAGTTGAATGCCAGCTGAGCTACCAGCAACGGATACGCATCGTTCCGGTAAGCTACTAGCCGGCTACTAGGCAAAAACAAAAATTTAATTACGTTTTACCCTACGAAATAAGATTGTAGATGGAGGGGGAGGCTAAAGGGATGGGGAGGGACAAAGAAACTCACAGCAGGAACGCCACTGAGGTCGGCTCCTTGCCATATCAGCAAGTGTATCCAGCCAGGCATAACTTTCCACAGCAGAGTCGCAAAGAACACATCGATCAATCGAATCGAAGGCACTATTGATGTTGAGGGATACGACTACAGTGGCTCGCCATGAAACATGGTGGTGCTCCAACAATTGACATAGTGTGAGGATATGATCAATCCAACCGCGACTTCGACGAAACTCGGTTAGCTTCTTGCGAACCTGGCTTTCACGTGTGCCAGCAAGTCTACGAATAACAACAGAGACGAGTATCTTAGAGGCAATCGATATCAGACCGATCCCTCAGATTGCCGCATTCAGAACGTGAGCATTCCCTTGAAAATTAGGACTATCATTGAGCGGCTCCAGTCAACTGGGACGGTTTCCTGCTCCCACAGCTTCCCAAGTAAGTTGTGCAGGTTATCGTCATCGAAAGTACTGCGCTCAACGAATCAAACCGCACCTCTTATCGTGAACCAGGGCGCCAGCGCCTCACAGATTATCCCACTGATGCATAGCTTCATGGGACAAGTGGTGCTGATCAAATGGGAGAGCTTATGATAATTAGTTACTGCTCCGCTGGTCGTCAAAGCGGAGGCGTTGTCATTTATGTGAGCTTTAAATTAAATGTGTTAAGGGCCTGCACATTTCAGTCGTTGGATCAAACTGTTGAAGCCTTACCGGTTGTTATGTGCACTTCATCTGTCCAATTTATAGTTGTCATATACAGGAGACCTGGAGGTAACTCCTGAAGGATTACTGACTGTATTCGCACTCAGTCTGTGTACAATAGTCTAGTTCTAAAGGACTTAAACCTAGATGAGATCTGTTGAGCTGATCGTTTGTGCAATTCGGCATCAGAAACATTCGGTACGCGTTCTTAGGCTCTCTCTAAGTGAAATTGCACCAGTCTGTGAACTTCCTCTGAGTGTATGGACACCCAAGTACCATGTACCTTAGATCTGGTTGCCGCTGTCTCTCGACTTCGGAATTGCTATTCCGTAAGGTACAACCTAGAGTCCAGCAACCACGTGCGCATGTATTTTCGGTGTGCTTCTTCATGATACCAACAGAATGCCGTTGAATTATTTCCGAATATTTGGCGGGAGGACTATAGTGCAATGCGAGCAAAAGCTTCAGTTCTGAAATGTGAGATCTTGATAGCCGACTGTCCAGGTAGCCTGCGATAAATGTAAGGCATCTCTTACTGAAGTTTATGATCCCTACACCCAATCAGGAGGAAAAAGGAGCTATGAGCACAGCCACCAGGAACAGATTTCACAGGCAAATACCTGTAGAAGAAACGGTCTAGATGCTGGCGAATCTAACAACCACCTTCACCAGCCAGTGACTATGACAGCTATGGAGATTTAAGAAATAAATGTAACAGCTCAGGGCTGGTCGTTTCCAATACGAGAAACGTTTAGCTGAGTCGGCTGGTCAAGGGGGTCATGTCATCAGCAGTACGGTGGTGCACAATGCTGACGTTTCGCTGCCGCGCAACCACCACCAGTCGCGCGTGGGCTAGGGATAATATGAGGGTCGGCTTGTCACTACACAGGCTCAAACCCGCGCCGTTGGATTACAAGCTTGTCACCTTTAGGCTAGGGGCCGGCTGGAGCTTATCCCAAATTCTCTGCTTACGTAAAGAGATAGTGGTGTAAATCCGTTTATACGAACCTTACTGTGAACTGACGGGACCCGTGCGTACACCGATAATGAGAAGTCTTGTATACTTAGCGAACAGTATACTAGTGTCTGCTTGTGGGACTTCATTACCACAGGTTGAACTGGTTTCAAGTAATCCAGTGGGTTCATGATTAGCTGAATTTAACATAAGGGAGACTCAAGTCTTCAAATTATTGCAAGGTATAGACCTCCCTAAAGCTACCAGCCCTGATTCGATTCATTCGAAGCTGTTGCGTGAAACGGCCGCTGAACTGAGTGGTGCTCTTACATGCGAGTTTGCAAAATCGCTTGACAACTGTGTTACCTTCGGAAGGGAAGGAGACAACCATCTGTCCGATATTTAAGAGCGCTGACAGTAATCTGTCCGCAAAGTACCGACCTGTCAGTCTGACAAACGTAATAGTCAAGTTGACTGAAAAACTAGCAATGGATTCGGTGGAGAACCCCTGAACAAATTTAACCTTCTCAGTGACTCGTAACACGAATTCTGCAAGGGATTCTCGTGTCAGACCAATCTACTAATGGCTCGTGAAAGCTGATCCGAAGCGGTAGACAGTGGCCACGTTTTAGACGTGCTATTCGCTCACTTTTCGAAGATTTTTGACACTATCCATCAAGCTAGCAGTGAAGTTGGGGTCTTATGGAATACTTAGCAGCGCCCTTAAATGGATGCCTGCTTTCTTGCACGGGATGGAATAGTGTGTATGTGTGGTACATAGCCTTTCGGTTAGGCAAACTGTCCTGATAGGGGTTCCGAGGAGATCGGTATTGGAGACAATGTTATTCAAGAACAATGAAATGACTTGCCAGCAGAGCTAGGAGCATCGTCACCAATGTTTGCTGATGACCTTAAGCACTGGAGTATAGTGGATATTCCGAGGGTTTCTGAGGCAACTCGAGTGCCTTGGATAGGCTCTGGGAATGATCTGCCTTGTGGCTGATGCCCAGAAATCGGGCTAAGTGTTCTGTTCTCCAAATAGGTCGGCCGGTGGCCGAGTGGTCTGCACGTTTGCTTTGCGACCATAAGGTCACTGGTTCGAATCTGCGTAGGGGTGGGCGTCCTCGCGGTATATTCAGCCCGCGCGCGACTGGCGGTGGTCGCGCGGCAGCGAAGCGCCATTACGGCGTACAGCTGACATACTACTACTACTATACTGTCGTCCACTCATCAGCTCTCCACTCTGGCGACAGTGGGAAGAAGACTGCTTGTGTGAGGTTTCGTATGATGTGGTTTATTCGCCGCTCCTTCGGATGATTACCAGCAGAGAAGTTTGTGAAGTTATTTTCGGTATTCGTGCGATCCCACTTGGAATATTGTGTACAGGCTGGTCCGCAATGTCTTACCCGAGACAAAATGGAACTGGAGAGTTTTCCGAGTGGGTAAGACAATAGTGCAGGATATACGGTGCCAGACGTATCCCAAACGCATGCTTAGTTTGAGTATGTACTCAATGCACAACAGGATGATTAGAGGGGATTCGATTTTCCTTTACCGTATTTTGAAGGGAAAGATAGGCCTAGATTTAACTTGGTTATTTAGCAAAGCTAAGCAACAGTCTCGGCGGTCACCAATTGAAGCTGAACACACTGCGGTCTAATCGGATTACGGTAAAAACTCGTTTTGCGCGCTGAGCTGTACAACGCTGGAGCTCGCTTTCAGCTCTTGAATGGCATTAACAAACTTTTCCTTTCCATTAATTGAGTCACCATCTGTTTTCTCCTAATTCAGCATATATATCAGTATTGCAACTGTTTAGCTCTCTTTCCGTTTTTACTTCGATTTTACTGTTTACTCTTACTTACTTCACGTAGCCAGGGGCTGCTTGTGGGCAGCACTTGATTGGTCAGTGTGATGCGGTCTTTGTTTTAGGCCCACCTATATTTTAAAGTTGTTCGTCAACCCATGGTTCAAGGATTCGCTGAAGAAACGACATTCAAGAGATAATCCTATCGTTCCAGTTCGACTTGAACTCGTATAAAACCAAATGAAAGAAACCAATAGCCAGACACCCAAGATAATAGAAACCAATCTAAATGGAAAACAGAGGGGCAATAGGTGAGAAAAACACCAAATCATGTCTGCGAGCTGGCGAAACAAAATGAAGTGTGAAGTTAAAGGCCATGATGCAGACTCACATCGTTATGTCACCACATCCTTTAATAATAACGGGCTCGTGCTCCAGGTAATACTGTGCCGGAGGTAAAAAGGTAACAAGGTCGATTTCGCCCGCCTCACCCATTAATCAACAGAAAACAACATCAGAACGATGGAACACAACAGCCAATCCTGGAAACAGACATGTAGCCTTCTCATTAAGTGCAGTCAATGAGTAACCTTGACCTTGACACAGTAAGTTGATTTCAGCGCGCCTAAAGTCTTGAGAGACTGGAACGATAGAACAATCATGTAAGTGTTCATTTTGATTAGGCTGCTGAGCGAGGAAGAGACGTAGTTCACTGTTCTTAATGTAACATAGACGTTACAACAGTACACCAAATGTGTCAGTCAGTTAATACCTACGTTTCCTACCCTATCAGTCAAGGCTGTGGCAACCACGTGTGGTAAACAACGGATAGGAAATAGTATCTAAGTTACAGAATGAGGAATTTCACTTGAAACGTGCTACTGCTAATGCTTGAATAAAAGCAGAGAAATTAAAAGCGTAGTATGAAGATGTGAGTTACGCAGGAATAATAATATCCTTTGATCATTGGATTGTAGAGCCCAGGAGCAAAGTCCCTTCAACTTCAAGTTCAAGTTCAGTTGGGACCGGAACGATAGGGTAATCCCGTGAATGCTCCTGCATTTGCGTATCGTTGGATCGGGAATTGACAGGTCTGCTTGAGATGTTGAAAAGGATAAAACAAAGGCCGAATCACACATTGTCCAACTGATTACTGCCCACATTTTTCTGCCCAGCGGTGAAGGGTAAGCTAAGAAAAGAAGAGGAGGAATGTCAGCTAAATAATAATAATACCAAGGTGAGAAGGAAATTAAAAACGAACGAATGGAAAGTTGAAGATTCCAGTCGGTTAGGAGAATGGGAAAGTTTGGTACTGCCACCCAAGAGCATGTAACTGACGCTCGAAACCCTCTACCGTAGACTCCCTATCCACGGACGTCGGAAGCGAATTTCAACGTTCAATAACTCGACGCGACAAGCGAGGTTCCGTCCTTACCCTGTCAGAACGCTGGTTGTGCAGCTTCAACGGGTGACCTCGGAGACTAGGCAGCCTGGCGGGACTAAATAGCCAGAACATGTCTGGTCCGATCTTACCCGTTAAGATACGGTAGGTGAGGAGCAAGTCGCCTCTAATTCTGCGGCGGTGCACTGAGTACATACCCAAGCTAAGCAAACGTTCAGGATACGTTTCCCCTCGTAATCCTTGCACTAACCTTGTACCCACTCGCAAAACCCTCTGCAGTTCCATTTTGTCCTTTACAAGACAAGATGGACAAGCCTGGATACAGTACTCTAAGTGAGGTCACACAACTGCTAAGAACAGCTTCACAAAATTATTGGCCGTTAGGACACCGAAGGAGCGGTGAATAAACCACATCATACGGAACCCTCTACATGCAGCCTTTCCCGATTTCCTCCCGAGTGAAGCAACGAGGTATGGGTGATACCTAGATCAAACTGCTGAATAACAACAGGGAGTTCACTTCCATCAACTGCACAGCGCATGGGGGACTAGCGCCTCCAATGCGGAGGACAGAACATTTCGCCTGAGTTTGGGCATCAACCATAAGGTTGACCAATCCCAGAGACTAGCCAAGGCACTCTGAAGTGCCTAAGAGCCACCAGGGATATCCACAATATTCCAGAGCTTGAGGTAGTCAGCAAACAATAGCGATGGCACGCCAAGCTCTTGGGGTAAGTCATTGACATAAATTGCGAAAAGCAACGGCCCTAGAACTGAGCCCTGCGGAACGCCGCTAAGAAGAGCTTGTTTAAGCGAAAGGCTACGCCCCACGCGTACACACTGTTCTCTGCCCTCTAAGAAAGCAGAAACCCATCTGAGGTTGGCTCCAGATATCTCATATGATCTCAACTTTAATGAAAGTCGTTGATGTAGGACAGTATCAAAGGCTTTCGAGAAGTCAACGAAAAGCAGGTAGATGGCGTGACCGTTGTCTGCTGCACCAGCCCAGCTTTCAAGCGCCACAAGTAAATTTGTCAGACATTAAAAATCCCTTATGGAACCCGTGCTATGCCGCAATGAGGTTATAATTAATCAGGTGATTCTCCACCGAATCCCTGACCAATTTTTCAAACAACTTAACCACTACACTTGTCAAGCTGACAGGCCGGTAGTTCGCGGGAAGAACTTTATCCCTGCCCTTAAAAACCGGACAAATGATTGCCTTCTTCCATTCCGAAGGTAAGTCACATCTGTCGAGTGATATTTTAAACAAGCATGTCAGAGGGCCACTTAGCTCAGCGGCCAATCCATGCGTCAGCTTCGGATGAGTTGAGTCAGAGCCAGAAGCTTTGGAAGGATTTAACCCTTGCAATAGCCTGAAGACTTGTATCTCCGTTATGTTGATTTCAGTTTAGGTAAGAATCCTTCGGAACTTTTGTGACCAGCTGAACCTTAGGTAGAGAGGCCTCATGAGAAAAGATACCAGTATACTGTTCGCTAAGTATACAGGCATTATCGTAGTCGGTATGCCCATGGGTCCCGTCCACTCGTAGTAAAGCCGGTATAGGCGAGTTTGTACCGCTACGTCTCTTTACGTAGGCAAAGAGCTTCTTTGGATTTGTTACAGCTGCTTTAGCCAAATCCGCCTCGTACTGAAGACGAAGAGTTCTAAGATGATGCTTACGTTTATTTCTGACCGCTCGATAGCTTTCATAGGTGCTGGTTGATGAAACCGCTTGGTAAGTTCGCCAGCACTTAGAGCGCTTCCTGAGCAGGTATTTACCTGTATGGTCTATCCATGGAGGCTGCGCCTCTGTCACCATTCTCTTAGCAAGTGGGATGTGCGGAACGGAAATCTCTGTGAGGTATTCCTAAATTTTTCCCAGGCTGTCTCAACGGTGTCAGCCACAGTGATCGCACAACGCAACACTGAAGCTTTTTGTCGCATTGAGTTAAAGTCTGCCCGCCAAATATTTGTATATGCCTCAGCGGTAGCTTGATGACACTTCGTTAGAGCACACCGAAAGGATATGTAGATATGGTCACTGACTCCCAGAGTACAGTCGTAGGTAATATCACGTACGAAATCGTGTGACTGCAAAAATGATATCCAAGGTAGACGGGATTTGTTTGCGCATGTATCTAGTCTGGGGGTCCACGAACTGATGCAGGCGGTTGCAATGTTAGCTCAAAAAGGTCCGGACCGAAAGTGCCCACCGTCGAACTGCAAGATAAATCAGCCCAGCAGACTTCAGGGTCGTTGAAGTCCCCAAGTATTAGACACCTAATGGCAGCTTGAAAACGAATAAATTCAATAACCTCCCTGGAGATACTTCCAGGACTTCGATATACCACTACAACTGTAAACTGAGCAGAGGAAGTGCATACAATAGTCGAGAGGACTTCAACAGTTTTATCCGGTGCCTAGAACACCCAGCTCCTCAATACATCGAGTTCACAACTCCCATAAAGAGCGACGCCCTCACCTTGGCGGCTAACGGAGCGATCGCATCTTATCAGTGCATAGCCAGGAAAACATATTTCACCGTCTGGGATATCCGGGGACAGCCGCATTTCGGTGATAGCAAGTATGTCGTACCGAGATTTGTCTACAAGTGGACCCGCCTCGTGTATCTTGTTCCTTAAACTACGCACATTAATAAGCACTACCCGAATGAACACGGCGCGACCAGCCCTGGGTCGTACGCTACCAGGAGAGGTTCTGGTAGGGCAGAATTTGACTTCCGACTGACCACCTGAAAACTCACAAGACGAAGACCTTGCCCACTAGCCTCACACCTGCTCTTGAGGCTTTTGAAGGCTTCCTTTAACTTCAGTCCTTCTGCCAGTAGGAGGTCCGGCTAAACGCTGACATTACTGACTTTGAGTTTGAATGCAAAGCGCATTAACGGTTTTCGTTCCTCCGGGGTTGAGAAAACTACACGAATTAGTCGAGGTCGCGGATTTGGCGGGTCAGCAGGGACGTTCCCAAATCTGGTTAGTTTTCTGATAGTGAAACCGGGGAAACCAGGTGTTGATGCAAGGCTTGAACCACTAGAGGTCATCCAGCATGCGTTCCTTTGGAAGAGCTGCCGCTGATTCAGCAACGTTACGGAAAATAACGCTACTATTAGTAAAAGAATCACCTCGACGAGGTGTATTCACTCCACCCGTCTTCGACGCGACCCAAGTTTCGACCGGTTTGGCAGACGACACGGCGCGTTTCTTCGCCAAGTGAGCTGGACTAATTGAGGTTAAGGCTTTATTCTGCCTCCAGCTCCCTCACTGGTCTAGTATTTTCAGACTTTGCGGGTGGGGCCAAATTCGACACGGCGCGTTGCTTCGCCAATGGAACTGGAGCGATTGGAGTTGAAGTTTTGTGTTCCACCTCCAATACCTTAATGCTTTCAGTAACTTCAAGTTTTGAGGCGGCCTTAAGAACTTTCTTGGCCCTCTTCCTCTTGTTTTTATTGTGCCCCGGAGCCATAAGTTCGGCCTCACTTTGGACGGCTTCCAGTACGACATCAGAGGCCCCTTTAGAGGCATTCTGTACCACTGGGACTCACGACACGGTATCCATCACCCCGATCGGATTCTCTTCGACAGCAATTGAGGTTAGTTGTGTGTCTCCATCCAATGAGCCGACCACTATAGACACTCCCATTTTACTCATCAGTAACTTCTCTGCGATCAAGAGATATGAGGAAGGACCACAACTGCTGGTTACCCAACCAGACGCTGCCCGATGTCTCCTCAGTGACCTCAAGCCGCGTAGATCGACGGCGACGGCATAGAGGACAATTGAACAGCATGCTATCGCTAGTCGAAAACATTGCGTACTGATCAGGGCTTAAATCGGTACAGGTCTCATGGTACCATCAGTTGCATAACTAGCACTGTATGCCACCGGACTCGTACGTCACGGGCTTTGAGCACCTCACGCTGCAGCATAAAGCCTTTTATTCGCTGATCAATGCAGCCGAAGACACATTAGCGCCGGTATTCAGTGAACCCGACATGACGGTTTCAAAGAGTGTGAAACAAGTATCAAACGTAAAGCCGACAAGCTGTTATCTGCAGGGCAGCCAACAGAAACAGTTATGGGTTAAACAAGGTGCAAAACGGATTACAACACACAAAAACACCGGAAAATGGCCAGGAGCTCAATCAGAAAAAGATGGACGACGTTGGTAAGTGCCCGAAAACGGTTACGACGTAATCCGGGGAAAACGATGGTCCAAAATTCTTAGGATCAAGCAAACTTCGATAGAAGTCAAATTTTTTGCACTACACTTGTAAAAGCTGTTCCGGAACTGTCCTTTGAAAGTAAAACCTCAAAATGACTTCACGTTCGAATATTTCAATTTATCGGCTCCTACACTTCACCATCATCGCGTAAACGCCCTGAGTCGCTACTAGCCGGTATTCCACAATAGACCGTAAATGCCACATGGAAGTAGCAATGTCACAGTATACTCAGCAAGTGAGGACCCAGAAATCGCTTGAAACATGTCTCAGTCTGCTCGTCGACAAGAAGTTTTGGCAAGTAGTTCCAGTCCGCTGCAATGCGGGTTGCTAGAACCAGAGTATCGTGAACACTGGGTCGTCTGGGTTTAAGTAGTTGCCAGTTGTGTCACCGAGAGAATGTATTAGTGTTCATTTAAAGGAACGCTTATACTTCCAACCCCATCTCCCCCATCTGAATGCGCCTAGTAAAAAGCGGGTCACTTCTACGTCAACGATATTCCAGGGAGAATCGTTGGTATCGCAGTAGTTGTAGTGGCTAAGGCGAGTCCCTTGACACCAGTATGAATTTCGAAGCATGTCGCTGGATCTTCTCAATCATTTCACACTCGAAGTTCGTAAGAAGGCAGGTGGCATGTACTTCGTATTCAAGAATCAGGCACACATAGGCATTTTGCGAGATTCTGAAGATTTTTGGAACCAGTCGCCTGAGGGCTCTCCGTATGGCAGGAGATATCCTTTTGGCAGCGGCTACCCTTCGTAGTGTGTCTTCTCTGGTTCGTAACTCATGTTAGACAAGCACGTCGTGATCTTTCTCATGAATGGTGATTCTGAGTAACACGCCACCAATATGGTATAGCCCGTACGGTTCAGGGGCGACGCTGGGGACAGCTGAGCATTTTGCACGATTTATGGACAATTGCCAGTTGACTGACCTGTCCTGTAGCATGTCCAACGACGGCTGCAATCTGTCAGCATCCTCCAGATAGGCTACCTTCATCCATAGCTCCATGTCGTCGTCGTAAATCAGGCAATCCATCTGAAGCTTCGATGCGTGGTCTTTGCTGTATATCTTGCACAGTTCTGGACTAAGTAGCGACCTATGCTGAACACAGCTAGTTATAAGCACAGGAGCGGAGTAAGCTTCCATTACCTTGACTCGCATGGTCCGGCCTACCAAAAATCAGTGATCCAGAAAAGGACCTTCTCATAGACATCGGCATCTCGGCGTTTAAGAAGTAGCCTTTAATGGGGACCTGTCGAACACCTTGCTGAAGTTTACAAAACCACACCCAGGCGTTTCCCAGCGGCTAACGCCCTCGTCCGGTTCTCAGCACTAAAAAGCAGTTCAAGGTACATGAGCGTGCCTGACGGAAGCCATGCTAAGCACAAGCGATGATACCTAGGTCTCAAATTGCAGCTGCAGGGCGCGCTTGCAAATTCCTTGCATTAACTTGCACAGAACGAAGGTTACGTAGGTGGGACCAGAGCTTGCGTTATCCTGACGATCCCCACCCTTATAGGAATTTAACGGTCCTCAATTTTCAAGCAAACGGACGTCACCCAGCTTCCAGGGAGTGCATAAATATCCGACAAACGGGAGCAGCAAGGTAGTCCTTTAAGGTATTGAGGAACAGCTGGTGCAACCGAGCAGGGCCCGGCAAGTATTTTGGATCTAATTCACCAAGGACTTCAGCAACGTCAGCCAAACTAATTTCCAAGTGTTGCAACGAAGAGAGGTGGCTTGGTAAAGTTTCACCTAGTAACGCGTCTCTATTGAGTAAATAGCTGAATACTGCAGGGCCAAAAATAGGTTTCCACGGTTCATCGTCAAATAATCTGCCTGCTATGAGAAAATCAGCGCATGAATTCCGCTGCCAGCTTTGGTACTACTTTTCAAGTAAGGCTGGGGTGCCTTGAGTGCCATGCTGGATTACACAGCCAAAAAGATTTCATACTGATGCTGGTTCTGAGGCTTTTGCAAGATACAGTCTTTTCTGCTCAATTTGTACTCGGCGTAGTCAAGCGCCAAGTAAGTGAGCTTGAATCTGTCCCATTATTTCCGTCGTTTTTCACATTAAACACCTCACTTCTAGGTCTATCCATGGAGGGCCTCTGATAAACGTTCTCCTTTTGCAAATTGGCGCAACGTGCACAACAAGCGCAATCATATCGTAATACAAAATTTTCCAATCCTCATCTGGATCCGAGGGTAAAGGGATATTCCAGTCCATAGTGATAGCGGCCGCTTGCATGCCGATTGGAACGGCAACCCAGGAATTTCTGCGGCATCTATCTTAGTTGTGATGAGGGAGGCATCGCATCCAGAGGATGGGAACCCCACAGTGCTCACTATTACCAATGGGCGGAAGAGTGACAGTGTATGCGACGTCTGATTGCGCCGGGTAAACACAAGGTCGAGAATATGGGGAGCTGTCCAACAAATGTACGGCTAGGCACAGTAACTTGGTGAACTGGGTTGCGATCGAGCAGTGTGTCCAAAATGTCCGCAGCGAAAAGATCTGAAGAAGTAGCGTATTTCAGCAAAGCCCAGTTGACACTTGGAGAGTTGAAGTCTCCCATTAATACACAGTCCTTTCCTTCGCCATGCATTTTAATTGATTCCAGCAGCCGAGATCCGGAACATGATGGGGCCGTGTAAACAACACCGGCCAGCAGGGACCTGCATCCATCATGAACCTGGCACCACAGGGCTTCGAAACCACCCTTACCGTCAAAAGTAGCTTCAACTAGCTGAGCCTTGCGTTTGCATTTTAGTACAAAATCAAATCATCACCAGAACTCCCCCTTTTGCGGTCAGCCCGGCAGAGATGATACCCTGGGAACTGCACCATCGGGTACAGCAGTTCCAAGGCCATCTAGGTCTCGGTGAAAGCCATTATGCCGGGATGCTATTCGACAACAAAACCTGTATTTCATCGAGTTTGTTTCGAATACTGCGCACATTAGCGGAAAGTGCTTGCAACCCTTGCTTCACCTCTAACGCCTTGGTATGACAGGGAGCAGTTTCCAGTGAATTTCGATGGCTTTTCGGACTGCGCCTAAGTTCACAATATGTAAATTTGTCTCACCATTGTCTCGGCGGGATCTGAGTTCTTTAACCGCTTGTTGATTTTCACTCGATCCTCCGGGGAAGATCTTTTAATACATAAAACGATTCGCCTGTATTACAAGGAGATCGGAGAAGAATGTGACGGGCCACGTCATCTGTTTGACGTGCAATTTTACGTGGTCCAACTTTTGAGGAGTCCACCTGTTACTTTTCACGGCGAAAAGCCGAAAATATGTTGATTCCATGTTCTCCTTCCATCGAGCAGTAAAAGGACCATCCACAGTAGGAACTCTTGGGCAGCAACAATCCTTCAGCTGGGCGGCCTTGGTGGGCTCGGCTGCATTCACGATGACAATGCAAAGATCGCAAGGTGGCGATTTGGTCTTCGCATGGACCTATGGCTTTAAAACAGGCGGGGCTTCCTTAAAGTGTTTCTCCAGTTGCTAGACGCTATCAAGTGGCAAATTCAACTGCGATTGAGATGCCCGACCACCCGGATTTTTGACTAACTCCTACCTTGCTTGTACATGCAACCTTACGTACTTTTTGTTTCCCCAGTTCCGTGAACGTCTTTAGCTTATGCTGTTAGCTGTGGTCAAGAGCCACCAAAGTCCCTGTAGGAGAGGTCGGCGGTGACCGACTATGCTTAGCCGTTGGGGTACTGCGCCAGAAGCACGTGAGTTAAGGCAAGCTGTTGTTAGCGAAACAGCAGCGATGTTCATCTCAGCTTGAGCAGAAGTGGTGAGCGGAGTGAGTGAAGGCAGTCCGTCAAGACATTGGCTGTTGCTTATTGTACCGCGGCACAGATCGCAAACGCAACCTAAGCCCGGAAGTTGGATCGCAGGAGAACTTCGTACAATGCATGGCAGATTCCACAGCAAGCTATGTGGGTCCACCCAATGCAGATGGTGAACTGCAAAGCTGTAGTGAGCGAAGTAACTCCTTTAAAACCTAGCGAGCCTATGGACGTTATAGCAGATTAGCTCCAAGTAGTAAACCTACGATACTTCAAAACGATCCTGATCCGCCTTCCCAAGATCACAATACTTCCATGTAAAAGATCGCTAAAAAGGACATCGCTATCAGCAGTTGCGTGTTCACTGCTTCATTGGTTAATTGGTTGGTACAGAACAGAAGGAATTTCCTTTGTCAGCTTTTTCACTTCCCCATCGTGTCGTAGGTTGCTGGGATCATTGCGGGACAAGGTTCGGTAGAGGACAACTGTAATTGTATTGGGGCAGCAAGCTCTGCGCAGTCAGAGAGTGGGCATTCAACAGTCGTTTGAAGCATTCCACCGTCTTTGCATCGACGGCGGCCACCGGCAAACTGTTCCCGTTATTCACTACCTTGGTGGATAGAGCCAGATCGGACAACACACTGATTTACCGCGGTTTGAAAGGCTTCCAACCGTGGCCACGAGTCGTACACTTTGTGTAGAGACGAAAGAACGATTGCAGCTCATTCCCTAGCTCACCTCTTAGTATGCGCTGAGTAAATTACATACCTCCGCGGCGACGACAATAATGCAAAAGGAACATGTTCAACATTTGAAGCCGTAGGGGATAAGGTAAATCCCGCCATTCTTGAACGGATTTGAATCCACACGGTCGAACCTTCGCTATCATGTCACGTTCGGACTTGTGAGAAGATACGCAGCAGGCAACCTGTACTCAAAGATCAGGCGCATTAACAAAGCGAACAGCAGCCTGAAGCGTGCTGTGGTCTGGCTTGCGAAGGCGTTACGTATAGCGTGAAGCAGTCTGTAAGCTGTTGGGACCCACTTGTGGATGTAGTCGAGTAATTTGATGTCAGGAGACAAAACTACCCCGTGATCCCACTCATGGTTGACATTTCTGAGCCTACAGGTCTCAAGCCAAGGCCTCTTTTCTTTTCCTCTGGGGATCAGCTGCCATCGATTAAGGTTCTCAATGGTATAGGTAACGGCCTCATGATTTTCGTCTCTGTCCGATTCATTATCTGCATGCCTAATCCCAGACGTCGCTATATGTTCTTGCTACTGTGGCTCTCACTCATTAACCTTTTGGACTAGTCCGGCCTCTCAGGCTCCAAATGCCTATGGGTCTCAAACCAAGGCTTCTCTTCCTTTCAACATCGATTAAAGTTCTCATTGGCATAAAAAACAGCCTCATGTACTCGCCTCCGTCTGATACATTATAATATGGTTGGACCCCTGCAAATTGCAATTTCAGGTCTCTGATTGACTTTTGCCTCTCGGCTCCACTATCATGCATCTTAGCTTACAATTACGTTCCCCTCTCTTGTTGGGCCTCTCTTTTGGGCCATATCGCATCGGTTCAATGGCGGTATAGGTGCGTCTAACGTGAACGCAACTTACTAGCTCCCGTGTGATTCTCTTTGCAACTATGGCACTCATCGTTAAACCCATTGGACTACTCCGGCCTCTCAGGCTCCAACTGCCTATAGGTCTCAAGCCAAGGCCTCTTTTCCTCTGAGGATCGGCTGCCATCGATTAAGGTTGTTAACGGTATAAGTAACGGTCTCATGATTTTCGTCTCCGTCCGATTCATTAACTGTACGCTTGATCCCTCTACCTAAATCGAAAGATTATGTCCTTGATTAACCTTGCCTCTCGGCTCCACTATCATTCTTCTCATCTCACAAGTATCGTCTCCCCCTCTTGTTTGGCCTCTCTTTTGGTCCATATCGCATGTGTTCAGTGACGGTATAGGTACCTCTAACGCCAGCGCAACTTACTAGCCCCCGTTTGATTCTCTTTGCTACTGTGACACTCATTTATTAAACCTACTGGACTTGTCCGGACTCTCAGGCTCCTAATACCCATCGGTCTCAAAACAAGGCCTCTCTCATTCGAGCATCGGCTGCCGTCGGCAAATGTTCTCATCTGTACAATTAACTGCCTCATGTACTCGCCTCCTTCTTGTACATTACCTGCATGCTTTGTCCTTCTGCCGAAATTGAAATTTCAGGTCCCGGATTGAATTTTGCCTCTCGGCTCCACTCTCATGCTTCTCAGATCACAATTATGTCCCAATCTCTTGTTTGGCCTCTTTTCTGGTCCATATCCCATCGGTTCAATGGTTTTTTAGGTTCCCATAGTGTTAGCACAACATACCAGGCCACATTTGATCTAGTTTTCTACTGCGCCACACACTCTTAAACCTCCTGGACCGCACCGGCCTCCGGCTCCAAATGCTTATAGGTCTTAAACAATGGCTTCTCTTCCTTTGAGCATGGATTACAGTTCTCATTGGCATAAGAAACAGCCTCATGATACTGGCTCATTACCTGTTTGCTTTGTCACCTGCAAAATGCAATTTCAGGTCACTGATTGACTTTTGCCTCTCGACTCCACCATCAGGAATCTCAGCTCTCAATTACGTTCCCCTCTCTTGTTTGACCTTTCTTTTGGTCCATATCGCATCGGTTAAATGGCGATATAGTTATCACTAGCGTCAACGCATCATCCTAAGCTTTCTTCGATTCCCTTCGCTACTGTGGTACTCAGTTTTAAACCTCTTCTACTACTCCAGCCTCTCAGTCCCCAAATGCCCAACGGCATGATACAAAGGCCTCTCTTCTTTTGAGGATCGGCTGCCACCGATGCATTTTCTCACTGGTATAATTAACTGCCTTATGTGCTCGCCTCCATTTGACACATTATCTTCATGCTTGGTCGTTCTACGGAAATTGCAATCTCAGGTCCCTTGTTGAGGTTTGCCTCTCGGCTCCATTCTCATGCTTCTCAGCGCACAATTACGTCCCCTGTCGTGTTTTGCCTCTCTTCTGGTCTATATCGCAACAGTGCAATGGCGGTATAGTTATCACTAGTGTCAGCGCAACATCCCAGTTCTCTTTTGGTTACCATTACTTCTGTGCGTCTCATTCCAAAACATTTTGGCCAAGTCAGTCCTCTGAGGCTCCAAATGTCCATAGTTCCCAAGCCAAGGCCTCTCTTCTTTTGAGCACCGGCTGCCATCGACTCAAGTTCTCATTGGTATAAGTTACAACCTTATGATACTCTTCTTTGTCTGAATCATTACCTCTAGACTTGGTAACGCTTACCGAAATCCGAATTTCTGGTCTCTGATTGACTTTTGCCTCTCGGCTCTACTATCGTGCATCTCAGCTCACATTAACGTCTTCCTCTCTTGTTTGGCGTCTCTCTTCGCTCATATTGCAACTATTCATTGGCGGTATAGGTACCATTAGCCTCAGCTCATCGGTCATTCCATTGGTTTCAGCCAGCACAATTTTACCATAAATTTTATATTTATACAATAACATAGTCCTGTTCCATTTTGTTGGCAGTTTGCTCGGTCCGTTTTTCTTCTCACCTTTGTTCTACAGGATAACATTACCTGCACCGAACACCGCTGAAGACGTACCTGCGACGCTCCCATGGACACGGATTCAATAAAGAACAAAGAAAAACCCGCACTTCACAAGCATGACACACTAAAGAACATAGGAAACTGATCAATTCAATACAAGTCACCTGAGTCGTCCGACTTCAACAGCTCCAACCACTTGTAATTGACTCCGAAGGCGACTACACAGCCATAGGAAACAGATTGGCGTTGTGTGACTGCGAATATCCGCGAGGATTATCGGTCAGATACCATCTTGCCAATGTATATCAACAGCCGACAGTGTTCCAGGACGTGGTGGGTCTTCGTCTGGCAAGCGTTTTCCCTACAAAAAGCCACAAATGTCTGTTTAACAACACTGCGACGTGGCGGATGTGACTCGCCACTCAATAAAGTCACCGCCCCTAACACATTGGCAAGTTGATCGACACCACATTTACAAGTTCTGTGCATATATCTGCTCTCGCTCGAACACGCCTACATATCTGACTAGTGACATACCACTATTCTTAAGTATTTTTCACCCGTTTCCTCATACTTCACTCACTGACCTACATTGCTTACGGGACCTCATCGGACTAGTTCCTCATCAACATACCATATAAGTGATCTGATCACTATTTTTACCTCTCGCATTTTGTGTACATAGACTACATACAACCTTTGGGCTCTATGGGCCAACACTACTGTCTCCAACTTTACTACTCCCACTGTTGGTGCTGCTTATTCCGCTATCATGTACAATAATGCAATATGCTGATCATGCCCAAAAGGCGTGTCTCGCTTTGTCGAGAATAAAATATTTATTTATTTTTTTGTTTATTTATAAATTTCGATTTGTTGAGCCACAATAGGCTTAGGAGCACCGATTGGAAGCACAGCGCATTTGTCACGGTTAATGGTAACTGCCACTTTATTGACCAATCGTGGATGAACAAATGGTGCTAGGATGCTGTGTGCATCTTCCAAACCGCATGCCACCATCAACATCTTCAGGTCCTCCGTGTAGCCTAAACAGTTGGTCTGTAGTTCAGGTGACATCGTTGCTAATGAAATTGAAGAGTTCGAGGCCGACTACACTACCCTGGTGGAAGCCAGTGGTCATGGGAACTTGATCAGAGTAAGCTTCGTTCAATTTAACCTGCATGGAGCGACCGTCCAGGAAATCGGAGACATGAGAAAGAATATTGTCACTGACGCCGATTTCCCGGAGTTTAAAGCGGAGCTCTTCATGCGGGACCTAGTCATAACGTTACTGCAATCAACCAACACAGCATCCACACTTCAATCATTAAATCTTACCTACACCTTCATTCCTTGTATGCAGCATTACGTTGTATCACTTTTGAATTCTTCCTTTACATGTCTATTGTGCCGATGCTCACTTTTAGTAATTAGATCTAAATTCCACGGATTTCACTCTTTGAGCTGATATTCTAACCTCGTCTCAGTGGTCTCTTTGCTTCCGACTACTATGACCCTAACGACCAGGGATCGGTAGACTTAACGGTCTGCTCACATCACCTCGAGAATATGCCTGGCTTTTCTACTTCTCCTCGATAGAACATTTTCATTTCGCACTCCGTTTGCATTACTTTTTCAATTGGACGTATATCTCTTCGGGCCTGCTCTAAGCTACCCTCGGCTGACCATTCCCCTGTTTCTGACTGTTCTCCGACATCCGAGGCGTTACTACTCTAGACCCTACATTTCAAACACACTGTTCTCCTCATCCCGAGAAGTTTCCTTGGCATGCTAACTGGATTTCCATATAGCCGCAGCCTTCCCGAAGCTTCTTATGACAATCATTACCGTTATTCACACCTTAAGTTGGCGGCCTAGCTTCACCTTGATGGCTTATCCGGACTCGTTTGAAGGCCTACTACTTTCTGACCCCTCGGACTTCTAAGATCTAAGTGACTTAGGCTATGCCGACGTACCGCTTTGTAACCTTCACATCAAAAGCATTGTTGGTCATTATTCATCATTATTAATATACCTTCTTTCATCCTTAACGTTTCCCTTTATGCCGATGCTTTCCTTCAGTATTTAAATCTAAATTATACGGCATTCTTTTTATGCGCTGACACTCTATACTCTTCCTAATGGTCTCCTTTCTTTTGTCTACTAAGTCCCTTATGAACAGAGTTTAACAGACCCAACGGCCTGTTCACCTCACTCGGCGGCTAACTGTCGTTTCGTCCAGCCACTTTGGACCTAATCTGTTTCTTTTATGATGACACTCATCACTTTATCCTTAGCTATATTTGGCGGCCTAGCTTCAGCTTGCTGACTTACCTGGTTTTGTCTGAACGGTCTTCTGTTTTCTCACCTCTCTCGGAATTCTGAGATGTAACTGATCTAGTTACAGCTGACGCAACGCCCTGTTACCCTCACTTTAATTACATCACTAGGCATTGTTCATCCTTATTTTTATTAACAAGGATGAATCATCCCCTGGAGAAGGTCGGCGGCTTTTCCACTTCTCCTCAATTGAACCTGTTTTACCGACCCTTTCTTTCCCTCTTGCGCTTTCTGTTGCATTGCTTCTTCATTTGACGCTAACTTACATGCATCTGTCCTCTCTGACTTCTTACTTTCCTACCAATTTAAGACTGAGGCAATACGTCCCTGTTGCTCTTTCTGAGTGTTATTCCTTCCCATAACTTGCACATCTCGTCCTCCTCCCTCTGGCTCCAGCCGATCGAGCATTTGCGCATTAGGACCAATCAAACTCTTTTCTTCATCTTCATTCCTATACTAGAACAATTTATATTCTCTACTGATCCGCGTTCTTCTTGCCTCTCGTCGTATTTCACCACGTTTGATACACAGGTATCTGCGATAGTTAAATAGCGATTACATGTATAGGGCTGGCTAGCCGAACAACCTCCTCGTGGTGCCAGCTGGGTGATTCGGGTTGACCCCTTTCAGCAAATAGTTCGGCGGCAGTGTTCCAGGACGTGGTGGGTTTTCGCCTGGCAAGCGTTCTCCCTATAAAAAGCCACATATGTCCGTTTAACAACACTGTGACGTGGCGGTTGTGACTCGCCACTAACTAAAGTCACCCATTGCTTATCCGAACAATCTCTTCAAGTCCACAGATAGCAAGCACTGGCGACACCTTCAAACACATTCAAGCAAAATGCCAGGAAACATTTACCAATCCCATAAACAAAGCTAAACACGCCTACATGCAAACTTACATACATTCATATATAAACATATGCAACAATCCCATTGTTCCATTGTACATTAACTGATCAAATTTTGTACTCTTAACATGATCATGCCTGCGTAGGCGTGCCTCGCTTAGTCGAGAATACACAATTTATTTATTTATTTAATAGTTCAGTCATGGCCGTCATTGATGGACTGCATTCCAGCCGCATCCCTTTCTTTTGTCTTTGTGGCTGTTACTGTTCGTTCCCTTTTCTCCCGAGTTTGTCCAAAGTACGGCGACACGCACCCAAGGAATGGTCCATCGTTGCAACGACAATACAAGCCACACAGTTCCTTTGTCTGGAAATGAGCGGAAGATTAGCAACCTTTTTACAACTTACTAACTGGACAAATCATTCGTTATGCACGGATACAAATTTTCCGGGGCTTATAGCTTTGGGTTCAGTTTGCCTAACGCTATCGCTTCCACATTACGCTTGCCTGGAGAATCACTTTTGACTTCAGAGGGCACATGCTCCTGCGATACAAAGCCAGAACAATTGGTCATTATGAGCTCTTCAATCCGCGTCGACCGCTCAATTGGCCGTAGTTTCCTATATTTCTAATCATTTTTACTACATACCCAGGGTGACCTGCGATTCTTTCTTGGGAACCATATTCTATCCTTCAAGGCTTCAACAACAACAACTCAACATATTTCAATGTATATCTTCAGCTGTAGAAAGGCTTTTTCTTTTATCTGAGAATAACTCAGGTTGAAATCTTGCGCCAGGTAGCAATATCAACGTAATAAAAGTAGGGCTATATTTTTGTTAATTGGTATTTTTCTATGAAGCACACACTTTATTTTCTCTCTTAACAAATTGCTTCTATTTATGTCTGCATTTTATCGGAATTGTTTTTAACTTTTCATATGCCTTATAATCCCTTCATTCATTTCTTCCATGTGTGCAGCAACAATTGGGGCAACTGAGTGGCCAATTATTGTGCGATCAATTTAAGGTGAACTTGTGGCAAATTGGATTCTGTTCCAAGGAGTAAAGGCAAACTACACCTCCGCGAAGTTTTCACAATAAAAGACAAGGAGCTCAATACCGCCCGAAGGAATCAGAAAATGTCAAGGTGGGCGCCTGCGACCCAGTAGCTGTATACTAAACTATGCCAATGCATTTGCAATTGCTAACGATGAACATATACTTATATTTTGCCAACTTACATGCAAGAGCATCGGATAAATGTAAGCATTGATCTGAACCCAATAGGGTGCAGCCTCTAGCAGGTCTAGAAATATACCTATTTATTTATTTATTTATTTATCACAGAGGTCCAAAACTGCCGTGGATTTGCAGTCGTTATCCCATCTGCAGTCACACCAATAGGTGGGTGCGAACATAAGGTGAAGAGCACAGGCATATGAAGAGAGGTAAGGTGAGCGCACTAATGGAAGTAATAGTCAAGAAACACTTGGCAATGGACCGAGTGCCGCCGGTTAGCAGGAGCAAGGTCGGGGTGGATGAGACCATACGCACGAGGATAACTTGTTTCGGCAAAATGACTGAATGCCGTGGGAAGAAAGATGGGGCGCAATAACCGCAAGGGCTACGAATAGGAGGAAAATAAAAGCAACAAGAGTCTAGACGTAAGTGGAAGAGAGCGAAATCGCTGTCAGAGGCTGGGCGGAAATATCACGGACATCTGGGAGTTGTAGGAGGGCAGAGGACCCTTCATATAAGAATAGTTTAGGCGGGCGCACTGAGATTGGTTCTTACAAATGTGGCGAGAACAAGTGTGTGGGGATCAGCAGAAATAACCAGGTTAAATATCATAGACGCTATATTATACAGGGGTGATTAGGTCCGGCAAGCCTCTTAAAGTGAGGGAGACCGAGCAGACGACATCTGTTTAGTCGGTGCCTTGAGATTGAGTCGTACAGATGAACTGGAAAGAAAATAGAGAATCAGCAGTAATGGGTAGGAATGCGAGGGAGGAGGCCGTTTTGACATTGGATGAGCAAGTTCAGCGGATCCTTGAGGTAATAAAAACAGCATTGAGTCTGCAGTGTCTAGACCGTTAACACCCCGGTGAACTAGAAGAGGTCACAAAGCATCAGACTAGTCAGATTAGGCTAGGTTAAGGAAAAGCACGGTTTGGCTGCCGGACTGAAGAATTGAAAACAAACGGTGCAGCAAGTCGACTAGATTCGCATATCAACTCTTCTTGACACCGTTTCAACTATACACGATTGAACCCGGAGTATCGTCGTGATACACAACAGTTTTAAACCTTGATCATGCCTAAGTTGGTGCGTCTCTATGAAACTGAGAATAAACTATCTATTTATTTATTTACCATGAACAAACGACCAATTTTCTACTATTACTGTCACAGTTGCCATAAAATGTTTGTACAGTTGTACATATCTGATCATGCCTCCATGGGCGTGCCTCGCATAGTCGAGAATAAAGTATTTATTTATTTATTTATTTAAAAACGTTTACCGCTAACATGTGGATAAGTCAACGATGCACCGATGCGAAAGAGTATGAATCGTTCAGTTCTGTACAATCGCCGGTAATATCCAAATAGACTGAGAATATTCGGTGAGCAGGCGACCGATCATACGAGACTGAATTAGTCGACACATTGAGGTCAAGTCGTACATTTAATGTGGGTAGTCAATTAAAGAGTCGGCGCAGCTGGACAGGTTTGGGCTGGAAGAGGCTACATGTATATGGGATAGGTCACTGCAAGTCAGCCGGGCGGGCAATGTGAGAGAAATTGTGTGTTGGTTATGCAGAGCATAAACTACCTTTCGATTGGCAGGAAGTAGTTAAAAGAAGAGTAAGGCAGTGCACTGACAGCTCGCTTTCCGTTTGCTGAACAAATATAAGCAGAGAGCGCGATGAAGAGAGGACAGCTTCGATATAGAAAAGGATTACAGACCAAACCTGAGAGTTAACGTGGCTCTCAGGTTAATGGCAACAGAGCGTTCAGTCTTCCGAGCAATGGCTGGCAACGTCACATGAGTCGAAGAGAAGGAGACCGCTGAGACGAGACTAGATTATTCAGCGTTTTTAGATAGGGGTGAACAAGTCCAGCAGGCTGTCGAGGTGAGGGAGACATTTCGTTAAATCTACAGAGCTTAGACCGTTAGCAACCCGGTGGTCTTCAGGCAGCCACAGAAGCAAGATGGTCAGATGAGACTGGGCTAGGGCAGGGCACTGAGAGTCGGCTGTCAGATTGAAGAGGGATCGAAAACGGAGACCGCAGCAAGGAAGCGACAGGATCGGGATGGAAAAGGTTTACTGCTAGGGTGTGGAGAAACTAAGGAGTCTTTAGTGTGAAGGGTTATCGTGCGTTCCGTCTTCCGAGAAGTGGCCAGTAACGTCACAGTGGTCTGAGGAAATTCGGTGAGCAGCCACCGAGCAGCGAAGACTGGATTAGTCAACGCAGGGAGATTGAGGTATACGGTTAATTTTGGAGAACAAATGGATTGCGTCAAGGTATTGACAGGTTAGAGATGGAAGTGTCTACATTACCTAAAAGTGAACAAGTCCAGCAGGCTGCCAACATGTTGGAGATTTGGTTCTGAAGCTGAAGTTTCTAGACCGTGCACATCTCGGTAGTTTGCAAGAAGTTAAAGAGAATCGCGCCGGTCAAATAAGACTAGGTTAGGGAGAGCACCGAGAGTTGGTTGTCCGATTGAAGAGGGATTGAAAGCAGAGCGTTCAGTCTTAAGTACAATGGCCGGTACTGTCACGATGGTCGGAGAGCGGAAGGCTGATCAAACAAAACTGATTTAGTCGGTACACTGCGATTGGATCGTACAATTAATGTTGGAAGACAGGTGGTATGGGTAAGGAAATGAACAATTTAGAACTGGAAGTGAGTATATTAATATAGAGCGAACCAGCCCGGCAGGCTGCCAGAGTGATGAACACATGCCTTTGAGTCTACAGATCCTATACCGCTTAAACCTTGTTAGTCTGGAAAAGGTCGAAGCAGCAGACAGTTCAGATGAGGCTAGGTTATTGCAGGGCACTAAGTGTTGGCAGTTTGAATAAAGAAGGAATGAAAGCAAAACGCCATAGGAAGAGAAGCTCCGGATAGCAAGAGGTTTACTTAAAAGTTGTGGATGAGTAGATGAGGCTCACGAGGCAATGGAAACAGAGCGTTTGGTCTTCCGAACAAATGCCGGAAACGTCACAGCAGCATAAGAGAACTCGGGGAGCAGGGGGCTGATCAGACGAGACTGGATTAGAAACAGTTAGTTTCCTTGAGCATTTTAAACAACGCGGTGAGAAGACGAAAGCTAGCAGCTGTTAACTTTTCGTATTGACTCGTCAGTGTCAATACAATAACACTCTGTGTGCAAAAACAGCTGTTTGTAAGCTTAAATCTCCCATGGACGTAGGGGTGCCATATCTGTACCCCACGCTGTCTCTAGTTTATCTGGTCACACCCTAGGTGTTGTTACATATTTTTTCCTGTTATTGTATTGGCACTGACGAGACAATACGAAATGTTAACATCTGCCAGCTTTCGTCTTCTCACCGCGTTGTTTAAAAAGAGACTGGCCTAGTTGGCACATTAAGAATAAGTCGAACAGTTAGGGTGGGAAGACGAATAAAGCCTCAGCAGAAATGGGCAGGTTCGGGGTGGAAGAGGCTATATGAATATTAGGTATGCAAGGCAGGCAGGCTCGCAATGTGAGCGGTAGTGTGTCGGTTATGCAGAGACTAAAACTACATATTGCTAGTCAGGAAACAGTCAGAAGTGGAATAGGGCAGGGCACTGAGAGCTTGCTCTCCAGTTGAAGAAGGAATAAAGACAGAGAGCGCGATATAGAGAAGACAGAGTCCAGGGTAAACGTTTACAGATAAGAAAAGCGAAAGTTAACGTGGCTCTCGAGATAATGGTGACAGCGCGTTCAGTCTTCCTGACAATGGCTGGCAACGTCACGAGCGTCGGAAAGAAGGGGGCCGATCACACGGGACTGGATTAGTCGGCGCATTGTGATTGAGTCGTATAATTCGTTTAGGAAGATAACTGGAGTGAGTCAATAGGATAGAACAGGACAGATTTAGAAGTGGCTGTATTAACATAGGGCGACGAAGCTAGTGCTGGGCACCTGACGTCCGATCCGACCTCTCGAGGGAAAGGCGAATTGGGCGTTCCACACGATGTTCCATGCTTTCGCACACAATCGCTCTAAGACAAATGGGCCGATACCTAGCTGGATCATGCTGGTTCCCTCTTTTGGGTATGGGTTGTACGACGCCCATTTTTCAAGCAGTCGGGTGAAGTCCGGAAAGAAATGATCGACAGAAGACCGAAGAGAAAAGTGAGGCAATATATTGGGCCACAGGTCTGTGGAACAAGAAATGCAAGCCTGCAGGATCAGGCGATGGTTAAGAACCCAAATCACGGGGAAGTTTCAAGAATATTTCAATCTTAACATCGACGTGATCTAACAGAAAAGGGAGAGTGCACACCGAATTATTAGAGAATGTCAATGCTGTCGAGTACACTCAGGCATTTTGCCACTCCAGGAGGCCGGCTGTGTTGGCGTACAGTTGAAATGGATCCTCATGCTAACATGGTACAGGGAATGGGGGTTGATTTGAGGTAAAATAAGAGGAAAGCTTGACGAGAAAACGCTGGTTCCTGTGGTTATGCATACACGAGATCTCACTAGAAAACAACCGGCAAGCCTTGGATAAGCTTTGGAAATGGTCTACTTTATGGCTACTGCTCAATGATCAGACAGTGCACCGTACTTGTTATTAGGAGGTAGTCCTCATGCAAAGCGATTGGTCGGTGGGCTTGAACTCCCCGTTTATCTAGCCAGGTCGGTCTAGGCATCGTGCACTCTACGAGTTAACACGCTGGCAACAACTGCAGATAAGCCGCAAGCAGAGTTTTTAGTTACTTTGTGAGTAATTCGACGTTCTTTCGAATACTTGACGGGCGTCATATTTGCTAGACGGATATCGTCTTGCGTTTGGTCTCACCTGGAGCTTTGCTTCCGGGCTTGTCTGCCATACCCCTTCCGGGAAAAATAGAGCTAGCGATGGTTTTATAGGTAAGTATTAGTTTAGTTAAGAGATTACGGGGACGGGTGTGCCCCCAGCATCTGTCTGGCTTGCGAAAGCATTAAATGCACTACCAAAGGCGTATGAGGATACATTACTTTAATATACCATGTCTTAAAGTAGAAAGCTGGCCCAGATTTATCCTAGCCATTCAGTCCCGCTAGATAGTCTGTTCTGGGCGTTCATTCCATGAAGCTGGATAAAATGCGGTCCAAGCGGATTAGGGCAGGAATCCGGCCATCGCACGGAGTCATCAATTGCTGGAACGAGCTTCCGGAAAGGTTTTCCGGGGATATAAAGTAAAGAGGGTTGAGCGGTAACTTGACCCTCTTGATTAGCATGACTGAGTGTGATTCTGACCTGCACTAGGCATAACGCTCCCCGGAAGTTTCCAGTTTTCTGTATGAATAAGGCAAACCGCTATGCTATCCAAGTGCATTGATATGGGAAAACACATCACCACCGGTTAAAAAGCTGTTCAATACGCTCTCTGCGAAAGCTGGCTGCTCACCTCGTGCTGTGACTAGGATGACGCCCTACATGAATGCCTTCAGTGCACTACTATAAGGTAGTGAGCACCCAAGGTTACTCAGGATTAGTAGTATTGAAGGACAAACGCCCCCTGGCTAACCCTCACCCTCTCCATATATGTAGCCCTGCCAACATGACCGCGTACAATACGGGAGATGAGTCACCCGCATAGGCGCTATCGCTACCCGCGTCAGGCTCTGCCACGCCCAAACCAAACCGAAGCCTCACTCGCTCCGCTGCCTAGTGGGATGCTGTGTCAACCTGAAAACAAGCCCCAAACCATGCTTTCGTGTCAAGCGCCACCGCTGCAATAACAACCAGCTTGTGCCTTTGCCCAGCTGCAAGCAATCCCCACGGAAGCTGGTCTCAAAGCCCAAGAAAAAACTCGCCACTGGGATAAATGTTCCCCAGTGAAGGGAAAGGGGACTTTAACCATAAGCATTCAAAACCCAGCCACTACTACCGTCAAGTCTAATCCCAAACCCGGGGATGAACCCAATCCTAATATCTCAGCTTCTCGGTCGACAAGGATGCTAGTCCTCAATAGACTTGCTGAGCTGGAGAAGGTGATAAAGGATAATCCGTCCTGTCGCAGCCGGCAATTCCCTGAGCTTCCTCCACCTATTTGTGACCGCTGACTTATCATTACGAAGGCGCTCGGAGAGAATGAAGCTACCCCAGCAAGAAGAATTCTGGATGCAAACAGTACTCGAGCTGCTAGTCTGGTTGTTAGTTGATGAAAGCGAACAGGGAATTAACATCGGCTCTATATTCTGGCTCGGTGAGAATCAAGAGCATCCACCCAAAGTTCGCCCCCAGGACGTGGTGGGTCTTCGATTGGCAACATTTTTCATTGCAAAACCACAAATGTCTGTTTAACAACACTGCGACGTGGCGGATGTGACTCGCCACTCAATAAAGTCACCGCCTC
This sequence comes from Dicrocoelium dendriticum, assembly GCA_944474145.2. Classification (NCBI taxonomy): domain Eukaryota; kingdom Metazoa; phylum Platyhelminthes; class Trematoda; order Plagiorchiida; family Dicrocoeliidae; genus Dicrocoelium; species Dicrocoelium dendriticum. Next base: position 205,838,204 of record OX104064.1, on the reverse strand, counting down.
TAATACACATTGACAAGTTGACCGATATCACATTTACAAATTCTGTGCATATAGCTACTCTCGCACGAACACGCATACGTAGTTGCTTCGTGACATGCCACTATTCTTAAATAATTTTTCAGCCTTTTCCTCATGCTTCACTCACCTGACCCACACTGTGTACGCGACCTCATCGGACAAGTTCCTCATCAACACCACATTAGTGATCTGATTCTTATCTCTACGTCTCGTATTCTGTGGACCTAGGTTTCATAAAACCTTTGGGCCATATAGACCCACCTTACTGTCTCAAACGGTACTAATCCCTCTGTTGGTGCCGATAGTTCCGCTATCATGTACAATATGGCAATACCCTGATCATACCCAAAAGGCGTGCCTTGCCTTGTCAACAATAAATTATTTATTTATTTATTTAAATTCATGTGCCAACCAGAAGAACAATGCCGACGTATTCTGCGACTAACCCCGCATCTCGAAGTTGAGCCATATTACTTATTACGTGATCCTTCTCCAGGGGATCAGATGAGAATGGAAGGCTGTTGAGTGGCTGCGAACATGCCGGGGAAGCGTTGAAGCAGGTCACCATATCATGGATTTTTATGTGGTTCGAAGGCCCTAGGAGCCATCTGGAGACACATTCTCGTCAACCAGGGTCAGTGAAGCACACAACTAGGCTGCGCGTGTTAACATAGAATGTGCACAGTTAAAAGAATAATTTGAATAGGATTCAGGTAATTGCCTCAGAGACTTGTCCAGACTTAATGGTCTTCACTGAAAGCTGGCAATTCCCAGACAGCACGGATACAAAAGTGTCTATCTCCAGTTGTCACGTCTCCTGATCCGATCTACAAGTAGGGAGCTCCAGTGGTGGCGTAAGAGTCTACCGGAAGATTGCTACCAAACTACATGTAGTTGAAGCGATCAGTGACAACGACCATGAGTTGGATGTCCTCTGGTTTCCGGTTCATGATGAACGGCGTTCTCGCACCTTTGGTTTCGTCTAAAGAGCGCAGTCAGTATCCGGAACTCGCTTGATGGACTCGAGCAGGAGGCATAGTGCAGGAAAAGACTGCCTTATCGTTGGGATTTCAATGCTCATTCTGTTGACTCGAACGTGCTTCTTGGTGATCGACCTGCAGACTCTTTCGATGCCAACTTACTAGGGACCATACTGCATAGTAACTTCCTTCCACATGTAACTAAGCCCACGCCTAATCCTCCAGCTCAGGTGCCGCACATCCTAGAGCTCGTGCTTTTCCCAGCACAATCAGTCCTCAGGAACCTTACAGTTCTTTAGTTTCTTGGTGGCGGTTATCAATGCACTGCCTCCTTCCAATGGACAGGTTGTTGCTCTGTCCACAGCTAACAGGCGGACAGCCGGAATTTCTGGCGTGCCGATATGCTTTGTCTGAAAGCGACCGCAAGCCTTGTCGATTGGAGAAGCCCCGAATACCTCAATGTTGAGGAGGCGTGGAATCACTTGTACTCCAAGCTGATGTTGCTCACTGTACAAGTCCTACCCTCCTCCAAAGGAAGACACTTCTCCAATGGCAATAATTGGAGCGATAACCAATTGAGATCAATGATGAAAAAAAGATCCAGACTATGCAATCATTGCAGTATTCCGCGATTTGAGCGTGACTACTGATACTACGAAGCAACCAGAACGTTTGCAACGTGGAAAAAGACGCGAGAAATGCCAAAATACGAGCTTTCACTGGCTGCACTTTCTGGAACGAAATCTAAGGGGTTCTTCTCATACCCCAAAGGACCACCAAAGCTGGCAGTATTATTTCTGCCTTGTCTCTCTGCGAGGGACAGGACCCAGTTAAAGAAGACATTGAAAAAGCTAGCCTATGTGCCCAGTAATGACAATCTCTCTACTCGACTGCGAAGCCAACCATGGATAGCTTGGCAGCGGCTCCTCCTTCCCAGTTGGAGAACGTGAACGTGAACTCTGATGTTGCATTGAAACTTCTTCTTGACCTAGACCCGGATTCCTCGCGTGGTCCCGCTTGTTTACCTCCATTAAGACCGTGGCTGAACACGTTGCCGCTCCTGTCTGTCAAACCTTGTGTCGTTGCTTTAAGGTCAGGCGGCTTCCAACTGCATGGAATTTGGGAATCGTTAAATCTATTAACATAAGAGCAAACGGAGAGAAGCCATCTAGCTATCGTCCAACTGCTTGACTGCGATGCTTGCAAACCCATGGAACGGATCCTGAAACGGGCCCATCGCCTTCATCTCGATGAGTTGGAGTTCATCTCTCATGTCCAGCATGGTTTCCAAAGGGGGCGTTGATACTCCACCAATTTGATGGTAAATAGAAAAAGGTGGGCAAGCTCCCTAGATGCTAGTAACTTAATAAATAGGTATATTTCTGAAATTGCCATATACTGCGCCCGGACGGGATCGGATCAATACGTACATTACTCCTATGCTCTAGCATGAAGGAGAAAAGTGTGAGTATACGTTCTTCGTTAACAATTACGACTGCGTTGGCGTTGCTAGGTGTACAGCTGATGGGGCTGTACGCGCCCACCTTGAACTTCTTCTGGCTTCTCCAGGTAATATTGGACTCCTTGAATTTGTGTGTTTTGAAAGATGCGCAGAACAGCACTTGTACAAACATTCTTTGGAAAAAGGAGCAAATTCAGCCAAGCTTCACTTTAAAGTTTTGGACTATTTCGGGCCGCTTAGTCAGCACATTGCTCATTGCGGGCGTGGAAAGAAACCAGAGGGGCGGAATTATAAGAACCATGAAAAGGTTAAAAACAATTTGCAGAAATGGAAATAAAAAGAGAGCACCTTTGTAAGGAGACTTAGTAAAGCGGCGTACTTTACTAGAAAAGTAAAAATTAACAAAAATAGAACCACAATTTCTTAGAGCGTGTGTTTGTACACAAATTCGAAAAATACTCGTCAGGTGGGCACTCCGCGATACAAATTTGACGTAGCAGCCCAGTATATATTCGGCTAATAGTTCTAATAGTTTTGTAGCAAAACAGCCCTGCATTAGTACTTAGTTGCTTTTTTGAAAGAGATAGAGAACCGATTTGGATGCGCACGGTGATATAGACTGACTCAAGTTAAACAACGTAAAGATACACCTTATTAGTAAAACTTTTAAACATCGATAGACATGTCCATTTATATTAACATATTACAAAATTTCGTTTCTCTGCAAGTTTTATGGAGTCACCTTGAAGCTGTACTTCAGAAAATGACGCAGCTCAAATTCATTTGGAACCGCCGTTAGCACTCAAGCAGTCCCAAAATTTATTGCGCTAAACTTGATCGCATGTTCAAAAGTTCAACCTTCCAAACCCACGGAAAAAGAGAGAAACGTTTCCTAAAGCTAGAATATTCCAGAAGGTAATACAAAAAGACAGAAGAGTTTTCACCGCTGCTTACGTTTAAAGTAAAAGCAACGCAATCCGTGCAGTAGTTCATCAATCATTCGCAATTGAATGGCGTTCTACGAATAAAGGCATGCTTTTTCCCCTAAAAGTGGTTTGCTACCTTGCACGCAAATACCAGAAGGAAGAAATTAAAATATAAAATTTGGCTTAGCGGTAGGTTCGAAATTGGCTTAGCTATCTAGAAATGCTTTATGTAGCCTCTACTACCGCAACAAGTAGGTACAACCTAAGTGGCCGGAAAGCAAATGTTTCAGGCATACATAGAAAGTTCGTTCAATCGCAAACGGGAATGCTAGGATTATCCCGTGAAGTTTCCTTCTTCAGCGGGTTGTTGAACCAGGAGTTGATAGCCTTTGGATTACTGATGGACCTAAAACCAAGGCCGCATTACACCCGGTTCGACCAATTAATGCCCACATGTCTTTTCATAGCAGCCCGTGCTTGGCCGGTTACGTTAATTAAGAAAGAGAAAAATTTAAACTTGGAAGGCAAACGTGAAAGTGGAAAGAGCTAAGCAAGTGGAATACCAAGGTATTTGATTCATTAAAAAATGAACTTAAAAGTGAAGGTGAGTCAGCTAGGAGAAAAGAAAGTTTGCTGTTGTCACCTATGCGCATCGAGCTGACGCGCAAATCCCTTAACCGCAGGGCCCTAACCACGTGGTCTGGAAGCAAATTACAGTAGTCTATAACTGGGCGCGACGGATGAGTCCTCGTCCTAACTCTATCAGACAGTGCTTTTTGCAGTTTCAATCGGTGACCGCGGAGATTAGGTAACGTAGCGAGCCTAATTAGTCTTGCAAAGGCCGGGCCCATCTTACCCGTGAAACTACCATAAGTGAAAATCAGGTCCCCACTTGCCCTTCGGTAGCGCCTTGAGTAAATCCTCAACCTCAACAAATGTTCCGGATACTTTTGTGAACGTTGACCCTGCACTAAGCGAGTGCACATTCGTAACATCCTCTCCAAGTCCATTTTGTATCCGTTAAGACATGTGGACAAGCATAGGCACAACATTCCAAGTGGGTTCGGACGAATGTAAAGCGTAGCTTCAGTAACAAATTGGCCGTCAGGATTCCAAAAGAGCGGCGAAATAACCATACCATACGAAACCCCGGACAAACAGCTTTCTTCCAATTGTCGCCAGAATGAGATGCTGATGAGTGTACGATCCCTAAGACAACCTGCTGAGTAACATCAGCGAATGCAACATCGCCGACAACCTATGGGTTGGGTGGCTTGGCGACTCCGATGGGGAGAACAAAGCACTTGGCCCTAGTTATGGGCATCAACCATAAGTTTGCCTTTCCCAGGGTCTACCTGATGAATGCTGAATTGCTTCAGGAACCCCCAGGATATCCACAATATCCCAGAGCTTAAGGTCGTCAGCAAACATTAGTAAAAACTATTCTAGCTCCCCAGGCAAGTCTGTTACGTAGATCACGAACAACAATGGGCCTAATGCCGAGTCCTGCGGGACGCCATTAATAAAAGCTTGCCTAAGCACAAGCCAACGCCTTACCCATACGCACTGTTTCCTCCGCTCAATGAAGACAGACACCCACTGAAGGGCGCGACCAGACATACCGTAAAAGCGCAAATTCGGTGAGAGTCGAAGATGAGGAGCAGTGTCAAGCGATTTCGACAAGTCCACAAGTAGCACGTGTAACGCGTGTCCACTGTTTACCGCTTCGGCCAAGCTTTCACGAGATACAAGTAGATTAGTCTGCCAGGAAAATGCATTGCGAAATCCAGGCTGTGCAACACTTGGAGTATTGAAGCTATTCAAGTTCTTCTCCACTGAATCCCTTATCAGCTTTTCAAACAACTTGACAACTACGCTTGCTAAACTGACAGGCCCATAGTTCATTGGCAGCTTGATGTCACTGCTCTTAAAAATTGGACTGATGGTTGCCTCCTTCCATTCCTAGGTTAGGATGCATCGATCAAGCGATATTGAAAACACGCACGTGAGAAGACCACTCAGCTTAGTGAGCAATTCATGCGGCTATTCGCTGCCCTTCCGTCAATTAACCTTCCTTAGCTTTTCAGTTCATCACTCCACACAACTGGTCAGTACACAGACGCCCGTTAGCTTCTCATTTATAGGTGTTCACTTTTCACTTACTCGCTGCTATGTTTGCGGCACTTACCCATGTGTGAGTCCAACAGATTCACTGACTTTTCTTGGGTCAGCATACCCTAATACTATTTTCTTAGCACTCTAGAATAACATGTTTCTCTGCGCGACGTTACGTATACGTTTGTTTCACACGTTCGCTTTCCTTTAACTGATTTTTATTACTTCACTTCTATCGAGCAATCATTCTAACCTAGTGTTCTCTGTCCGCTTTTGCAACAAAGGTTTCGCCACTTACTTGTGTGAAAGGTAAGCTCTTCCATAGGTCATTCAAATCTCACTCGGCATAGCACTATACATTTAATACACCCGTGTCGTCTTTTTGACTTGGTCCCCAGAAGATTTTACTCAGCGATTGAATCCTATCTATCCGCTGACTTATTACCAATTGACCTTTGAAGCTTTTTCATCGCAAGGCATTTATACCTTAACTTACTTATTCTGCGCGCCCTATCGAAGTAGTTTGGCTACCAACTGTTCATCCACAATACAAAGGCCACCGGTCTTTGCATTCCACTTTCTGTTTTCCCACTTAACATTTGCATCACAGCAAACCGATACTGCGTTTTTGCCTAAAGGCGCAACGCTCTGTATTCCATGTAGATGGTAGCAACCAACCTCTACAGCCATTGCTTTTGTAGAACATTCAAAAAGCACCTTCAGCACAATCGTTGTTGCACACTGTACATCATTTGTCTCCACTAAATGTTATACCATAGGACATTAACAATGTTTGTTCCCACGCCTGTTCTTTGCGGCCTTGTTTGTCTCTCACCTTCTCTTTTCTCCGAGGTCCGGAACTTCTTGGGGATCTAAGGTTGGACCGAGAAAGAGTTTCTGCTCGGGGCAGGACATAACTCACAAGGACCTACAAAGAACATTGCTGTACAACAAATAAATACAAATGCGCTTACTACCACGACCGTTGTCTAGTAATGATAGCTGGACACGAGGCCTTTACACTCTTGAAATGTATACATAAACCTGAAAACTACAAACGCAAGTTACGGACGTTCTGCTCACCTGGACACTCACAATGTCGACTCTTCGTGAAGCTCTCACCCTCCATAGGCATCAGCCATTATGGCGGCCCTGACCAAAGATACCTGATCAACTAACAGAGGAAATAGAAAGTCAATTGACTGCGGATAACCGAGGGCGAAATCAGTCGGCATGCTGCTCTGCCAGGTTTACATTAGTGTACAAATGGATTTCTGACAGTTTTCCAGGTAGTGGTGGGTTTTCGCCTGGCAAGTGCTATCCGTATAAAAAGCCACAACTGTCCGTTTAACAAAACTGCGACGTGGCGGAGGAGACGCGCCACTGAATAAAGTCACTGCCCACAGCTACATACTGGAAAGTCGACTAGAATCATAATTTAATATTTTCCTGACATATTACAAGGTTACGCGGTAAATTCGAATAAGTCGAATATTTTTGGTTGGCCATTCAGTGTTGCTAAATCGCCCTCATTAAGCCTTCCATACCGTTTGTGATATTTAATTATATCACACCGCCATCTTATAACCGTACATCTGGTTTTCTTTGGACTTTCTGTCCAAGTCATCCTGGTAGCGTTGTGGTATCGTGCTGTACTTTTCTGGACCATGGTACCTAAACGTCTCGCAACTATGAGGCGTAACAAACAAAGAGTGAAATCGACTATCTTTCCCACTGTTAAAGTCAACTCGGCTTTAGCTGACTTGGGGGTGTCCAACCCATGGACCAAATTGACACTATCGTGGTGGACGATAGTTTTAGCTCAGGGATTGGTAATATGGACGTCATAAATGATACATCAATACCTGATATTGTTGTTATCATTCCTTCTCAGGAATGCAATGTCATGCTCAACGACCCTCTTACTGCAGCGTTGCTTAAAATTAACGCACTTGAAACTCAACTGAATTCGCTAAGAAGCGACTTACTCAACATCTATGAGACCCTGAAGAAGGTGATGCCCCTAGTACACCTATCGTGCATACAAAAACCTGAAAACTCATCAGACTTGAAACAAGCTGGTATGCTCCTTAACGTAATTGCTCAAGAGGCCACAGAGCGCTTGCGCCGAGCCAACAATGCCATAATATTCCATGTTCCGGATCGGTCTCCACTTGAAAATTTGCTACGTAAGCTTATAAACGTCTGCAAACTGCCGCTAGATTGCTGCACAGATAAACGTTTAAGAAAGATTCCCGACCGTACTTGTCCTACCATACTTAGATTTGTAGGTCCTGAGTTGGCAACACGCTTCATGGCCTCCAGCTTTCTCATCAAACAACAGGCCAACCGCGGGGCTCTACAGATCAGAGAAGATATGACCCCCTACAAAGACCGATGGCGCGTACCTATACATCATCATCCAACATAAAACCCGACCCGAAACTAAAGATGCATCGCCTGTCACATGCTTTACCCCACTGTGTAATGTTGATTTAGATGCATCACAACAACGACAGGATTTCTCTCATAAAATGACTACACCTAAATCCCGCTCAGAACGAGATACTGCAACAATTGCAGAAAACGAAACATTCAGAGCGTTATCGAACTGTGACTCTAATATGTGCGATTCTGATACGGAACCAGCAATCCTGTCTATCGCTTCGCCCACTACTTCTATTATCAGGAGTGAACGCAGCAATGCAGAAGCATCTTGCGGAAGTCCGCATATACCCTGCAATGCACGCCGAAGGTGCCTGCTGCCCAAACCCACAACGAACCAAGCAAAGATCCGCAGGACCCACATAACACCGTCTTACAAAAACGTCAACAAGAAAGCATATGAGCACCGGATGGTACACGCCAACGCTTGGACTCAGGCAAGGCAGACGGTAACCGAAAAACCCTCTTCCCCAAAATATCAGTCGTCGATGAGGTCTGCGAACACGGCTAGGCTACGACAGCCACGAGTTAACCGTTACCTACTTGAAGCTCCCAAGTTAGCAGCCCGCGCCCAGACTTACCAACAATCGCCCAACACACAACGCTCGATACCATCTATTCCTGCACACAATTCTTACGGCACTCCCCATCGTACAAGGAGTACCAAAGCTGCACACGCCACTATAAACAACCACTTCCCAAAATCTGGGCAGCCGCAGTTCGTGAATCTATATGACGTGACCGCACATAACACTGCCCCCTTTACCACCGTCCCCTTTTTATAGGACACTACAGGATATGGTCCACCGCACTCAATTCATCAAGAGCTAGCACCAGCGCTACTTTAGCTCCGAAATCTTCTATGTTCATTACAGCCCCCTCCAAACCGCTGGTTTCAGCCATTCGGGTAGATCCAGCGATCCCCAAGCTTCCTCTTGGCATGTCGATGGCCAATATTCTGCAGTGCTAAAATTTGCCATTCCATGCTCACACATAAGCGCAGCGTTCACCTCATAACCGCAACTCAATCTTCCCCAACTCCTCGCTGCCCTCTGCTCTTCCACGAAATTGAAAATTGCCCACAATAGCCCGCAGTCAAAGCTCTCACATGGCGATCCGCTTTCGCACTCAAATTACGTTGATGATCCGGTAATTCCCCAATTGCGATTTTCCATGCATCCATCCTCGGACCATCCTAGGGACCACATTAGGTTCCCCATCTCCGTCTTATCGCCACCAACCCAACCCTGCACAGCAACTGGCAATAAGCTATTGCATTACCTACATGTCTATGAATATGGTAATGCTCATACTACAATAACCTCCTTAAGTATAAGTATAAAATTTTCTGCGCAAGGGAATGAGCCGTTAGACACGTTACCTTAACAAACCAGGAGACTCACCATTGCATACAAACATGTCATAAACCCTCTCCCAGCCTTGGAATGTGATACAGACACCGGTAACCAGCCCACATGTGGCAGAAATATGCCCCTCAGGGCTGCACACTCACTGTACTCCATCGTTATCTTCTACTGCTTACGTACAACACCTCTCGGCCAATACTTTAGCCATCACCAATAACCTTACCCACACCCACAAACCTGTCTCCTCTGTTCGTTTCAGCGTGGCAACCAAGCAGTCCCACTCCTTCAACCCGACCTGCTCTATGATGCCGCGGACAGTAAGATTCTGTCTGACCTCTGCAACCTTATAACTCTTATCACTCCTTCTGAGACAACAGCAACTATGCCCACACACACCACTCAGATTAATTCTGTCTCTGATAATGCAGCAGATGCTCACTTCTGCAATGAGGCACTCACTCTACTTCTCATTAACGAAAGGTCCACTAAGCATAAGATGCACCTTATCAATTCGGTCGTTATCCTATCCGGCCCCCAGGTCGTGCTCAACACAGAAACGTGACGCGATGCTAACACACCTGATACACAGCTACGAATATCGGACTACACCTCCTTCAGCAATGGACGTACCAACCACCAAGGTGGCGGATGCCTCATTTACGTGCGTGACGATTTTGGTGCGCTATCATTTCAAGAACTTTCAATCGACAATCTGGAAGACTCCGTCTGGATTCAGACCAGGAGAGGACAGCACGATCCTTAATTGGCTGTGTGTATAATCCACCCCACACTAATGCAATCGGTATACGCAGCCTAGTGGAACTCTTCACAGATGTATCCCAATTGCCTAACCACAATAAGATAATTGGTGGTGACTCCAACATGCCACAGGTGGCCTGGCAAACGCAATCTGCGCCACTCAGATACCGTTTGTGGACACCACATATTCATTTGGGTGGACTCAACACGTGCATGCACCCACTAGGCACAATAACACCTTAGATTTACGTTTTACCAACGGAGTTGCACATGCATCTGCTAACGTGCTTGATAATCACCCTGGATGCGACCACAAAATAGTAAAACTCTCTTTCCAACTACCCATCACTCGTCCCCCAGTGACTAGAACAGCGTGTTCTGTTCGGCCCTTCAAACGCATCAATTGGACAAACTTTGCTCTACTTCTGAGATCCATCAGCTGGGATGCATTCTTTCTGGCTACAGATGCGGGCACTGCCTCTTCTGTACTATATAGCAATCTCACTTACTGCCTGGATATACTTGCACCTATAACGAAACAAAAAGCAATACAGTCGCCGCAGGACGCAGCTCCCCTCGCAAAATGCTCGTCAAACTCATAAAGCTACGTTCGAAGTACAGCAGGATCCAAGATTACTTCCTGCTTATTCGCATCAATGAAGTCCTGTTGGAGTGGAGAAATTCACAAACTACCACAACTCTGTCCGAAGAACACACTGCCCTAAACTCTATCAACCGTATCAAAGCCCACAATGCCCTGCTGAGGCGCAGAAGCAACCCCGCTTCGAATTCAATTAATTCGATTATTCGTCCAGACAACTCAGTTACCAGTAACCAAGCTGAAATATGTGGGGTCCTGAATCGCTACTTCTGCGACTCTTTCGCCTCTGCTAACCTGACCCTGCCCCTTAATATTCCTCGTCGCACCCATGATACTGTACGCGCAGTACCATTTGACCTGCGTACCATTACCCGAGAAGTTCAAGCCCTCAAATTATCCTTCCATGCCGGACCTGATGGCTTCCTAGCGGCTCTGCTAATTCTAGGTGGCCAGGATATAGCCGTCCTCCTTCTCGACACCTTACCCTTTGCATGAAACACGGAACATTCCCCTCCGCCTGGAAACATGCAGTAGTCATGCCAAGACACAAAAGGGGAAGCCGTCAAAACATTGAAAACTACCGACCCATTAGTCACACCCCATTCGCTTCACGGGTGATGGAGAGGATCGTCAAGGAAGAGCTCCTACGGTTCTTGACACATCGTAACCTCATCAACAAATCCCAACATGGATTTCTCCCGTCTAAATCCTGTCAGACATGCCAGCTGGAGTTCCTGAACAATGTTACCGCCATGGTTGATTGCAGGAAAGTTCTGGTCATCATATTCTTGGATATGAAAAAAGCGTTCGACCGAGTTCCTCACAATGGGCTGCTAACTAAATTGGCTTCTAACGGTATATCGGACCAGTTGCATTCCTGGTTCTCTTCTTATCTCTCCTGTCGAACACAGTCGGTGAGACTAGGAAACTTCAAATCCTCACCGAATCCAGTTACGAGTGGTGGGTTCCAGGGAAGTGTACTGTGCCTATACTCTTCCTACTTTACATCAACGACGTATTTCAAGTCTTTGAATATGGAAAGGCGTACCTGTTCGCCGATGATATCAAAGTCGTATTCTCCTTTGACCCGGGTAACCTAAGGAGTGGTCTCCTCAATATTCAAAATGACCTTAAAGCACTAGACTCCTGGTGGAACACGTGGAAGCTTGACTTCTCTCCTACAAAGTGCAGCGTCCTGTCGTACAGATGCACTGTGCCACCTAGTGCGCTAACCCTGAATGGCTTCTCACTAGCCATCTGTCAAACCGTAAGGGATCTCGGAGTACACTATTCCAGCTCACTAAATTTCTAGGAACAAGTTAGCTATAGTGCAGCGAAAGCTGGAGCCCTCATTGGTCATATCTGCAAGAGAATGCTTGTAACCGAATCCAGACTCACTCTGTACAAGGTATGCGCTAGACCTCTTCTGGAATACTGCTCAATAATATTTACCAACTCCAGAAAGAGTGACCGAATAGCAATTGAGAAAGTACAACGCTCATTCACAAAGCGCCTGCTTTACCCTTCTACTCTCAACTACCGTGAGCGCTGTAAACTTCTTGGCCTTGAACCTTTATGGCTACGAAGAATGGTACTCAACCTCATCTTCTTATTCCAAACGATAAACAACCCAAATACGAACCTTGAAGGACATATCCAACAAAATGGTGACTCTCGGTATTCACTCCGCCATAGACCATTAACCATTACCCTGCCCACAGCCCGCACTTACTTGCGTAACAAATTCTTTCTCTACAGATTTGCTCGCGGCTGGAACAGGCTACCGTTACAGGTTAGGGCATCCCAGCATACTGCACAGTTCCGACCAGCCCTACATAGACACGTTCAAACCGTGCGTACATGCAAGCTCTTTAACACCCATATACCGGAGGATGAAGTTTGGGAACATGGCCCAAAGCACCTCTAAGTCTGAAAATCCCAAAATATCGGACACAGTCCCTACCAAATAACCGTCCTTTACTCACTGGGACTGTCTACGTTACACAACACAAAGCTTGTGGCCTGCGCACATTTGCTCCATTGCCTCGCACGTCTGCTGATTTATTCTTCGAAACTGCAAATAAGTAAATAAATAAATAAATAGTTTACTCTCAGTTTCATAGAGACACACCAACGCGGGCATGATCAAGGTTTAAAAATAGATGTGTATCACGACGATACATCGGGTTCCATCGTGCGTAGTTAAAACTGTGTCGGGAAGAGTTAATATGTGAGTCTAGTCGACTTGCCAGTATGTAGTTGTGGGCAGTGACTTTATTCAGTGGCGAGTCACATCCGCCACGACGCAGTGTTGTTAAACATACATTTGTGGCTTTTTATACGGAGAACGCTTGCCAGGCGAAAACCCACCACGTCCTGCAACACTGTCGTAAAGCATTTTGAACATTAATGTTGAACTGGCAAAGCCGCTTGGCGACTGGCTTTACCTTCGGTTTTTCGTAGAGTAATGGCTTCCAATTTCCTCTGTTACTTTGGCAGGTAATTTGATCGGAGTCGCCATTATGTTTGAGGTCCGTGGAGGTGAGGGACCTCGCGATTATTCGTCTTGTTGTATGTCCAAGTGAGAAAAAGTTCAACTGTTCCGCTGTCCAGGTCCGGGGGGGGGCACCGTCTATACCCATTAGTCACACCCCATTCGCTTCACGGGTGATGGAGAGGATCGTCAAGGAAGAGCTCCTACGGTTCTTGACACATCGTAACCTTATCAACAAATCCCAACGTGGGTTTCTCCCGTCTAAATCCTGTCAAACATGCCAGCTGGAGTTCCTGAACTATGTTACCGCCATGGTTGATTGCAGGAAAGCTCTGATCATCATCTTCTTGGATATGAAAAAAGCGTTCGATCGAGTTCCTCACAATGGACTGCTAACTAAATTGGCTTCTTACGGTATATCGGACCAGTTGCATTCTTGGTTCTCTTCCTATCTCTCCTGTCGAACACAATCGGTGCGATTAGGAGACTTCGAATCCTCAGCGAAACCAGTTACGAGTGGTGTATCCCAGGGAAGTGTACTGTGCCATACACTCTTCCTAATTTACATCAACGACGCATTTTAAGTCTTTGAATATAGAAAGCGTACCTGTTCACCGATGATATCAAAGTTGTATTCGCCTTTGACCCGGGTAACCTAAGGAGCGGTCTCTTCAATATTCAAAATGACCTTAAAGCACTAGACTCTTGGTGCAACACATGGAAGCTTGACTTCTCTCCTACAAAGTGCAGCGTTCTGTCGTACAGATGCACTGTGCCACCATGTGCGCTAACCCTGAATGGCGTCTCACTAGCCATCTGTCAAACCGTAAGGGATCTCGGAGTACACTATTCAAGCTCACTAAATTTCTCCGAACAAGTTAGCTATAGTGTAGCGAAAGCCAGATCCCTCATTGGTCATATATGCAAAAGAATGCTCGTAACATAATCCAGACTCACTCTATACAAGGTTTGCGCTAGACCTCTTTTGGAATACTGCTCAATAATATTTACCAACTCCAGAAAGAGTGACAGAATAGCAATTGAGAAAGTACAACGCTCATTAACAAAGCGCCTGCTTTACCCTTCTACTCTCAACTACCGTGAGCGCTGTAAGCTCCTTCGTCTTGAACCTTTATGGTTACGAAGAATGAGACTCAACCTCACCTTCTTATTCCAGACGATAAACAACCCAAATACGAACCTTGAAGGACTTCTCCAACAAAACGAAGACTCTCGGTATCCCCTCCGCCACAGACCCTTAAACATTACCCTGCCCACAGCCCGCACTAACTTGCGCAACAACTTCTTTCTCTACAGATTCGCTCGCGTCTGGAACAGGCTACCATTACAAGTAAGGGCATCAGAGAATACTGCACAGTTCCGATCAGCCCTACATAGACACCTTGCAACCCTACCTATATGCGAGCTCTTTAACACCAATACACCGGAGGATGAACTTTGGGAACATGGCCCACAGCATCTCTAAGTCTGAAAATCCCCAAAATATCGGACACAGTCCCCTACCAAATAACCGTCCTTTACTCACTGGGACTGTCTACGTTACACAACTACAAAGCTTGTGGCCTGCGCACATTTGCTCCATTGCCTCGCACGTCTGCTGATTTATTCTTCGAAACTGCAAATAAATAAATAAATAAATAAATAGTTTACTCTCAGTTTCATAGAGACACACCAACGCGGGCATGATCAAGGTTTAAAAATAGATGTGTATCACGACGATACATCGGGTTCCATCGTGCGTAGTTAAAACTGTGTCGGGAAGAGTTAATATGTGAGTCTAGTCGACTTGCCAGTATGTAGTTGTGGGCAGTGACTTTATTCAGTGGCGAGTCACATCCGCCACGACGCAGTGTTGTTAAACAGACATTTGTGGCTTTTTATACGGAGAACGCTTGCCAGGCGAAATCCCACCACGTCCTGCAACACTGCCGTAAAGCATTTTGAACATTAATGTTGAACTGGCAAAGCCGCTTGGCGACTGGCTTTACCTTCGGTTTTTCGTAGAGTAATGGCTTCCAATTTCCTCTGTTACTTTGGCAGGTAATTTGATCGGAGTCGCCATTATGTTTGAGGTCCGTGGAGGTGAGGGACCTCGCGATTATTCGTCTTGTTGTATGTCCAAGTGAGAAAAAGTTCAACTGTTCCGCTGTCCAGGTATTTTTCAGATGTGTAATATATGGGAGTATGAGGATATGTCCAGTTCTCCATATTGGACAAGGGTTATGGTGATTGTAGTTCGGTCCTATCGGAGTTCTACCATGCTCCAGGTAGGTCCATGTGGATTGTTGCGTCCGTCTTGGGCCAAAACTGTTCCTCAGTCCAATCCCAGATCTCCAAGAAGTCCCGGACCCCAGAGAAAAGGGAAAGTGAGAGCCAACCGAGAGAAGACCGCAAGAACTGGCATGGAATTGAACATTGTTAATGTCTTAAGTTGCAACATTTGGACTTGAGACAAAAGCATGTACACTGTGCAACAATAATTATGCTGAAAATGTCTTTTGAATATCCTACAGAATGATTAGCCGTATGGGTGGATTGCTAACGCTTGCGTAGAGACAAGATCGTTGTACAAGTAAGTATAGTACGAAGTATCCGTTTAGTAGGAGCCAATAATTGCGTAGGGAGAGAGCAAGGAGAGTTAGAATAGTGGTAGTGATTGTCAGGTGCATGAACAGCACGTAGTTAGCGTAATCCGAGAGGGAGCCCATAATAAGCAAAAATACATAGGTTGCAGCAAGAGTCCTAAAGAGTAATTGGTGGCAGGGCAGCGGAAGGATTGGATGCAGATATTCTAGAGGAATAAAGGTTATGGAGATACCGAGTGGCTCCTAACAAGCATCAAATCATCGCATATACATAGGGCCAATGGCCACTAGCTACTTCTGAACAGAGATGCCGAATTTACGACGACCGACAGATGGCGGCGCTAGGGGAGATTAAGTAGCCAGATGTAGCTACTCCCATCAGACGCTTGGTCACAAGCGCATGCCTATAGGGTCGATGAGTGTATCAATGGGCCAGTGAAATTAAGTGATAGTTCAGAGGATTGGTCAACAGACCAGCTGAGCTGTGACGCAAACAATCCAAGAGAATGAACATGATAAGATGGGAGCTAGTTTCGGATATCCGCAAAGTTAAGTGGGAGCTATGGTGACTAGCTGTTGCTAAGCAGGGGTATTGGCTCTAGAAAAGAATATACCAGTCGCCGTTGAAGCCATATCATTAAGACGTTTGATCACTACTGGATACCTACAGCTTCAATGAAGAAATCAACATGCGAGCGAAGATTAGAGACAAACGTCAGAGGAAAATAAAGGCTAGAAAGTCAAGAAATGGATCCTTGCAAGCTACATGGAGCCAACGAGGACTAGCTGCTATCAAAACGAGTTGATGCGAGTAGGACGAACGACCCAACGGCGCGCTAGGAGAGAGAAGAGTGATTAGCATTAGAGTTCAGATTAAGCCTTCAGTTACTAGTGTATCCTACGGTGGCATATAATAGGTCAACAAACCATCTGAGCTGTGACGCAAACAATCCAAGAGAATGAACATGGTAAGATGGGAGCTAGCTCCGGATATCCGCAAAATTAATTGGAAGCTGTAGTGACTAGCTGCTGCTAAGCAGAGACATTGGCTCTAGAAAAATTGTATCAGTGGCTGTTGAAGCCATATCATTAAGAAGATTGATCACTACTGGTTACCTACAGTTTCAATAAAGAAAACAGCATGCGAGTGAAGCTGGGCGAGACAGACAGCAGAAGAAAATGGGGGCTGTAGATTCAGGGAGTGGCTCCTTGCAAGCTACATGGAGCCAACAATGACTAGCCGCAATCAAGAAGAGTTGACGCATGCAAGATGAACGACGGATTACGGCGCGCTAGGAGAGAGATGAATGGCCAGCAATGGAGTTCAGATTAAGCCTTTAATTACTAGTGTGTCCTACGGTGGCACATAATAGGACAACAGACCAGCTGAGCTGTGACGCAAACAATCCAAGAGAGTGAACATTATAATAAGGGAGCGGGCTCCGGAAATTTGCAATGTTAAATGGAAGCTATGGCGACTAGCTGCTGCTAAGTAGAGATTGTGGTTCTAGAAAAGATTGCCAGTGGCTGGTGTAGCCATATCAATAATAGGTTCGATCACTACTGGATACCTACAGTTTCGATGAAGAACTCAGCATACAAACGAAGCTTAGCGAGACAGACGGCAGAAGAAAATGAGGACTGTAGATTCAGGGAGTTGCTCTTTGCAAGCTACATGGAGCCAACAGTGGCTAGCTGCTATCAAAAAGAGTTCATGCGCGTAGGACGAACGACTTAACTGCGCGCTAGGAGAGAGAAGAGTGACCAGCAGTAGAGTTCAGATTAAGCCTTCAGTTACTAGTGTATCCTACGGTGGCATATAATAGGTCAACAAACCATCTGAGCTGTGACACAAACAATCCAAGAGAATGAACATGGTAAGAAGGGAGCTAGTTTCGGATATCCGCAAAGTTAAGTGGAAGCTATGGTGACTAGCTGCTGCTAAGCTCTGGAAAAGAATGTATCAGTGGCTGGTGTAGCCATGTCATTAAGGCGTTTGAGCACTATTGGATAACTATATTTTCGCGGATTAAATCAACGTGCGAGCGAAGCTTAGAGAGACGGACGGCAGAGGAAAATGAAGGTTGGAGTGTCCGGGGTGGCTTCTTGCAAGCTACATGGAGCCAACGATGACTAGCTGCTATCAAGAAGAGTTGACGGGAGTAAGATGAACGACGGATAACGCCGTGCTACAGGAGGGAAGAGAGACAAGCGGAGCTATGACGCAAACAATCCAAGAATGAACACTGAAAGAAAGGAGCAACTCCTAGAGATCTTCGGATATCCCCGAAGTTGAATGGATCCTGTGACGACTAGCTGCTTATATGCATAGATATTGGTAGTGGAAAAGGATAAATCAGTGGCTGATATAGCCATGTCATTAAGACGTTTGACCACTACTAGATACCTACAGCTTCGATGAAGAACTCAACAGACGAGCGAGACAATTGAGCAACAGTGCGCAGATCTTAAAAGTTATGTTTTGTGACGTAGACAGTCCCAGTGAGTAAAGGACGGTTATTTGGTAGGGACTGTGTCCGATATTTTGGGATTTTCAGACTTAGAGGTGCTTTGGGCCATGTTCCCAAACTTCATCCTCCGGTATATGGGTGTTAAAGAGCTTGCATGTACGCACGGTTTGAACGTGTCTATGTAGGGCTGGTCGGAACTGTGCAGTATGCTGGGATGCCCTAACCTGTAACGGTAGCCTGTTCCAGCCGCGAGCAAATCTGTAGAGAAAGAATTTGTTACGCAAGTAAGTGCGGGCTGTGGGCAGGGTAATGGATAATGGTCTATGGCGGAGTGGATACCGAGAGTCACCATTTTGTTGGATATGTCCTTCAAGGTTCGTATTTGGGTTGTTTATCGTTTGGAATAAGAAGATGAGGTTGAGTACCATTCTTCGTAGCCATAAAGGTTCAAGGCCAAGAAGTTTACAGCGCTCACGGTAGTTGAGAGTAGAAGGGTAAAGCAGGCGCTTTGTGAATGAGCGTTGTACTTTCTCAATTGCTATTCGGTCACTCTTTCTGGAGTTGGTAAATATTATTGAGCAGTATTCCAGAAGAGGTCTAGCGCATACCTTGTACAGAGTGAGTCTGGATTCGGTTACAAGCATTCTCTTGCAGATATGACCAATGAGGGCTCCAGCTTTCGCTGCACTATAGCTAACTTGTTCCTAGAAATTTAGTGAGCTGGAATAGTGTACTCCGAGATCCCTTACGGTTTGACAGATGGCTAGTGAGAAGCCATTCAGGGTTAGCGCACTAGGTGGCACAGTGCATCTGTACGACAGGACGCTGCACTTTGTAGGAGAGAAGTCAAGCTTCCACGTGTTCCACCAGGAGTCTAGTGCTTTAAGGTCATTTTGAATATTGAGGAGACCACTCCTTAGGTTACCCGGGTCAAAGGAGAATACGACTTTGATATCATCGGCGAACAGGTACGCCTTTCCATATTCAAAGACTTGAAATACGTCGTTGATGTAAAGTAGGAAGAGTATAGGCACAGTACACTTCCCTGGAACCCACCACTCGTAACTGGATTCGGTGAGGATTTGAAGTTTCCTAGTCTCACCGACTGTGTTCGACAGGAGAGATAAGAAGAGAACCAGGAATGCAACTGGTCCGATATACCGTTAGAAGCCAATTTAGTTAGCAGCCCATTGTGAGGAACTCGGTCGAACGCTTTTTCCATATCCAAGAATATGATGACCAGAACTTTCCTGCAATCAACCATGGCGGTAACATTGTTCAGGAACTCCAGCTGGCATGTCTGACAGGATTTAGACGGGAGAAATCCATGTTGGGATTTGTTGATGAGGTTACGATGTGTCAAGAACCGTAGGAGCTCTTCCTTGACGATCCTCTCCATCACCCGTGAAGCGAATGGGGTGTGACTAATGGGTCGGTAGTTTTCAATGTTTTGACGGCTTCCCCTTTTGTGTCTTGGCATGACTACTGCATGTTTCCAGGCGGAGGGGAATGTTCCGTGTAATACTCTTCATAGTATTAACATGGTCACTGGGAACTAATTATGTGCTTTTAACTATTCTGTCGACCATGAGTTCTTCCTTGGTGACCACAAGCTCAAGGATCGGCAGCCAGTTAGCAGTCCGAAATCTAATATGAGAGGTGATGTGGTTGTAAAAAGGGTAGCTGTAACAGTTCTGTCCAACAGGCTTCAAACCGTGCACCATCGGTTCTTAGGATTACATGTCGTGCAAATTAATGTCTTCCGGAATGAAAATATGACTGTCTTGTTCAGCACGACTTTCAAAACCTGGTTCAGTTTTCAGTCCATGTCCAACTGGACTTTGTCGGATGGTAATTTGCGGCTAGTGGACATGTGGCTTTGTTCCTCAAGCATAGCCGGCATTCAAGCGAATCAGGGGCCCGGATTTCCAGATAATCGACAAATTCACTTTGAGGTTTGCATTTTAATAATTCAGTACATCACCACCCGTTTCAGTACTAAAGTTCCGAAGCAGCGACATGCCTATTAAATTGATCTTCAGGTAGTGACATTGTCAGCGTGTGAATGCTAATGGTGCAATCCTGTGCTCTGTGTTAAATTGGACTTATCCCATCACATTCCTGTGCCACCTCTTTGAAAGCACGTTCAATCGATTCGGCTCACCAAATTCTATCTGACAGGATCTATATTTTTGAAGTTAGTCCAACAACACGCTGGCGCACCACAAACGAGATCTTCGGGAGTCTACTCAATATGGCCAAGATGTTTAACTGCTTACTTGAGTTTCATCAGTACCTTTGAGATGCCATTCGACAGCGCTACTTTAAGGCAACCAGACAATATATAGTAGTATTACGCGCCACTGTATACCATAGCTACAGACATTTTCTCTCCTCACCTTACCACGTATTTTCACCTGCATTTCACTGCACAAAGCCTGTATGATTTTGGCTACCCATCATCATCATCAACAGCAGTACATCAGCCATTTGAACTGATGCTTCGCTGCCATACAACCATGAGGACCTATGAAATAAAGAATAAGAAGAGGGAGAGAAGGGGGACTTACCTGGAAACCTTAATGCCCTAAGCAAACATTCAGGGTCAAAGCGCCTACACCTTGTGTAGACAACATACCGTCACAAACAGCTGGCTATCGTGCAAAGATAAGGCGGCATCGGCGAGACAGCTTCCTTGCGGCTTTCACTGCCACGCCATTACCCCGCAGATAACTCAGCGCCAAACACACTTTAAACAGGCAATCCAATTAGGAGACGGCAGCAGACGCGCCACTGGTGTCGGTTGAGAGCCATGTCTTGCAAAGTCTCGATCTAAGCACAAGGTGAGTCACGTGGACTCCAACCGGATGGCGAGACGGACCAACGGCACCCAGTTTGGTTGTCAGTGACTTCATTTCCTGCTGCCAAGTCAACTTCTGTCCACCTCGAGCCTTGCGCCACCCTACACCTGGTAGACTGAACAAGGCCCTCCTAGGTAAGCGGTGACCAGGCATGCGTAGCACGTGCCCGAGCCAACGCAACTTATTCAGTGCAATCTGTTGTTCTAGGGTGATAGCATGATTATCACTACCTAGTACTCGCCTAGGCACATCATCGTTGGGGATACGCTGGTGCCATCCGACACCAGCAATGCTTCGCAGACAACGATGATCAAAGACTTGAAGGCGTCTCAGATCTTCAGACCGAAGGGGCTACCCGTGGGCATAGTGACGCACCACTACCAATCCCGCAGACACAGTTCCCTCTAAGCGGACCAGACAACTGAGGCAGTCCAAACGGCGTGACTAACATAATCTAAAAGTGCATACGACCATTGAGCCATGCACCGGGGAAGTTTATCGACTGGGAACCCAGTGAACGACAAACCCAAGGTCAATCTTACTTCAGCCAAACGCAGAACAGAGATCCTGTCGAACATCACGTGACGTTCCGTGCCAATTACTACGACGCAACAAATATGAACGTTAAACGCATTGTTCCGCGCTGACCGCTCCACTGGCCGTCAAGGGGGTGGTGTAGCTCTTTATGTGAATTATCACATCGACGTATTGAGGACCATCGTTTTTCAGTCTCTCGACAAATCTGTTGAGGTACTCACAATACTGATTTGCGCTTCCTCGGTTCAGGTTACGGTCGTATTAGTGTACAGAAGCCCTATGAGCACCTCAAATGGAATCATAGAGTTTATACGCACTCACTCGGCGAACAAGTGTCTGGTGCTGGGAGACTTCAACCTCCCAGAGGTCTGTTGGGATGATCTATCTTGCAGTTCTGCGCTGGGATCGTTCGGTACAGAACTGCTGGACTTAACGCTGCAGGTACCACTACACCAGTTCGTGGACCTCCCCACTAGGTACATGGGCAATCAGCAGCCGTCCACTTTAGATCTTGTTTTTGCTAAGTCACTTGACTTTGTAAATGACATTAAATGTGACTCGCCTCTTGGCGCCAGCGATCACGTTTGCTTGTCTTTTCAGGCCTTGCCAAGCTACTACCAATTGGTATCCTAACATTTGGGCCGCGGACTTCCAGGCGATGCGGAATAGAGCTAGGTCATCGCCTTGTGTGATATCTGAGACGGACGCTGTTCACATAGCATGGGAAAAGCTTAAGGCTCACCTCGTCGACATTTCTGCACCTCAATCCCACTGGTAAAAAGTAGGGAATCGAGAGCGCAGCCTCCGTGGATAGATTCCGCGGGGAAGGGCCTGCTAAAGAATCGGTCTAGATGCTGGCAAGCTTACCGAACAGCTCCGTCGAACAGCACGTTTGACAAGTATCGGTTGGTTCGAAATTAGTGCAAGCTACATCTTAGGTTGGCCTGGCTTCAGTATGAAAAGGGCTTAGCTAATACTGCTTCGAAAAATCCCAAGAGATTCTTCGCTTATGTTAAACGTCGCTGTGGTGCAAACTCGCCCATTCCACCATTGCTTCGAGGAGATGGGACCCATGCCTATAGCGACTATGACAAGGCATGCGTGCTTGGTAAGCAGTACTCCAGCGTCTTTGTCCGCGAGACAAATACGCCATGTAAAGAGTTAGCTCCAAGAGTCCCTGAGGACTGTTGTCTGGATGAAATTCCTGTAACGGAGTCCCAAGTTCTCCGGTTGCTAAGAGAGGTGAACCCAACTAAGTCTTCTGGGCCAGATTCTGTTCATCCAAAATTGTTGCACGAATTGGCAGGGGAACTCAGTGGACCTCTGACTTGTGTGTTTCAGTAGTCACTCAACAGCTGTATCTTGCCTACCGAATGGAAGGAGACTGTTGTCTGCCCGATTTTCAAGTGCGGTGACAAAGACCTACCGGCTAATTACAAGCCTGTCAGCTTGACTAGCATGGTCGTTAAGTTACTTGAAAAATTAGTACGAGAGACAGTGGAGAACCATTTAAATATGTTTAAGCTGCTTAGCGTCGAGCAACCTGGTTTTCGCAAAGAATTTTCGTGTCAGACGAACTTGTTGGTAGCCCGTGAGTGCTGTACTGAAGCCGTAGACAGTGGACCTGCGGTGGATGTGGTGTTCATTGACTTCGCCAAGGCCTTTGACACTGTCCCCCATTCGCAACTCTCACTGAAGTTGAGGTCGTATGGAATAGCTGGTCGCGCTGTCCAGTGGATGTCAGCTTTTCTGGATGGACGGGAACAGTTTATTCGTGTGGGAAGCAGTCTTTCGTTTCGACAAGCTGTACTTAGCGACGTTCCGCAAGGCTCTGTCCTAGGTCCGCCACTTTTTTCTGTCTACGTGAATGACTTGCCGGAGGAGCTTGAGGTACAATCGCTTTTATTTGCAGATGACCTAAAGCTCTAGAATATTGTTGATATCCCTGGATGTCCTATGGCTCTACAACGGGCTCTGGATAGACTCTGGGAATGGTCTGTCTTGAGGTTGATGCCTATAAACCGGGCAAGATGTTCAGTGCTGCGTATCGGAGCGTCTGATTCCTCCACAAGTTGTGTGCTCGATGGGACTGTACTTCCTCACGTGACTCATCAGGTTGATCTAGGTGTCGTCCACTGTTCCACATTACACTCTGGAGACAACTGGAAGAAGGCGGCTAGTAAAGGGTTCCGGATGTTGTGGTTTATCCGTCGTTCTTTTGGGACCCTAACCGCTGATGTGTTTGTGAAACTCTTCTCAGCGTTTGTGCGACCCCACCTAGAATATTGCGTCCAGGCCTCTCCACCATGCCTTGTCCGGGACAAAATGGCACTAGAAAGGGTGTTGCGTGTCGGTACTAGGTTGGTAAAGGGATTACGAGGGCAAACGTACCCCGAACGCCTACTTAGTTTGGGGATGCAGTCAATGCACTATCGAAGAATTAGAGGGGACCTAATCCTAACCTACCGTATTTTGACTGGGATGGTTGGCCCTGATTTGTCCATGCTATTTAATCCTGCTAGATTATCTGGTCTCCGCGAGCATTGTATGAAGCTGGACGAACCGCGGTCCGATCGAGTTAGAGCAGAGACATGAGTATCGCGTCGAGTCATCGAGCGCTGGAACCTGCTTCCAGAAAATGTCGTCAAAGAAGCTACGGTTAAGGGGTTTGAGCGTCAACTAGATGCTCTTGGGTGGGAACACGAAACCTTTCCGTTTTCCTGACAAATTCCCATCTTCATACTTCGATTCTATTTTTTTTACTTTTCCGCGCCATTGGTATTATTCTATTCTTCCAGCTGATTTCCCCTACTCTCTTACCATCGATTCTTCTTCCTCTCTTACTTACTTCACGTAACTGACATAGCTGGGACAGCTAATGTAAGGAACGTGGGCATTAAATTGGTGGACCAGGGTGTTTTTCGGGTGTTTTCGTTTTAGACCCATCAAGAAGTCGGAGCACCCCTATCAACTCCTGGATCGACGATCCTCTCAAGAAGGAACACTTACGGGATTCATCCTATCGTTCCAGTCCCACTTGAACCGTCCCACTTGAACAGCGTATTTACAGTTAGGTTGTGGTTCTGTGGCATGTGTTCAGATAGTCCCATAATTATGATTCTTTAAACGCTTACCATAAGGTGTGAACTGTTGGCTGTTACGTCAGCAGACCAAAAGGAACTGACCGCGGTACTGGGAGGGAAAATCTCAGAACTCGACTTGCAGGTTAATATATTACGCAGCCCAAACGCCAGACCTGTTAAAAGGCAACAGCCATCTAGCAACAATGATACAAAATCCAGCGAAAGGCAAACGTCATTAGTGACAACCAGCAGCAAATATAGGCCGGATGAACGTCCTCCCTGGTCTCTTGAAATGCTACGAAGCATGCAGAGTTACGCACAAATTGCACGATCACCCCCCTCAGTAGTTCGGCAACGATAATCGACTCTTACAGATATTGTACCTAATGGCGTTGCACGTAAAGAATTTTGCTGTAACCTTGGCCTGTCTTCCACGGCAACCAAACCAGACACTCTTACACGACAAAACTCCGCTCACAAGGAACTGCAGAGCAAACGATCATTACGCAACCAAAAGGCGTTGACAGTGATATGTTTAAACGTCCCGGAACACATCAGCGAATATTTAAAAGGCGGACAAACGGAGGAGCAAAACGCTGGGCTGAAATAGCCCGCGCACTCAGGCGGAAAGTTCTTCCAACTGGTCTTAATCGCCTTACACGAAATCCATCATCTTCGCACGTAGGGGAACCTCGGTTACTGCGAGTAACATTTGGCAACACATGGGACCTGGAAGAGGTCCTCTTAGCAAGCCACATTCTATTGAACTCTTCGGTGACTGCCCGCATTTTTCCGGACAAGCCATGGGTAGAAAGACATAGGTGGAAATCTGACCCGAACGTGTCACGACAAAACGAGACGAAGCAAGTGGTACTGGTTCATGGTGTATCAGAATTAAAGCATGACGATAACAGTGAACGACAACTGCACGACACCGAAGAGTGGAGATATATCGCAGAACGATATAACATGAATACTATCGTCGCTTTTGACCTCACTCGTCTAGTTTCCTCCCCAAACTACCACGGCAGCAAGCCAAGAATTTCAAAGGTTACCTTGGCTACGCCCGAGATGGGAACAATAGCAATCCAAGCGTGGCATGACAACAGATAAGTTTGGTCTCCAGAGGTACGCTTAAGACCGTTCCTTTAAGCAGTGCAAACTCCAGTTACAGGTGAGCCAAGCATGATTGTTTCTACCCCCTACTAGTCAACTCTAAGACATCAGCAGAGCAGTACAACTTTGCCGCCCACTCACGGTGAACCGTGCTCTTAATCCGTCAGCAATTGCAACGCTGCTAAACCAACGTTCAGAGCCTCTACTCCAGGGTGCCAGGACTACGCCATCGACAAGCACCATAAATTGAGTCATCGTAGCAGTGACTGGAAGTTGTCTGTCGAACGACATCCTAGGTTCAGAGATTGAACTCAGTGACATGTAAGTCATTCTAAATGATCCTCCATCTCGCAGTGGCAGTGTTGCCATTTACTATCAAGATTAGCATAATTTTGAGGCCATTACTGAACATTCTCTTGTTATTCCTGACGCATTTTGTTGCCGACTGCAGCTAGGGGGTCGAGAAGGTGGATTACAAAAGAAGACGAGGGATTCTTGCCACTTAGCAGTTGTCTGCAGGCAACCGAACTCCTCCGTAGACCGTGATGGCATTCTAATAAAACACTCCACTATACACATTCAAAAATATACCCTCATTAACTTATAATGGGCGATTCCAACATACCTTCAAATGTCTCAATGTTCCCCAATGGGCCAGCACTGAAATCAAAGCTCCTTGCATTCAAGAATGGGGCAATTTGGTATAACCAAATGCATCGACCAATCAAACACCGCAATTCAAAAACCCATCATTACTGGACATAATCTTTACAAATAAAGAGTTGATTGTTGAGTCCGCCGCACACGACACTCCTCTAGGCAGTAGCGACCATTCAGTCCTAACATTTGCTTGTGTGTTATGCCAGTATGGTTCAGCAAGAACGCGAAACCCAACGAAGTATTACTGACTATTCCAAGCTTCACAACCTAACGAGAACCGTTGACTGGGGCCTGTAGACTCATAATTCGGCAAACGACGCGTGGCATGCATTGAACGTTAACTGGGTCATAAAAGTGGCATCAAAAGGTGTACCGTTATGCGCAACGCGCCGGACCAGCATTTGGATCCGAAGCAGCACACTTAAATGGATCCACAGAAGAGATGAGATTTGGAAGCAACATACGCTAAGCCCATGGGATACCTCATGGCAAAAGTAAAAGGCAATCAGAAACTACTGCACGTCAATAATCTGGACGGACACATACGAATGGCATAAGAATATGGTACTGCATTTTACGAGTAACAACAAACTGCTGATCAGGTATGTAACCTCTAAAAATCGTTAAACCCGGAATACCACCATTCAAGACATTTATCGGCTTAACGACTACTGTTATGGATACTTTTAAGTAACTTGAAAATCCCCATTTGTGCAAATGAGAACAAAGAGACCACTTGGTGAGCAATTGCTTTCGATGATTCATCTTCAGACCGATACAATCATATATAGGGTTAAAAAGTAAGATCGACATAGTTGATACAATTAGCGTAGGGTAAAAATCGAAAACGGGTTAATTAAAAGTTACGGGTTTCTTGACCTCGCACCATTGACCTCATTATCATCCGCTTTTGCGGGTCAGGGAAGCTGAACAGCCTTAATTAGCTTCTGTTGCGACGAGCATAACGATGGTCGGAATGATCGAATACAAATCGATTCGGCCGTTGCGAGTGTACGGAGACGTTGACCCTTTGACCGGTGCGGCGGAACTCTGTATACTACTCTAAAGTTACGCTCTAGGTCCACTTGATGTCCGCTGTCGACAATATGAGCCAGGATAGAGCTACTAATGGCTCCAGTGCCACCTCGATGTAGCCAACGCGGACAGTGTTCGTTCATGCGTTTGGACAGGTGCCGCGCCGTTCGACCGATTTACGATGCGCCACAAACGCATTCAAACTGATAGATAACCATTGAGGCGGTCAGCATCGGCAAATTATCCTTGGTTCGCGAACGAACGAGTGGTTCCGTTGTAAACATACATTTAAGCGTAGCTGTGGCGAAATTTGATTTAATCACACCAGAAAGACTTCGAGTTAAACGTTCTGTAGCCGCCTCCCCTTTGAAAGGCAGGCGTATGAAGAGTTACTTCTTTGCCACTGTTAACAATGGTACCCGCTTTGGCTTTTCTTCAAGATTTCTTAAAATAAATCTGTCGGGGTAACCATTTTCGCGTAACACATTCTGTATGAACGTCAAATCCACGTCTAAAGTGTCTTCAGAGCATATTCGACGTGCTCTCGATGTAACACAACGAATCAAGTTGCGCTTGTATCTCAGGGGGACAAAGCTGTGAAAATTCGTATATTGACCAACCCATGTTGTCTTCCTGTAGATCTGCCGCTGGATGGAGCCATTTAGCCGTCTAGTTAACAGAACATCTAGATAAGGCAGCTGATTTTCGGCTTCTCTTTCGTACGTAAAACGTACTGATGCATGGGCTCGGTTAAAACGGTTTAGAATTTCATCTAAGTTAAAGTCCTCATCCATCACAACGAATATATCGTCCATGTAACGATAGTAGTGACTAAAAGTGGCTATATCCGCCTGCAGTGCGGTTCTTTCCAACTTTGCTATGAAGATGTCCGCCAATCGTGGACCCAAGGGAGAGCCCATGGCTACGCCATCATTCTGCTGGTAGTACTTGCCGTTAAACAGGAATTGCACATTCCAGGTACAGCGCAACAGTAGACTTTTTAGCTCACGAGTAGGTACACATAATTTCATTTCTGACTGGGTTATATAGTCGCAAATGTAATCTATTGTCTCAATTAGCGGGACGTTGATAAAGAGCGATACAACGTCGAAGGAGAGCATCACTTTGCCGTCGATTTTAGCATTACGTATACATTCTACGAATTGGAAGCTGTCGCGTAGACTGTAAGTTGCAAGTTGTTGTCGCACCGGTTCGAGTATTTCCACAAGCCACTGAGCGACCGTAGGGTAGGGTGAGTTAACCATTGATAAAATGGGACGGAGTGGGATGTTTGCTTTGTGAATTTTAGGCAACCCGTAGAGCCTTGGAACGTTTGTGCCAATAGGTCTGAGGCTGTCATACAGGGCATCCGAAATGTACCCTTT
Source organism: Dicrocoelium dendriticum (assembly GCA_944474145.2). Taxonomy (NCBI): domain Eukaryota; kingdom Metazoa; phylum Platyhelminthes; class Trematoda; order Plagiorchiida; family Dicrocoeliidae; genus Dicrocoelium; species Dicrocoelium dendriticum. Next base: position 205,809,283 of record OX104064.1, on the reverse strand, counting down.
AGTCGGTAGTTCTTGCAGGCTCTTAGTGATCTGAGTTTCAATTTTTCCGTACAGTCCGTTTCTGTGCTGCAAGAAAACTTGGTCTCATCGTTCAGTATAGCTGCCAGTTTATTTATGTAGTCTTTTCTGTCTAATAGCACAATCCCCGCACCCTTGTCTGGTCTACACACGATGACGTCCTCATTAGGTTTTAGTTCCTTCAACGCATCTAGGTGCTTTTAATTAACCCGTTTACGATTTTTACCCTACGCTAATTGTATCAACTATGTCGATCTTACTTTTTTAACCCTATATATGCTTGTATCGGTCTGAAGATGAATCATCGAAAGCAATTGCTCACCAAGTGGTCTCTTCGTTCTCATTTGCTATGGATACCTCGAACGCCATGCTCTTGCAGTTTGGCTCGGTGGCTACAAATATCTTGGAATTTTTTCTCTATGAACTCGCAACAAATGCTGTCGGCTTATCCAGTATCGCTTTTACTCCAAAGGCTGTCGTGAACAAATCAGAGGCTCTCAAGGAAAACAGTGCCTCGGGAATCGACAACCTCTGCCTAAAGGTACTTGAAACGTACCCCCAACATAGCGGTACATCATGCAGCGTTTTCCAAGGGTGTGTTTGGCTCGCATATACTCCCATCTGAGTGGAAACCTATTATCATCAGCCCGATATACAAAGGAGGTAAGTGATCAGATTCTGTCAACTACCGACCTAATACTCTCCTACCTGTTTCATCAAAGGTGATGGAATCGGTAATCGCAGATCGACTGACGCGATATTTTGCAATGTTGCAAATAATTTCCAATGTCCAACACGGCTTCAGACGCAGACGATCTTGCCTCACCAACCTACTCATTGCTCGGGATTCATGGACCAGAACAGCTGATGAAGTAGACCACATAGTTGTGCTGTACTTAGATTTTTCTAAGGCATTCTACAGGATCATTCACTTCTTTCTCCTCCAAAAGCTTGTTGCGTACGGTATCAACGGCTTCCTAATCACATGGTTTAAAGATTACCTACAAGACAGAACCATCAAGGTAAGAGCAGTCAACACTCACGCTGAAAGCCTGTGCATATCCACTGGAGTACCGCACGGATCCGTCCTCAGCCCGCTGCTTTTTTAGTTCACACAAATGACTCATAGAAAACACTTTATCCCTGATGCAGATATTTGCAGATGATACCAAAATATGGAGAGCGATTCGCTCAGCATGCGATTGTGCATATCTCCAGAACGATCTGGATCGGATTAATAAATGGGCAGTAAGGAACCAGCTGCAATTGAACGCTGCATCGTGTCAACTGATGATGGTGCGCAGCAACTTCAGCAACGCAAATCTTCTGGGACAGCACGTTTTGCAACAGGTTACTAGTGAACGAGACAGGTTTAAGTTTACAAGAAAATCTTAGCAATTCAATCCAATGCTCGAAAGCAGCGAATGTGACAAACTTGAACTTAAAGCTCTTATGATGAGCTCTCGGCACCTTTGAGCGTCAGTTGGTACCACTGTTTATTAACACATCTTCCTCCTCATGCTGAATATGCGGTTCAGGCCTGGCGCCAATGGTTAAAATGAAATATTCTCCCCTTGGAGCAAACCCCAAATAATGGCTACCAAGGCAACACGTGGACTATCTGGTCTCAGTTACGAACTGCACCTTTGTTTGCTTGATGTCTTCTCCTCAGAATATCGACGGCTTCTCGGAGATCTCGCCCTCACATACCGGATACAAACTGAAAGTAGACATCCATGTACATCACCGCTGACCGCAGCTCCTTACGAATAGTGTCGATGACATCAACTAAATCTAGTAACGCAACACCCCCGTTTGGCTTTTAGGAAGTATTTTTACTCTCTTATGATCTGCTCACACTGGAATGCACTACCAACATATGTGTTGAACGCACCAGACATAGTGACATTCGACAGACTGTAACACCTTCACCTTAAGGCTAAACGCTACACAACGATGTGATAAGGTGCGATGTCTTTACTATTGACGATGCATGTTCCAGGTTGGAAGCCTTTTGCTGTGAATTAGCTTGTACATTTTCTGTCCTGTGGGTTTTGTAAAGTTGTGCTTTTTATTCCATCATACACTATTGAACTATCGAATCGGTTATCGGAGAGTTTAAGCAAGTCTCCGTAATTATAACGAGATCCAGAGACTGTGACGACTGTCGTTCTCTAGTTTCGACCAACTTACTAAGAATGCCCTGGGCTTTAGCGTACAAACAGGATGGTGTTTTGGGTGTTAGCAGTGCGTCAAATTCGTGTATGGTTTTGAGCCAACCGCTAAAAACTCAACTGTTAATCGTTTTTTGGGTGGGTCGTTGATTCTTGAAATTTTAGAGGGGCGCCTGTACCAGGAGCCCAGAGGACGATTCGAGAAGACAGATCGAGTTACAGGGAAACTTTGATTGGTACAGTAAAAGATTCCCTGTTATCTAGGTATGAAAGAACGACACCGTGGACGCTCTAGCTAGTGGAACGGAGCAAGCACAGCACACAGGGCATTTGCGAGTTGCAACCGAAACGAGCGCCAAGCAAAAATGGCGATGAGCAAGTAAAGCCTTCGAACTCAGCAATCAGTTCAACAAACCACACCGGTTGCCTAGGTGTACAATGGAAGAATTTTAGTTAGAACTTTACACAGGCAAACCGGGAAATCTCCAAACTGCTACAAAATGCAGTCAAGCTGCATTGTAGCACAGAAAGCTCCAGAGCGCCATGTTCTCACGTTTCGTTCTCCTATGTTAGGTGCAGAGAATATTATTGTGCCTATCTCTACGTAAAACTGTGGTAAAGGTTTTACTGTGGTTACTTGTTCCACTGAATCTCTGACCACTCGTGGCAGTGCGCCTTTTCTCTGTTGCAGACTTTCCGTTGGTTGGGCGAAATTTAAACCATTTATCCAATAGGACTTCTGCCATTCCTTTTGAGATTAGCCTCACTTTCATTAATCCTAGATCCCAGCCCTTGTAGTTGGGTGATGAGAGCATTCTCTTCAGCTACGCGGCGAAGACATCGTCAAGCGTGAGTGCTTTGCTGCGTTTGCTCTTCGTGATCAGGAGAATCCTACGTTGCGAAGATGAATTGCTGAGAGCAGGGCGGGCTTTTTCGCCTTTGCTGAGTTCAAAGGTACTCTACGAACTCGGGGTTAACCATGATGCACTGAGATCAGGTGATGCGGTACTCGGCTCATCATACTGGGCTTAACCTGAATACCAATTGCATTCCACTGGTTGCGATCGTCTAGCATCTTTCGCTTTGTTGTGCAAGATTTAGACTCGAGTACCTTAGCGTACACGAAATACAACGCAATGTGCTTCTGTATAGCAAAGGTCGGTTTGAGTGTTGCAGCCGGTGACTTGGATTATCCAGAAGACACTGGAGATGGTCGTTAAAGTTCCGTGGCCTCGCTCCTGCTTTGTATAGAAGGTGGATCTACGTGTGTCACTTCCGGCGTTATAGCAAGGTCACCGACGTGTATCTTGCCTGGTTCTACGCGGCCGGTTTTGTGACCGTTTTGTTAGATGTAGGTTCCATGAACTGGTTAAAAGCAGTCACGCCGAAGGTGGCACCCATTTTAAGGGTTGTGACTTGTCAGAGTAAGTGGGGCAGATGCAGTGGGGCGGCTAACATGACTGACTTTACTCTTTGACCTATGGCAGAGTTAAGAGGGTGTTGCAGAGGGAACAAGCTCGGTCTTGTTAGTTTTCAATGGCTTGGCCCTGAGACTGGGCACCTACGCAACTGTTTCACATGGTTTTCACACGTTTTCGTGAGTACCAATATACAATTGTCAATTGAGGCAAAACTAGAGCGCATCAGTGAGTTGATTTCGTCCCTTTTACTTGGCTTAAGCCAACGCACTTCAGGCGGAAGGCAATGGAACAATTAAACCTATTCAGCCCTAGTTGGAACGTGGTGCAGTCCCAATGCATCGTTTCGTGTTGTCCAGTGCGCGGGGATGGCTAGGAATCTAAGATGATCGACCAAAGCGCAACTCATGATTGAATTACCGATCAAACAACTACATGCCAGTGAGACTCGTTGTTGATTTCCTTTTGTCTGACTCTCATTAGGAGCCCTGTAGTGTGCCGTATAAAATGACCAACTAAAGCACTGCTCATGCACAAGTGGTCGTTGACACAGTAAGAGAACCACTTTAGAATTCTCTTGGTGGCAGGTACATAGTCATGAGGTGGAAAGACGATCGTGGATTATATCAACAGAAATGTTCGTGCCGTATTGTACCATAAACACACCGTATCATCTTGTCATCGATTTTCTTCCAATCTCACATAGAGTTTTACATTTCGGATTTCTACCCTGCATGATGACAAGAAAAATGCGCCATTGACTGTTATGGCCGATTAATGATCATGTCCTTACTCACGTTTCATTTGCTGCTTGTAACTTAGCGACTATCTTCTCATGGGTTGTGTAACACTCGGACGGTTAACCTTGACGGTTTTATTTGTTGAGTCGGTTATCGCGTAGTTGAGTACGCATACACATTCCATCTTTTTCTGTGGCCATGTTACAGCATTTGGCGTCGCATGCCCAAAAATGAACCTTTCTATTCCGTCCCTTCTCTTTCTTAGAGCGTTTACGGTAGCGTGCCAACATTGGATGTCTGGCTCTGTTGGAAACCCTTCTACTACAACTGCTTGCCTGTGATCAGCGAGTTCCATGCTGCCTTAGCGAGGAAAACACCTTGAAGCTGCTTCTACCTTTATTCGGGATAAGGGGCAACGGCAGTTTGATAATTTGGGCGTTCAAGGATGTAAATGCGTTACACTACCTCTCAATCTTCTCAATCGTATATGTGGTTTCCAAAAGCATATTTATTGAGAGATGTGTTTTATCCCACGTGCGTCGAGAAAGCGGGTGAACCCTTTCACGATTGCGTTACCCGGTTGAGTTGTGCAGTACAACCTTATGACTATTCGTCTATTCCTCAAACAGAGACCGAAAGCTGTATGCTGATCCAGCAACTCATTTTTAGAATTGCTGACAAGCGTATACGCAAGGCTCTGTCGCAGGAAGAGGTGGACACATTAACGTGGGATCGCTTTGCGAGTTAGCCAGAATGAATACTGTAATTTCACTGCACTCGAAACAGCTCTGTTCGACGGACTCTGCTTAGGTGGCAACGGTGCCGTCTTTCTGCCATGTACCAGCGAACAAGCCATACTATCGCTGTGAAATTACTTCGCATAAAGCTTGCTTTGCCACTTGTCCCGCATGCAGCCTTAAATACAAAACTGGTAGAATTGGACACAACGCCTGATATTGTCGGTTACAACCCATCACGCCTATCTACAACGGTGCTATTCCTGAAGGTTGTGCTGCTAAACCATCCATGAAAAACATATTCCATCACAGCTAATGCCAACACTTCAAAATGCCTAAGAGTATCCATTGTTGTACCAAGGCTTCCCTTCGCTGATATCAGCACTGTGATTGCTTAGCGTTAAAGGTGCTGTTCTGTTTGAAATGTGGCTAGATTCTGCTTCTCCAGTTACCATTGTACCTTCCCAGTTTTATGAACGTTACCTATCTGTTACGCTAAGACGAACACAGAAAACAGCGCGTAGTAAGAGGGTTATTCACATAAACTGCAGGAACCACTGAATTTGAGTGTGGATCCTGAATGTGAATGCGCAATCGCCATTTCGCCTGAGATAGCACGAAATTAAGCACTGTAGCACCCCAAAAGATAACCATTATCTTTTACGTACAAGTTCGCTGATGACCAATTGTACGATATCCTTTCTTGTTTTAAGCTCCCTTACATTACTTCCATGTGGACCTACATCCGGCGCGACACGACTGTCTTGTAGGTTCCCGTGCTAACTTGTTGCTCTTGTCTCGCTTCATCCGTCCGCGTCTTCTTGTAGCCCAGCGAATACAGTCCACTGTGACCGTCTCCAATTGCCTTCTGATATTCGCGCCTACTTTCGCGCACTGTCACGGACTAGTATTTACTGGGTTTACAAATTGCTGACCCCGATGCGCACGTGCAAATTTAAACTTATTTCGTCGTTTTATTTTTTGATGAGTTCGGTCCTTTTTCTCGCTTATATACGTATATTCATTTGTTGCTTGTGCAATTTTAGTAGTTTCGTTGTCTTTTTGTTCGTACTTGAGCTTTTTGATTCACATTTTGAAAGTGGCATCCGAGTCGTTTCGCAACGTAATTATACGTACTTCGGCTGTTCCAAATTTCATGGAACAGAGCCCAGAGGTTTGGTTGGCGTTATTCGAGATCACACTGAACCGTCCGAGGTAAAATCATCTGGTCCCACACATTCCTTGGTCGTTTGTGATGCTGGTTGAGGACATTCTACTCTACCTATCGAATGAGGCAAAGTAGGAAATGATGTTGCTAGCGATTATAAAAGCGTTACAGCCCAGTGCACGAGCACGATTTGAGCAGCTCAGTGGGCTCAAGCTTGGAGATCGCAAAACGTCGACGTTGCTCCACGAACTTTAACGCACCGCTGGCCCCTTATTTTTGGGCGAAGAAGGGATAAAGGAACGGTGATTTGCAATCTCCCAGAGCCTTTGCCGTTTATGAGGCGCATGTTTCTGGATTGGCCCCTGAAAGCATTAGCTACCAAGGCAGACGCTGCGCTAGGACTTCTTCCTCGTTAGATGTCTAGTAACTCCGGTGACCTATTCTCACCGATGAAAACCGAGTCTCTTATTTGGTTTAAGTAGTCAGGCCGATCTGACCCTAAATACGGGGAAGTTGCGCCATTTCGCAGCAGGCTAACAGAAATGAAGAATTCGACGCAGCGTACGGCACGGTCAGATAAATCACGTTTTGGCGACCGTTCATTGCGGCTCGTCCGTGTCTGCAACGCATACGTCTCGTTCGACCAAAAAGCACAGCATTTTCTAGCCGTGTTAAGGCGGACAATACCGGTTCCTTTTGAGTAGCAGGATTTTAGTTGTAATTTTTAAGGTATTCATCCCTGTAGTGCACAAGCTACAATGCACGGTCTAGTCCGGAAAAGTACCAGACACTTTTCGTTATATTGGGGCATGTAAATAGTGCGTATTTCTTCGGTCCGTAACTGGGAATCTAACCCATGACGGCTAGAGTCAGATGCCAACTAACCAGCAGATTAAGTCACTGCGCCATGGGGTCGTTTTCTGGGCTACCTAATTTGCAAGCTAACTGGGATATATCACCACCTATCTTCCAAATTCACTGATAGTGTCTAGCCTGGGAGGTGATGACGTCCTTTCGTAAAACGCTCTATCCGTAGCATTTAAAAATACGACAGCATGTTTGTTTAATATTCCGCTTGCGTAGCAGGATTTCAGTGGCAATTATTAAGGCATTCATCACAGTATTTCACAAGCTACATAGCATAGTCTAGCGTAAACTATTACCAGACGCGTTTAGCTCTGTTGGTGCGCGTTAGTGGTGTGGATTATTTCGGCAGTCCCCTTCTTGGAATCCGCACCTTGTCGGCTGATGGCAGATGCCAATTAGCCAGCAGCTTTAGCCACTGATCCATGGGGTACGTTATCTGGGACACATAATTTGCGAATTAACTGGGATATAACACCACCTACCTTCCAAAGTCACTGACAGCGTCTAACCCATGAAATGATGACGTCCTCTCGCTCGACGCCATATCCGTTAAATTTAATACTAGAAGTGGCTATGTAGTATTTCCAAATGTATAATATATACCGTAAAATTTACAGCTAAAATCCATCTACTTAAGAGTACTATAAAAGAAATATCATCTCCTAGTTGCACTTGCAGTATATATTGCACCTAGCGAAAGAACGTCATCAACTCTTAGGCTAGCCCTGTGTCCGTGACATTGGAAATCAAGTGGTGCTATATTCCCGTTAGCTTGCAAAGAATGTAGCCCAGCCAACGTCCACCATAACTCAGTGGCTTAAGCTGCTGGCTAGTTGTCGTCTGCCCCTAGCCGTCTTGAGTTCGATCACCAGTGATAGACCGTTAGAACGCGTAAAACTGACGAGCCCTAATAGGATGAAACGCGTTTTTAATTTCCCGGACAAGACTATGCAATAAAGCTTGTGAAATACTAGGTTGATTACCATAAAAATTATTACTAAAGTGTTGCTACTCAAGCTGTAGATGAAATAATAGCCTGTCATAGTTTCAAGTACTATGGATATAGCGTCTATCGATAAGACGTCCTCACACCCAAAGCTAGCCGCTATCAGTGATAGTGGACGATACTTTGTGCTACCTCCCAGTGAGCTTGTATATTATTTAGCCTAGCTAAAGTCCCTCATGGCTCAGTGGCTTAAGCTGTTAGCTTGTTGGCCTCTGCCTCTAGCGGCCATGGGTTTCGATCCCCAGTAGGGGACCGTTAGAATGCGCACCACTGACTAGGCTAAATTGGGCGACGCGCGTTTAGTGTTTCTCCGGACTAGGCTGTGCTACGTAGTGTGTGGACTACGAAGGTAAATGCCTTAACACTTACAACTAAACTCCTGCTACTCTATGGGAAAATAAAATAAATAGCCTCCCAGTTTTAACTGTTATGGATATTGCGTCTTCTGAGAGGACTTCACCACCTCTCAGGCTAGCCACTGTCAGCGGCAGTGGAAGATAGTTGATGCTAAATCCCAGTTAGCTTGCAAACTATGTACCCCAGCCAACTTCCCCCATGGCTCATTGCATTAATCTTCTGGCTAGTTAACATTTATCACTAACCTTCATGGGGTCGGTCCCCAGTAAGGACTGATGGAAGGAGGACCACTGTCGAACCCCAATAGGGCGAAACGCGTTCGCCGCACTTCCGATACAGGCTGTGCTTGGTAGCTTGTGAAATAATGGGATGAACACCGTAAAAGTTACAGTCAACCTTCTGCCACCAATAGAAATATAAAATAAATAGCCGCTAGTGTTTTCAAATGTTATACATATGGCGCCTGCGAGAGGACGTCATTAACACCCACGCTAGCCACTGTCATTGACAGTGGGAGGTTGGTGGTGCTATATCCCCCTTAGCTTGCATATAATGTAGCCCAGCCAACGGCCCTCATTAGGCAGTGGCTTAAGCTGCTGGTTAGTTGGCGTCTGCCCCTAGCCGTCATGGGTTGGATCACTAGTAGGGGACCGAATGAATGTGCAAAACTGACAAGCCCCAATAGGGCGAAACGCGTCCGGTGCTATTCTGGGCGAGGCTGTGCTATGCAGCTACTGGAAAAAATACCATATAAATAACAACCGAACTCCTGCTACGCAAGAGAGATATAAAATAAACATTCTTTACTAGTTTTAAATACTATGGACAGAGCGCCTAGCTAGAGTACGTCATCACCTCGCAGGCTTGTCGCCCTCAGTGACGGAGTAGGATAATTTGTGCTACATCCCATTTAGCTTGTAAGTAATATAGCTCAGCTAAAGTCCCTCATGATTTAGTGGCTTAAACTGTTGGCTAGTTGGCATCTCCCTCTAGCGGTCTTGGTTTCGATCCCCAGCTGGAGACCAATGAACTGCCCAACAATGACGAGCCTCAATAAGGCGAAACGGGTCTGCTGCTATTCCAGACTGGGCTGTGCTATGCCGCTTGTGAAATACTGAGATGAATACCTAGAAAATTACAAACCATAGCCCGCTACTCAAGGGATAATATAAAATGCCTATCCTACTTTCAAATGCTATGGATATAGGGTCTAGCGAGAGGAAGTCAGCACCTCCCAGGCTAGCCACTGTCAGTGACTGTGGAAGATATGTGCTACTCCATAACATTTAGCTTGTATATTATGTAGCTCAGCCAACGTCCACATGCTTCAGCGGCTTAAGCTGCTGCCTAATTTTTATCTACCTCTATCGGTCCTGGGATCGTTCCCTAGTAGTGGACCAATGCAATGCTCATCATTGACGAGCCCCAACAGCGCGAACCGTGTCTGGTGATTTTCTGGACTAGGCTGTACTTTGTAGCTTGTGAGCTACGGGGATGTTTACCTTAAAATACCAGTTCCGTTGAAGCTTTATGGTTTTAGCACCGCCGGTATATTTGACGAGCTAGGCGTTGTCGCGCTCCCTGCTTCAGGCTAGTTGCTACTGTAACATTGAAAACGAATAGCCGGCATACTTGCATTACCAACGTATCCTTTTGTCTGTTTTACGTTTAAAATCGACGTTCTTTCATCACTTTCATCCTCGACATTGGAGCGAAAGTCAGATTCCTTCCCGCGACCGAACGTTAAGCACTCACTGCTTACGTAATACCTGTATACGGCCAATTGTTCTACGATAGCTTCAGTTGGTCAGTGCATGAGAAACCTGGACCCCAATCTTTGCCGAGGTTCTCAGTGGGCTTTTATGGTTGCGTTTTTAACATTCGTAATTATCGGTATCGAAATTCTCCGACGTTTTGGGTTGCTTCTTGAGGCTGGTCTCCACAAACTTAGCAGACCGTACTAAACTAGGGGTTGAATTCGTCCTTACCGGCGCCCTGATAATCACGCCCCTTTTCCGAGTCGCTGATGTACCTTCAGGCTATGCGAACCTACTGTCTGAATACCCGTTACTGATACGACCAGCTGCACAGCTTCCGCTAGTCACGACAGTGATCACACATCCCTTTGTCACGCGCGGTCCGCCAACAAATGCCCGACCAAGACGACTCGCCTCGGACAAATTATTCGCCAACAAGCAGAATTCGATCATACGCTTCTGCCAATGGGCGTTACCGCTCTACCTGGTTCCGAAAAAGCCTATGGGGAAGTGGCTTCCCGGGGGAGTTTATTGAGATCCCAACAACGTAACCACGCCTGGTTGCTGTCCTATCCCACATATCGTGGGCCTCACCGCTAGTCTGGCAGGCAAAAAGCTATACAGTTAAAGCGACTTGATGAGGACAAACAACCAAATTCCGGTAGCCGAAGCAAACATCGCCATCACTGCCGTGACGATTCCATTTGGTTTGTTCGAGTTTCTGAGCATGCCATTTTGTCTAAAGAATGCCGCGTAAACTTTTCAACGCTTCATCGACCGAGTTTGTCGTGGCTTGGACTTCGCTTATGTCTACTTGGATCACATCTTACTTGTGAGCTTCCATTGCGAGGAGCACTTACGCCACTTTCGAGCACCTTATAGTCGTTCAGCTCAATACCGTGGGACGATCAACACAGAAATGTGTTCGTTTGGTGTCGATTTGGTCAGTTTTCTTGGCCACCATGTCTCTCCTGCAGGCGTCGTGCCACTACAGGATAAAAGTAAAGCTATCATCGACTAACCCGAGCCTCGCTACTTCAAACACCTAAGACGCTTTGATGGTATTGTCAACGTTTATCAACGTTTCCGACCTAGTTGCGCTTTGCTTAGGCAACCCTCTAACGACCAACTCCGGGGGAAGCTTAAGAAGTTCGATATTCCTGCTGCAACAGGCGCCGCCTTCCAGTCTATGAAAGAAGCTATCGCCAACATAGCTTCTATAGCGCATCACTACCCAGTAGCCTCACTGTGGCTCTGTACCGACGCTACTGAGGTGGAATTTGGGGTGCTTACAACAAAAAATAAGTGACGCTTGGCAGCTACTGTCATTTTCTTCCAACCGTTTACAACTCTTCGAATCGCCCTACAGCATTATCGGTATTTAACGATTAGCCATTTATTTCTCCATACGTCATTTCCGACCTATCTGATAGGGACATTCCTTTGCATTCTTCACCGACCACACAGCCTTGACTTACTTGCTGAGCTCGACTGCCGACCGATACTTACCTAGAGCGTCACGCCACCTAGATTATATATCACAGTTTATGGGCAATATACGACATGTCTCAGGTGTTCACAATACCGTCACCGGCACACTTTCATGAATTCAAGCGATCCCTGCAGATGCCGGCACCGCAGTCAAAAGCACCGCCATGAATGCAGCTCAAATCGGTGATCCCTCACTGGACCTGCGCCTCGTTTCGCTGACACCATCAGATGTAACTATATTTTGAGAGTTACCTCTGGACGCGTCGCGTCTAGTCGTACCACGCGCTTTTCGGTAAACCTTGTTTGACATGTTGCACGGCTTGTCTCATCCAGGCGTCCGCGCAGCGGCTAAACTCGTAACCACACTGTACATCTGGTGCAATGTCAATCGTGGCGTTCGTACTTGGTCAGCTGCTTGCTTTCCGTCTCCGGGTGTGAAAGTGCGTAAGCACACAGAAAGCCCAGTAGGAACAATTTTACCGCCAGGTGCACGTTTTCTCATGTGCAGGTCGATTCCGTAGGATTTCTGCCGCCTTCGAAAGGCACTATATATCTACTGAGCTGTGTTGGTCGATTCACTAGGTGGCCGGAAGCTATTTCCCTACCTAACTGCCAATCGGAACGGTAGTGAAAACTTTCCTGGAGCGCTGCGAAGCTCAATACAGCTGTTCCGCCAACATGACTACCGATCGAGGGTCACATTTCTCATCGAATTTTGCCACGTTGTTTAAGGGTTTAAACTGTCGGCACCTTCAGGTGATGGCCTATCATCCGGTCACCAACGGCATGGTGGAGCTTCTTCACTGCCAATTAAGCACCGATCTACGTACGCAAGCACACCCTTCATAGTCTGAAACACGTCGTCTCGCGCTCTCAGGATTACGTAATATTGGTGAAACCGATTTTGAAGCGACACCAGCACAGTTCGTTCACGGCTGCACTCTGCGGGTACCCGGACAGCTGGTAGCACAGGCCTGTCTTCTTCTTTTAATTACGGAAGTTACGCCGATCGACTGGCTCACCACATGCGTGCGCTATGTTCACCCGCTCCTCGTTCGCAGCAGGCACCAGTTTATGTGCTCGAGAAGCTGTCTACGTGTTCACACGTCCTTCTTCGCGCTGACGGTGTTCGACAGCCTCTTCGGTCGCCGTACATAGGATCTTTCCAAGCACTACCCCGTGCGTATAATGCATACACGTTTGATCGAAATGGCTGACGCGAAGTCGTCACCATCGACCGTATGAAGCCTGTCCTTATGCAAGAAACCACCTCACCTCTTGGTGTTTCATGCGAAGTCACAACTCACCGCAGCAATGTTCAGCATCTTGGTGTAGTTAGACCAGACCACGATCCCGGTCCACAAGCATCAACCGTCCCGACAGCTCCGGAATCTAGCCCGCCGCCTCCCGCGACCAATGGCCTTGATCTGGAGGTGCGTAAGCCCGTTTCTTTCCGACGATGTACAGTGCAAACAGGTTTAGGTTTGTAGATGTGGTATATATTTGCTCCTAAATAGTACTCAGAGAGGAAAATAGCTAAACACACTGATCATTCGTTTACCCGCTCTGGCAGTTGCTGCGCACGTTTTTCTATTTTATCGTCTCTATGTGCCCCAACCCACCTCTACGTAGGACAACAGCAGAGGTTGAGGACATGTCGGCCTTCTTCTAGGCTAGCCAGCTTTGTGTGGTCCGACAACCCCGCTCCAACGGCTCGCCAAGATACACGTTGTCCTACAAACAATAAATAATAAAGCACCATTGGTAGTGTAGCCACTGACTTCCGGCGTACCTCCACGTGGCACGATTTTGTCCTACCAACGGTTCACGCGTCCTTTTCAACTTCGAAGGCTGCTTTGGTTTTGCCTTCCAGGAGGGGAGCTCTTTAAAGCCCCAAAAGCTAACTACTACCTTTTATATACAAGTTCGCCGAGGATCAATTGTACAATATTTATTCTTGTTGTAACCCCCTTACATTACGGTCAGGTTGACTTCCATTCGGCTCGACACCTGACCGTCTTATTTGCTCCCGTGCTAACGTGTTGCTCTTGTTTCACTTCTTCAGCCAGCCTCTTGATATAGCTCAGCGAATAGAGGCCGCTGTGTCCGTCTCCAATTGACTACTGACACCTGCGCTAAATTTCACGCACCGTCTCGGAATATTATTTACTTGTCCTACACCATAAGGCTCCACCGCACTCACCACGTGACATGTTCATTATCGATACATGGACACGAAGGTTTCACGTCAGGACCTGTATACCACAACAGACAACCCAAACTTAGTTACTGGGTAATCATAACTCGTTTGCAAGGTTCTTTACCGCATTCCCCTGGATAGCTCATTTTTTGACCGGGTTCAACGAGTAATGCCGGAACTCTACTAAACAATTTGGCTAGCGGAGGGCAGAAACTTGAGAGCCGCTGTACCTGCGAATAGCCGAGTGATAAATCGGGACTGCAATACGCATTGCTGGTTATACATTATCATTCAACCAGATTGACGGCAGTGTTTCAAAAAGTGGTGGGTTTTCGGCTGGCAAGCGTTCTCTCTATAAATCCACGTAGGTCAGTTTCACTACACTGTGACGCAGCGCATGTGACTCGCCACTGAATAAATGCACTGCCCGCAAAATTCCCACTGGCAAGTTCAGCGAAGCGTCATTTTACCACACCTATTCCTTTTCGTTGTGTACGCTGAAATAATATATCCCTGCCTCTACCTTCCGTCACCACTCCATATATTACAGTATTACTGCTTATCTCTACAACGCACACCCTTGAACCCAGACTTTCGCCACCTCAATAAGGAAGCTATTCCTGAACATTGCAGCCGCTAGTTCATTGACTCCTGTGTACTATGCCAGCATGGCATTTTCTAAAAAGCAACATGCCAGTTGCGAAACAATCTCCTGCAAATTCTTGATCATGCCTAAAAGGTGTGCTGCGATGCAT
>OX104064.1:205765858-205794095 GCA_944474145.2 Dicrocoelium dendriticum | reverse complement strand
TTGGATTGAGCATCAATGATCAACAAGACCATACGACCATCGAAACTTCCGAAAAATTCTGCGTGAATACGTTCCTACGGTGCTTTTGACCACTTCCTTGCCTGCTTTAGTACAAGAGGCAGCGTTCCGATTCCCCTGACAAAACACTTAACCCCAAATTTCAACGCAATGTCCCTGTCTAAATAAGGTCACCACGTTTAAACCCGGGCTATCGACTTTTCATTAGTTACTCCAGGGTGTGCGTCATGCAGTTAATCCAGTATAACTGGTCCCAGCTTTTCATAGCCTACAACGCGGGCTGCACACAGTATCTCTTCGTTATAGAGACGGCGTTGGGTCAAGCTGTCAGGAAAAAGTATGTGTTCCTGGAACCTAGTATTTGCCTCCTGACCCGAACGTAGCGTTTCAAGCATGATAAAATAGGGTCTTTGTTGGTTACTCAGCATAGGTTTGTTAAGGAAACGAGAGGGTTATTGAAATGCTGGGTCAGATTTTATGAGTTCCTATGCGGCAAGAACTTCCGAAAGTGCGTTGGGGCGGCGCCTGGGATACTAGTTGGTAATCAGTGACACTTAAAGATCCATGTTATTTTAGCACCATGCACCTGGAGGTGCCTGAATCACTTATATTTTGTAGGCTACAAAAGCAGGCAGCGAATCAACCAGAGCTGAGATTGTAGCAGCTTGTTGTGTCCAGACCTTTGTTATTAATTATTTATGATGCTCATGTAGCCCAGAGGGTACAATGGATGAGCCGTCGGGGCGAGTTGGTCGGACTGCAACGATTGGCTATTCCAGAAAATAGGCCGGAAGGTCATTTCCTTTGCTGCAGACCCGACGGTGTGCTTGGTAGTTGTCACTCCAACCACCGCACTCCAGTCCACGGTTCTCACCCTACGAAGAAACCTGGGCGTCCGCCTTCCATGAAGAAATACTGCGTCCTCGTTAGCAAAGCCTATCCGGGACTTTGGCGAACAACCCGTTCATGACCGTCCGCGGTGGCTGGCAGTTGACTGTTCCTTGGGGCAGGAAGGTGGCTGTAAGTCGGCTGGCGAGTCACTCAAGGTATGCTTTGGGCCAGTTCACGAGTCACTTGTTGGTTAGCTTTGCGGTTCCGGCGGTTGAGTTTCTGGAAGGTGGAACTCATATATAGTGGGCACGGGTCGGGTGCTTTGGCTTGACGCCTGAGACGGTACATGGTGTGCACGATAAAAGCAAATTCACTTTCTAAGGTTTGAAATTATTTTGGGTATTTGACGATTTTGCGTAACGTTTGTGAACAAGACGCACGGTAAACAGTAAAGACGAAAATGCCTGTTACCTGCAATAGCGCACGTTGCCTGTATCAGAAAAACGGACCGGACGTTTGACCTATCTACCGCGTCGGTCGGATGCTTGGGCTGAGGCCGGGTGGGTTGGGAGCCAAAGGGAACGGAAAGTTTCGGGCTACCCAGTGCTCTAGAAGCCACTGCAGGTGCTTATGCTAGCAGTTCTCCAAAGAAAGTCATCTTGAGTCGGCCGAAGGGCACCGTCGTTTGGTGACCTTTCTGGTCTAAATTGAAATGTTTCCGAGTCCATGGCAGGACTCTGAAAGCGTCAGTGTAGGGAGGCTAGAGAGTGTGCCGCGCTGCGTCGGTGCGAAGGAAGGCGTGAGTGCGGATAGCGGGTCCGCTGTGAAGTTGCACACTTCTAGTCTGCTTACGGGACGGAGTCTGGCGTAGTGAACGCATGCATTGAGCTAGGGAGGACGCAAAGTTTGGCAGAGGCATACCCGATGATTCTGGAGGTGAAATGAATCCTCCTGGAAAGTTTAGCATTGTTCCGTAAACCAGCTCGGCTGGGGTACATTGCAACTCAGCTTTGACGCTGCTGCGCATAAATAAGAGTAAGAGCGATAGGTTTAGGCTGCTGCTGGGGTCGGAGGAGGCGCAGAGCAAGGCTTTGAGCCGTCTATGAAAGAGTTTAACTAAACCGTTTGCCGCTGGGTGGTAAGTTGTGGTAGGAGTGCGGCGACTTCGTAAAAGGTTGCAAAACGTATCGAATTATGAAGATTCGAAAGGCGTTCCTGGGTCAGTGGTAATGGTGGCCATGCATCTGCAGTGTGAAACCCACCGATCTAAGTAGACCCGGATGACAGTCACAGCTGTGCAGTCTGTTACGGGAATTGCTGCTAGCCCTCTGGTAAATCAACCGATAAAAGTAAGGATGGATACCAATCTGGGTGGAGGTGGGAACGGACCTGCGTTTTCTGTGTACATGCGAGAAGCGAGAGTACGGAGCGGGAAATAAACCAAGAGGGCTGCTGGTGTGCAGAGTTATTTTGCTGCGCTGGCATTGAAGGCAGGCGCGAGCCCAGGTACGAACATCTTTGTTAACGCGTAGCCGAACGAAACGTTCATTGACTAGTTTCAAAGATGCACAGATACTGGGAGGTACTAGTGTGTGTAGTGCATCAGAGACTGTGCGTCTAAAAGAGACGGGCAAGAGGGTTCTAAGACAACCAGTGAAAGAAATTATAGAGTATGGTATCTTCCTGGTTTGCAGAGGAACAGGTTGCGCATGCAGCGAAGTGGACTGCAAAATGCGTTGTAGGTCTTCATCTTGAGCCTTCGCCGATGCCATGGGGGCAAAGTTGACGGTAGGCAAGGACTGGAGAGTAAGCTTGACGCGTGTGACTCCGGCACCCAACCTACCCGGCCTCAGCCCAAGCATCGGACCGACGCGGTAGATAGGTCAAAAGTCCGGTCCGTTTTTCTGATACATGCAACGTGCGCTATTGCAGGTAACAGGCATTTTCGTCTTTACTGTTTACCGTGCGTCTTGTTCACAAACGTTACGCAAAATCGTCAAAAACCCAAAATAATTTCAAACCTTAGAAAGTGAATTTGCTTTTATCGTGCACACCATGTACCGTCTCAGGCGTCAAGCCAAAGCACCCGACCCGTGCCCACTATATATGAGTTCCACCTTCCAGAAACTCAACCGCCGGAACCGCAAAGCTAACCAACAAGTGACTCGTGAACTGGCCCAAAGCATACCTTGAGTGACTCGCCAGCCGACTTACAGCCACCTTCCTGCCCCAAGGAACAGTCAACTGCCAGCCACCGCGGACGGTCATGAACGGGTTGTTCGCCAAAGTCCCGGATAGGCTTTGCTAACGAGGACGCAGTATTTCTTCGTGGAAGGCGGACGCCCAGATTTCTTCGTAGGGTGAGAACCGTGGACTGGAGTGCGGTGGTTGGAGTGACAACTACCAAGCACACCGTCGGGTCTGCAGCAAAGGAAATGACCTTCCGGCCTATTTTCTGGAATAGCCAATCGTTGCAGTCCGACCAACTCGCCCCGACGGCTCATCCATTGTACCCTCTGGGCTACATGAGCATCATAAATAATTAATAACAAAGGTCTGGACACAACAAGCTGCTACAATCTCAGCTCTGGTTGATTCGCTGCCTGCTTTTGTAGCCTACAAAATATAAGTGATTCAGGCACCTCCAGGTGCATGGTGCTAAAATAACATGGATCTTTAAGTGTCACTGATTACCAACTAGTATCCCAGGCGCCGCCCCAACGCACTTTCGGAAGAGCTTGCCGCATAGAAACTCATAAAATCTGACCCAGCATTTCAATAACCCTCTCGTTTCCTTAACAAACCTATGCTGAGTAACCAACAAAGACCCTATTTTATCATGCTTGAAACGCTACGTTCGGGTCAGGAGGCAAATACTAGGTTCCAGGAACACATACTTTTTCCTGACAGCTTGACCCAACGCCGTCTCTATAACGAAGAGATACTGTGTGCAGCCCGCGTTGTAGGCTATGAAAAGCTGGGACCAGTTATACTGGATTAACTGCATGACGCACACCCTGGAGTAACTAATGAAAAGTCGATAGCCCGGGTTTAAACGTGGTGACCTTATTTAGACAGGGACATTGCGTTGAAATTTGGGGTTAAGTGTTTTGTCAGGGGAATCGGAACGCTGCCTCTTGTACTAAAGCAGGCAAGGAAGTGGTCAAAAGCACCGTAGGAACGTATTCACGCAGAATTTTTCGGAAGTTTCGATGGTCGTATGGTCTTGTTGATCATTGATGCTCAATCCAAATAGATTGATGCCCACGTCCTAATTACAGCAAATTTGTCTGAGGCAGGAGTTAAACTGCGCAAGACGTTTGCAACCTTCGGTCTTTGGGATACCTTAGTGCCACCTAATTGAACAGCATTCACTATTGTCGAAGTTTCGGCCTTCCTTACGTCGAATGTCATTATGAACCTAACTGCTGTGTCTCAGCATGCAACATCCAACAGTTTGGTTGAAGGAGCTGTGCAGACTGGAGAAAATGTTACTGAAGTAACCAGCGGTCCCACTGCGTGTGCGTTTAGACGGTTCTCTTTACACTTACCGAAATATCGCAAACGAAACCGTCGGTAGAACCCCGCAAAAGTAATGTTCGGCTGCCGGTTGCCTTCACGGTTGGGCCGGTTGCACTGTACACTTGGTTCGGTGGTTTGTGAAAAACGAGAGCGCGCATAGCAATACTTTGACTTCAGCAGCATAGACAGGCTCGTAGAGGCAGCTGTTCTGATCTATGTCCGTTTACCTACAGATTCCGTGGGGCAACTGACCATAGTTAAAGCAGCCAACGAGCAACTCATTGAAGCAGAAACTGAGGATGACAGGATTACCAGAGCCACGTTGCTTACGTGCGCCTGGGACCTTCGACCTTAGCCAAACCGGTGAGTAAGCAGTCCAGACAATGAAGCAGATCGATGCAAAGTGTTCGATGCAGAGCTACCTAACGAAGTGCCTGTACATCGGTGTACGCGCAAAAGCCGGCCCGTGGATCGTCTCCCAGCCGGTTAGCTAAAACCACAGGAGGTAAGGATGATATGACTTGCTAAACCCTCACCGCAAACTGCGTTAGTGTGGGTTCGGTGTGTGTATTACGTATAATGGCGGTCTACAATAACCATTACTTGTAACATTATTCTGTGTCCACGTGGCTACGAATGCCTTGCGCTCTCGCTCTTAAACAAGCAGATGGTTGATTCTCAAATGCATCGCAGCACACCTTTTAGGCATGATCAAGAATTTGCAGGAGATTGTTTCGCAACTGGCATGTTGCTTTTTAGAAAATGCCATGCTGGCATAGTACACAGGAGTCAATGAACTAGCGGCTGCAATGTTCAGGAATAGCTTCCTTATTGAGGTGGCGAAAGTCTGGGTTCAAGGGTGTGCGTTGTAGAGATAAGCAGTAATACTGTAATATATGGAGTGGTGACGGAAGGTAGAGGCAGGGATATATTATTTCAGCGTACACAACGAAAAGGAATAGGTGGGGTAAAATGACGCTTCGCTGAACTTGCCAGTGGGAATTTTGCGGGCAGTGCATTTATTCAGTGGCGAGTCACATGCGCTGCGTCACAGTGTAGTGAAACTGACCTACGTGGATTTATAGAGAGAACGCTTGCCAGCCGAAAACCCACCACTTTTTGAAACACTGCCGTCAATCTGGTTGAATGATAATGTATAACCAGCAATGCGTATTGCAGTCCGATTTATCACTCGGCTATTCGCAGGTACAGCGGCTTCAAGTTTCTGCCTCCGCTAGCCAAATTGTTTAGTAGAGTTCCGGCATTACTCGTTGAACCCGGTCAAAAAATGAGCTATCCAGGGGAATGAGGTAAAGAACCTTGCAAACGAGTTATGATTACCCAGTAACTAAGTTTGGGTTGTCTGTTGTGGTATACAGGTCCTGACGTGAAACCTTCGTGTCCATGTATCGATAATGAACATGTCACGTGGTGAGTGCGGTGGAGCCTTATGGTGTAGGACAAGTAAATAATATTCCGAGACGGTGCGTGAAATTTAGCGCAGGTGTCAGTAGTCAATTGAAGACGGACACAGCGGACTCTATTCGCTGGGCTATAAGAAGAGGCTGGTTGATGAAGCGAGACAAGAGCAACACGTTAGCACGGGAGCAAATAAGACGGTCAGGTGTCGAGCCGAATGGAAGTCAACCTGACCGTAATGTAAGGGGGTTACAACAAGAATAAATATTGTACAATTGATCCTCGGCGAACTTGTATATAAAAGGTAGTAGTTAGCTTTTGGGGCTTTAAAGAGCTCCCCTCCTGGAAGGCAAAACCAAAGCAGCCTTCGAAGTTGAAAAGGACGCGTGAACCGTTGGTAGGACAAAATCGTGCCACGTGGAGGTACGCCGGAAGTCAGTGGCTACACTACCAATGGTGCTTTATTATTTATTGTTTGTAGGACAACGTGTATCTTGGCGAGCCGTTGGAGCGGGGTTGTCGGACCACACAAAGCTGGCTAGCCTAGAAGAAGGCCGACATGTCCTCAACCTCTGCTGTTGTCCTACGTAGAGGTGGGTTGGGGCACATAGAGACGATAAAATAGAAAAACGTGCGCAGCAACTGCCAGAGCGGGTAAACGAATGATCAGTGTGTTTAGCTATTTTCCTCTCTGAGTACTATTTAGGAGCAAATATATACCACATCTACAAACCTAAACCTGTTTGCACTGTACATCGTCGGAAAGAAACGGGCTTACGCACCTCCAGATCAAGGCCATTGGTCGCGGGAGGCGGCGGGCTAGATTCCGGAGCTGTCGGGACGGTTGATGCTTGTGGACCGGGATCGTGGTCTGGTCTAACTACACCAAGATGCTGAACATTGCTGCGGTGAGTTGTGACTTCGCATGAAACACCAAGAGGTGAGGTGGTTTCTTGCATAAGGACAGGCTTCATACGGTCGATGGTGACGACTTCGCGTCAGCCATTTCGATCAATCGTGTATGCATTATACGCACGGGGTAGTGCTTGGAAAGATCCTATGTACGGCGACCGAAGAGGCTGTCGAACACCGTCAGCGCGAAGAAGGACGTGTGAACACGTAGACAGCTTCTCGAGCACATAAACTGGTGTCTGCTGCGAACGAGGAGCGGGTGAACATAGCGCACGCATGTGGTGAGCCAGTCGATCGGCGTAACTTCCGTAGTTAAAAGAAGCAGACAAGCCTGTGCTACCAGCTGTCCGGGCAACCTCAGCGTGCAGCCGTGAACGAACTGTGCTGGTGTCGCGTCAAAATCGGTTTCACCAATATTACGTAATCCTAAGAGCGCGAGACGACGTGTTTCAGACTATGAAGGGTGTGCTTGCGAACGTAGATCGGTGCTTAATTGGCAGTGAAGAAGCTCCACCATGCCGTTGGTGACCGGATGATAGGCCATCGTTTGAAGGTGCCGACAGTCTAAACCCTTAAACATCGTGGCAAAATTCGATGAGAAATGTGACCCTCGATCGGTGGTCATGTTGGCGGCACCGCTGTGCTGAGCTTCGCAGCGCGCCAGGAAAGCTCCCGCTACCGTTCCGATTGGTAGTTAGGTATGGAAATAGCTTCCGGCCACCTAGTGAATCGACCAACACAGCTCAGTAGATATATAGTGCCTTTCGAAGGCGGCAGAGATCCTACGAAATCGACCTGCACGTAAAAGACGTGCACCTGGCGGTAAAATTGTTCCTACTGGGCTTTCTGTGTGCTTACGCACTTTCACACCCGGAGACGGAAAGCAAGCAGCTGACCAAGTACGAACGCCACGATTGACATTGCACCAGATGTACAGTGTGGTTACGAGTTTAGCCGCTGCGCGGACGCCTGGATGAGACAAGCCGTGCAACATGTCAAACAAGGTTTACCGAAAAGCGCGTGGTACGACTAGACGCGACGCGTCCAGAGGTAACTCTCAAAATATAGTTACATCTGATGGTGTCAGCGAAACGAGGCGCAGGTCCAGTGAGGGATCACCGATTTGAGCTGCATTCATGGCGGTGCTTTTGACTACGGTGCCGGCATCTGCAGGGATCGCTTGAATTCATGAAAGTGTGCCGGTGACGGTATTGTGAACACCTGAGACATGTCGTATATTGCCCATAAACTGTGATATATAATCTAGGTGGCGTGACGCTCTAGGTAAGTATCGGTCGGCAGTCGAGCTCAGCAAGTAAGTCAAGGCTGTGTGGTCGGTGAAGAATGCAAAGGAATGTCCCTATCAGACAGGTCGGAAATGACGTATGGAGAAATAAATGGCTAATCGTTAAATACCGATAATGCTGTAGGGCGATTCGAAGAGTTGTAAACGGTTGGAAGAAAATGACAGTAGCTGCCAAGCGTCACTTACTTTTTGTTGTAAGCACCCCAAATTCCACCTCAGTAGCGTCGGTACAGAGCCACAGTGAGGCTACTGGGTAGTGATGCGCTATAGAAGCTATGTTGGCGATAGATTCTTACATAGACTGGAAGACGGCA
Source organism: Dicrocoelium dendriticum (assembly GCA_944474145.2). Classification (NCBI taxonomy): domain Eukaryota; kingdom Metazoa; phylum Platyhelminthes; class Trematoda; order Plagiorchiida; family Dicrocoeliidae; genus Dicrocoelium; species Dicrocoelium dendriticum. The sequence continues at coordinate 205,785,773 of OX104064.1, read as the reverse complement.
CGTGCTGCAGCAGGAAAATCGAACTTCTTAAGCTTCCGCCGGAGTTGGTCGGTGAAGGGTTGCCTAAGCAATGCGCAACTAGGTCGGAAACGTTGATAAACGTTGACAATACCATCAAAGCGTCTTAGGTGTTTGAAGTAGCGAGGCGCGAGTTAGTCAATGATGGCTTTACTTTTATCCTGTAGTGGCAAAACGCCTGCAGGAGAGACATGGTGGCCGAGGAAACTGACCAAATCGACACCAAACGAACACATTTCTGTGTTGATCGTCCCACGGTATTGAGCTGAACGACTATAAGGTGCTCGAACGTGGCGTAAGTGCTCCTCGCAATGGAAGCTCGCAAGTAAGATGCGATCCAGGTGGGATAAACGAAGTCCAAGCCGCGACAAACTCGGTCGATGAAGCGTTGAAAAGTTTACGCGGCATTCTTTAGACAAAATGGCATGCTCAGAAACTCGAACAAACCAAATGGAATCGTCACGGCAGTGATGGCGATGTTTGCTTCGGCTATCGGAATTTGGTTGTTTGTCCTCATCAAGTCGCTTTAACTGTACAGCTTTTTACATGCCAGACTAGCGGTGAGGCCCACGATATGTGGGATAGGACAGCAACCAGGCGTGGTCACGTTGTTGGGATCTCAATAAACTCCCCCCGGGAAGCCACTTCCCCATAGGCTTTTTCGGAACCAGGTAGAGCGGTAACGCCCATTGGCAGAAGCGTATGATCGAATTCTGCTTGTTGGCGAATAATTTGTCCGAGGCGAGTCGTCTTGGTCGGGCATTTGTTGGCGGACCGCGCGTGACAAAGGGATGTGTGATTACTGTCGTGACTAGCGGAAGCTGTGCAGCTGGTCGTATCAGTAACGGGTATTCAGACAGTAGGTTCGCATAGTCTGAAGGTACATCAGCGACTCGGAAAAGGGGCGTGATTATCAGGGCGCCGGTAAGGACGAATTCAACCCCTAGTTTAGTACGGTCTGCTAAGTTTGTGGAGACCAGCCTCAAGAAGCAACCCAAAACGTCGGAGAATTTCGATACCGATAATTACGAATGTTAAAAACGCAACCATAAAAGCCCACTGAGAACCTCGGCAAAGATTGGGGTCCAGGTTTCTCATGCACTGACCAACTGAAGCTATCGTAGAACAATTGGCCGTATACAGGTATTACGTAAGCAGTGAGTGCTTAACGTTCGGTCGCGGGAAGGAATCTGACTTTCGCTCCAATGTCGAGGATGAAAGTGATGGAAGAACGTCGATTTTAAACGTAAAACAGACAAAAGGATACGTTGGTAATGCAAGTATGCCGGCTATTCGTTTTCAATGTTACAGCAGCAACTAGCCTGAAGCAGGGAGCGCGACAACGCCTAGCTCGTCAAAAATACCGGCGGTGCTAAAACCATAAAGCTTCAACGGAACTGGTATTTTAAGGTAAACATCCCCGTAGCTCACAAGATACAAAGCACAGCCTAGTCCAGAAAATCACCAGACACGGTTCGCGCTGTTGGGGCTCGTCAATGATGAGCATTGCATTGGTCCACTACTAGGGAACGATCCCAGGACCGATAGAGGTAGATAAAAATTAGGCAAAAGCTTAAGCCGCTATGCATGTGGACGTTGGCTGAGCTACATAATATACAAGCTAAATGTTATGGAGTAGCACATATCTTCCACAGTCACTGACAGTGGCTAGCCTGGGAGGTGCTGACTTCCTCTCGCTAGACCCTATATCCATAGCATTTGAAAGTAGGATAGGCATTTTATATTATCCCTTGAGTAGCGGGCTATGGTTTGTAATTTTCTAGGTATTCATCTCAGTATTTCACAAGCGGCATAGCACAGCCCAGTCTGGAATAGCAGCAGACCCGTTTCGCCTTATTGAGGCTCGTCATTGTTGGGCAGTTCATTGGTCTCCAGCTGGGGATCGAAACCAAGACCGCTAGAGGGAGATGCCAACTAGCCAACAGTTTAAGCCACTGAATCATGAGGGACTTTAGCTGAGCTATATTACTTACAAGCTAAATGGGATGTAGCACAAATTATCCTACTCCGTCACTGAGGGCGACAAGCCTGCGAGGTGATGACGTACTCTAGCTAGGCGCTCTGTCCATAGTATTTAAAACTAGTAAGGAATGTTTATTTTATATCTCTCTTGCGTAGCAGGAGCTCGGTTGTTATTTATATGGTATTTTTTCCGGTAGTTTACAAGCTGCATAGCACAGCCTTGCCCAGAATAGCACCGGACGCGTTTCGCCCTATTGGGGCTTGTCAGTTTTGCGCATTCATTCGGTCCCCTACTAGTGATCCAACCCATGACGGCTAGGGGCAGACGCCAACTAACCAGCAGCTTAAGCCACTGCCTAATGAGGGCCGTTGGCTGGCCCACATTATGTGCAAGCTAAGGGGATATAGCACCACCAACCTCCCACTGTCAATGACAGTGGCTAGCGTGGGTGTTAATGACGTCTTCTCGCAGGCGCCATATGTTCGCCTTCCTCCGCCTCGATGGTCTCTGCAGACCACCGGAGTGACCGTACGTAGGCCCTTGCAAGCTTCTGTGCGTAAGGACCGCGTTTTTATAATCATACATCAGGGTAAACGTGATCCCGTTACCATTAACCGTCTCGACGTTGTCCACGTGGAAAAGGAGCTCTATGAAGACTTGTTCGTCCTCTGAAGAATCAACCAAGCAAATAGTGGAAGACTCTCCCGCTTCCAACATCCCTTACCTTAAGCATCACCCCCATCCAATGCTTCTACTTCAGCTCCGCCGCTTCCCATCGAAGCATTAGCCACGTCTTCATCAGTTCCTTCAACTTTGCCATCCGATATGACGTTTAAGATTACGCCTTCCTGTGATCCACACAAGCCGACTAGGTCAGGTAGGCGCGTTCGTTAGCCAGCGCGATTAAGGGCTAATTGTTCCTTCCACTTTTCTTTTCTTGCTTGGCTTTTCCCTTTTGGCCACCAACGTACGAAAGCCCCAAATTTCGGCAAAAGCTTTAGAAAACGTCAAAAAGCTGACAAGTTTTGAAAACCCCAAAAGAACGCAAAAGGCTTTTAAAATCCAGAATGAAGAAAACAGTATGAATACACCTAAATAGAGTTGCGTTTCGCTTGACGCCTACATCATCCGGTACGTGTCACCCTTACGTTTGCCCTCGCCTCCACCGTCACTGAGCTTATTTCCGTTTGTCTTTCATGCATGTACCGGAGGAGATGACGAGCCTGAAGCGAACATCTGACCTTTCTGAACCTCTGCCATTTTGTACCTCGGCACCTTTAGGGAGGACATTGTTGGGAGCCCACTAGGGTCCGATCGCCCGCTTCTCCCCCAGCAGCTGCATTAGGTTTCACTACCTGTTCGCGCCGAAGGCTGACCAACGACGGACAGTTCTTACGTAGATCGAAGGGTCACCCAAGATTCCCGTTCTAGGAGGGGCTGTATAGTGACCTGGAGATTCCCCGTATGACTGTGTGTAGCTTTCTTATGTATCAGGAAATTAGTTTGCGTGATAGAACGTTGCTCCCGTTTGCTTTAAACCCGAACAGAATCTCCTCCGTAGGCGCGCGAGTTGGCTGCGAACGACACTCTAGCAACGTACTCGACGCCCAAATACATTCTCCCTGGCTAGCCCTCTTCCGGTGCCCTATTTTTAGCATTAACTATTTTCCCGTTCAATAAACGTTTTCCCTAGCTAACTTTTACCTGTCCTACCTCTTCCTTTTGTTCAGCCGCCTAGTTTCGTTACGAATATATAGCACGGGATCATCGCGCTTTAAGGTCACTAAATGGTTGCTGCAGACGGATCTTGTTAGAGGGTAAGATCCGCCTTGAATACTAACCCGTTGAGGATTCGCGTATTTCATTACGAGTGGTGGCAATTTATGTTATCTCTCAAATGCGAAGACAAACGCTGCGGAATGCATGATATTAGCTGATTATACGTTGCGAACTTAGAAGAAATCCTACGAATTTAAAAAAATGCTCCTAAGGGCAAAACCATAACGGGGTACCCTTCATCTAAAAAACGGAGGAGCCAATGCCACAGCATTAAACATGACAGGCTCAAAGGCGCTAACCGCGAATGGTGGTAATCCATTGCAAAGAACGAACAAAAAATGTGGTAGGTGAGAAAACCGTATGATCACAATTAATGACTAAATCACTGACAATAGATCCCCAGGATAAAAATTTAAAATAGAGAACGCGTCCTCCACACCGCGGTGTGTTCTGGTCCGGGGTCACCAATTGTTGGGTAGTGTCTGGCATACTAGTCGGTACTCAACGACATGTAAGAACCGTGCCAAATACGAGCAAACCTATAAGTTGGAGGAGACTGAACCAAACGTATAGTTGCAGGCTCCAACAACTGAAAAAGAATCAGCCAGATCGGGAAAAGGTGCAGCAACGTGCTCAAAAAGGATTTACGTCAACGGAATTGCCTTCAGCAAAGCAAGCAGAAGTTTTCAAGGCTAAACCAACGGTAAAATCCAAGGTTACAAGATAATGAAACAGCGTGTTTTCCGATACACTAGGTTACTTCCTGTAGTTGAAGGCGTCTGTGGGGCTCAGCAGTGGCATTTAGCTGGCCTGGGGCTATTTGAACTTGAAATGTATATGCAGAGAAAATCGGGGACATTTTGTTATGTGCCTTTTTCTAGCCGAAAGTGATACCGGAAAATTGTGATCTATGTAAAATGCAAAAAGACCACCAAGTAGGTATTGATGAAACCGAATGTCTTCGAGAAAAACCGTGGCTGTTTTCGATCCTGCTGAGAGTACTTACATTCTGCTGATATCAAGGTTCGGGAAGCATAAGCAATAAGTCAATGAGAGCCTCCAGCATGTTGTGCATTAATACAGCTCCAAGAGCTTAGGGTGCTGCATCACAAGAAAGAAAAGTTCTTTGCATGCACGCGAGAGGTGCGTGCTTCTGGTAATTTACATTATTCCTCTACATCGTCTCTATATCTTTGCTCAGCGTTGTAAGTGTATGCATGTTCCAACCAGATCTACCAGCCCTACGCAATGACCCATCATACATGGAATTATCTTCTACGACTAAAGTCCATGCCATCACTGACCGTTATCACAGCCATCCGTGATTAAGCGCAGCGGATAACTCAAGCACGTTGAGCTGATTGCTTTCTTCGTGACAACATTCTATACAGTATCTTCGAAGCGGTCCGAAAACCACAAGCTTATTTCCATCTGGCCTTTCTTAACACCGTCGTAAAAGTATATGCGTGTTCAGAATCTTTATTCCTTGTCATGTTCAGATTCGATTAACAGGTTTCAGTCACTCGCCATTCCGTGTGATCATATGAGCCATTGCGCCTGCACAAAACATCACATAAATAAATATCTAAATAAATATTTTATTCTCGACTATGCGAGGCACGCCCACAGAGGCATGATCAGTTATGTGCAACTGTACAGACATTTTATGGTAACTGTAGCAGTGACCACAGCAAATTGTTCATATAAATTAAGACATAAATATTTTATTCTCAAATTCATTCAGACACACCAAATCAAGCATGATCAAGGTTTAAAAGCAGTCGTGTATCACCACGATACTTCGGGTCCAATCGTGTGTAGTTGAAACGGTCAAGGCACTATAAGTGCAATGTAACGGTGCTTGTAGACGGAGAGTACCATATTCTTGCGTGTGTCGAGAAGGGTTTAAATATGAATCTAGTCGACTTGCCAGTATGTACTTGTAGGCAGTGACCTTATTCAGTGACGAGTCACATCCGCCACGTCGCAGTGTTGTTAAACAGACATTTGTGGCATTTTATAGGGTGAATGTTTGCCAGGCGGAAACCCACTACGTCCTGCAAGCCTGCCGTTAAGCATTTTGAACATTTATGTATGACTGGCAAAGCCGTTTGACGACTGATTTCATATTAGGCTATTCGCAGACATACGGCTCCTAATTTCCTGAGGAGGGGAGCATAGCGAATAGTCATCTTGTTGTGTGTCCAGGTGAGCAAAAGTTCAACTTTTCTGCTGTCTGGATTCTTCAGATGTATAATGTATGGAAGTATGATGATCTGTCCAGTTCTCCATATTGGACAAGGATTGTGGTGTTTGTAGTTGGGTCCTTTTGTTGTTCAACCTTACTCCATGTAGGGCTTTATCGGTGGTTATGTCCGTTTTGGGCGAAAACTGTTCCTCAGTCTAATCCTAGTTCTCCAAGAAGTTCCGGACCTCGGAGAAAAGGGAAAGTGAGGGACAACCGAGAGAAGACCACAGAAAAAGGCATGGAGTTAGACATTGTTAAAGTCTTATGTTACAACATTTGGAGTTAAGAAAAAATCCATGTACACTGTGCAACAATAATTATGCTGAAAGTGACTTTTGAATATCCTATAGAATCATTAGCCTTATGGGTGGATTGCTAACGCCTGCATAGCGACAAGAGCGTTGTACCAGTAGGTAATACACGAAGTATCGGTTTTGTATGAGCCAAAAATTGCGTGGGAAGAGCAAAGAGAGTTAGAATATCGGTGGTGATTGCAGGGTGCATGAACAGCAAGTATCTAGCGTGATACGGTAGGAAGCGCAGAATAAGTGAAAATAAATTGGTTGCCGCAAGAGCAACCTAAGGGTCAATTAGCGGTAGGGCAGCGGAAAAATTGGATGCAGATATTCTAAGGGAATTAAAGTTATTTAGATACGGAGTGGCTCCTAATGAGCACTGGGTAATCGCATATGTGTAGAGCGTCTGACCGCTAGCTACTTCTAAACAGAGGTGCCGAATTTAAGACGACCGACAGATGGTGGCTCTAGGTGGGACTATCAGTGGCCAGAAGTAGCCATTCCAACCAGACGCGACCACGCCAACCAATTTTGGACTAGGTAAACATAACGCTTGCCTGACCGAGGTGCGCCGCTTTTGAAGTTGAAAAATATATGAAGCCAGAAACCTCTCTAGGTCAGTTAACCACAACAAGTTGAATGGCACAAGGGCAAACAGAATAGGCCTAAAAGAAATGGCATTTGCGTGTCAGGAAATGGTTAATGGATAGATAAAATGGGATTGGCTTGCTCGCATTACAAAGAAATATATGGAACGAAACTTGCACATGAGTCGCGACCACAGTTATGAAAGGGAAATAGCTCCCAAGCTGCACTACTATTCTGTACTGCCTGCTCCACCATCCCATTCGTTAAGCCTTTGCTTATCCTAGTCCAGAGGTGCGAGCGGTTAACCGCAGAAGCCGAGTACAGGAAAGAGTATAACCCTAATTCAATGAATGTGAGTGTACAACAGGGAGGCGTACCACATTCTTACTAAGGGACTGCTGCACAATCCGCTTTCCCTGAACCGCAAGCATCCACGTCCCCATCTCCGTCGTCTTTTCCAAAGTTGGCAGAACGCCGGGCGAAGACTTATCGTACATAGGAGAGCCAAACAGTACTCATAGCAACGAAAATCAGGCAACACACAAAAGTCTGGTTAAGCAACTTGCACTAGACCTGAAATCTAGAATTAACAAAGATGAAGCACATGAACACAACGTTGCAAAGAGTACCCCTTTCGATAAATCTCTTCAGGCATTTACAATTTTTAATGGTAAAGCATAAAGCAAACGGCTGATGAAGCCAAAGCGGTGGGAATAGTGGAATCACGACAAACAGAAACTTTAAAAGTGTTGATCAATAAAATCCATTAACAACACATGTGAAAAAGCACGTGTTAGTTGATCGGTGGGATGCCAAGTGCATCACCCGACCAGTGTAGGCGCGTGGAGTGGTAAAAATTAGCACGCTAACTAGGGCCAGGTTAGAAGAAGCCCTTGCAGCAAGGCCTTCTGCTTACATCACTCCGATTGCAATATTCTAATCGCAATCGCTTTGGCCGTTCGTAAGATTTGTTTTCTAAGCCCTTCAGTGTACCGTGGTTTTACTACATAAAGTATTTGGAAGGCACCAGCGGTCCTAATTCGGTGTCCGCTTACCACCAGATGTTCCAGGATAGAACTGTTGGGGCGACTGACAATGCCTTTCCGCAAAGCCGCTGGGCATTGCTCCGCAATGCTTTTAGACAGACGCTTGGTTGTGTGTCCACACGTACCTCGAACCACAGGTGCAGGTAAACTGATATAAAATGTAAGGTTGGGACTGAATCGGAAGTCTATCTTTAATGTGTTGGGCTATAAAGAGGGCCTTTTCCGCAAGGACGCGTGGGCATGCGGCTGAGAAGGTTTTAGCCACTGCAGTGGAAATCCTTCTGGTCAACAGATCGAAGGCAACATCGCCTTTAAAGGGCACTGACAGAAACACGTCCTTCGTAGGGACAGTGGTAATCACTTCAGGGCTATCGCGGATCAGTGCATACCTTTTGATGGATGGGGTCGGATAACCGTTATCTTGCAGCGGTTTGAGAATACGGATCTCTTCGGCCTCCAGCGCCTCTTGGCAGCACATTTTCGTAGCAGAAAATAAAAACAGCGGGCAAGATAACGTTTGTACCTCAAGGGTACGAAGCTCAGAAAATGTGTATATTGGCCTACCCAAGTGGTCTGTGGTGCGAGGTACGTGTGGACACACAACCAAGCGTCTGTCTAAAAGCATTGCGGAGCAATGCCCAGCGGCTTTGCGGAAAGGCATTGTCAGTCGCCCCAACAGTTCCATCCTGGAACATCTGGTGGTAAGCGGACACCGAATTAGGACCGCTGGTGCCTTCCAAATACTTTATGTAGTAAAACCACGGTACACTGAAGGGCTTAGAAAACAAATCTTACGAACGGCCAAAGCGATTGCGATTAGAATATTGCAATCGGAGTGATGTAAGCAGAAGGCCTTGCTGCAAGGGCTTCTTCTAACCTGGCCCTAGTTAGCGTGCTAATTTTTACCACTCCACGCGCCTACACTGGTCGGGTGATGCACTTGGCATCCCACCGATCAACTAACACGTGCTTTATCACATGTGTTGTTAATGGATTTTATTGATCAACACTTTTGAGTTTCTGTTTGTCGTGATTCCACTATTCCCACCGCTTTGGCTTCATCAGCCGTTTGCTTTATGCTTTACCATTAAAAATTGTAAATGCCTGAGGAGATTTATCGAAAAGTGTTTCTTTTCGCAACGTTGTGTTCTTGTATTTCCATGGATATTATCTACGAATCGGAAAAGATGAAGCAACGGAAAGTTAACTCTCGGTACCTGTAGCTTTTGTGTCTTCTGCCTGGACACATCCCTCGGAAACTCAGTTACATGTGCAGAGAGTGCTGCAAATGTCAGCTTGGAGGTCGCCGTTGCGCCCACCTCTGTTGGTTATTCCCTCCAAGCGAATAGACGGACAAACAGTAAACTAGCAACACTTGTCTGCAGGCTAGGATAAACGATTACCCTACTTTTCAAATCGACGTCACCGGGATCTGACAATAGTGCCTGATTTCTGTGGGATCAAACAGCCCCGAAAGTACCGCCACCATATTACGTGGTAAGTTATCAGACGACTAATACCACTGGAACCCCCTGTGCTCGCTGAGTAGTGTCGCAGCCAACCCAGTGAACATAGTGCGAATAACGTGTGCTCCCGCATTGCCACACTTTGGTGAACTCAGACTTGTCGGATTACTACTAGAATCCTCCACTGACGTCGAAAGTTTTGCTCTCCGCAAAGGCGAAAAATCAGGGATCCTGCAGGATTTGCATGCATCCTGATGTTCCTTGGAGGGCGCGCCAATCAATTGGAGACACTATGAGGGGCATAACGAACAAGGTTTCCTATACTCAACCTTCATGAATGGTATTCCATGGCAACCTTTTTTGGTTCTTCATTTGCCTAGAAATCACGATTAAGCACAGTGGTGGAGCATTCTTTAAATTATCTCTTTGGAGGCGTTGTGTCGCAATGGCCGTATTGAATACATCTCACGCTAGTGTATTTAGGAAGCAGCCCTTTAGCCCTAAAACTTATGGTTCCTTTAGTGCAACATCCCTGGGTGTTTTGGACCGGAGAAGGAGGAATCTGAAAAGCCTGCCTTCGGAACATTGGTTAACGGTCGCAGAAGCTTTTCAAGTACATTATTAATCGTCTAAATGCCGGCTTTAAATGAACCTTTATGTGTCTTCCTAGATGTCGGTTGCCAGCGGGCCCTAATTGAAGCTTTTTCATTAAGTCTGAGCACTAGTTACTATACTCAGCAGTTTCCAAACACTATCAGTAGGTAAACAGCAAAATATAACATATATCTTTCTTATTGTTGACAAAGAGCGTACTTTGAAAGTTCTAGGCCCAAGAATCAGACATTTTGCTCTCCACTTATTCTCTCTTGGCCACATATACTTAGCTTTATCTGTTATACATGTGCCTTTCGCTATTGGCAACACTAGTAGACAGTCATAATGAAAACCAGATCCTCTTCTTTAACTGCTTTTGCTCGTAAAACACTCTCATTTCCAGATTTCATTTCACTGGCACGAAAGCCAACCAACGACAGAGAGGCCCCTGTCACACTGGCTGGCTGGAGCACCAGAAAGTTTCCACCACCACTTTTCTTATCTTAACCGCCCGTGTATCATTTATCTTTTAGCTGGCTCCAAAGCCTACCATGCGTTATGCGTAATGGTGGGTGATCGACCAGCTCCCAATGGTTTTTGTTACTATTCTACTCCTGATTTACATTATCGCTCTTTGCTTCGGGTGCTAGAACAGCTCTTGCCAGGCAAATCACGAAAGAAATAGTCGGTGTGACATTAGAGTACCACTTAACATTGCCATCTGGATGAACACCGCCGGCACTATCTTCGGAACTTAAGAACGGAGAGAAATAAAGCGAAATTCATCAAAGAGCTGCACAATAGTGTGCATCTACACACGAGGCATCACAATAACTCAAGTGTGAGCAAGCTCAACCACCAGAAGTAGAGCTATTAAAGCCCAACCAATGTAGACCAAAACGGATTTCACGCCCAAATGCAATTAGCTAAATTTTACTAAATTTTCCCATGCTTATTTCTTTATTATTGGTGACAGGCTCCTGTAGCTCACTGCTGATAGTGACAGAGCCTCATGAATATAGAAAATCGGCTCTAAGGGGTAAATCTTGTGCTGTTTAGCCAAGTAATGTGTCTATTTTGCAGGCCGAAATCTGTCAGCCGATCTGAAAGACCCCCTGGTTTACTCAGGTAGACTTGGCTCATGCGGTCTTGTTATAAGCTTTAGTAAAGCTTAGAGGCTTAAAAAATGCTAAACTCTATTTTACTGGTTGTTTATGTTGCTCAGTATCCTCTGAAAACCGTATGCCGTGGCCTTCTAACCGTGAGTTAATTACAGGCTCCCCTGATCTCCCATGTAGATATAATATTCCTTGCTGGATTTCTAGTGTTTCCGCGCAAAACCATCCCTTATTTGCATATATTTATCATGTATGCCTACAAAGTTTACTTTTCGGCCACCTGCGCAGCCCGTAGTTGTCGCAGGGTATTACGGGCTAATTAGAGCATTACTGGATAGCCATGCCCATCTAGATCATATGCCGCTTCCCTACTTTTTATGTTTTCTTTTCTTTTTTCTGCTATCTGCTTGCAAAGCAGAAAGCCATTTTTAGCGCAAAATAAAAATGGCCTTATTCGTAGACCATCATTTAATTGCGAATAACTCGCAAAATACTGCACATATTGTGTTGCTTTTAAGTTCAGCGTATTCAGGCGCTAAAGCTGGTCCAGATCAGTGCAATTTTGTGCTACTTTAAGCGGTATTGTAACTGTAGAAGGGCATTTTCTTTCATCTGATAATAACTCAGGTTGAAATTTTGCGCCGGAGATCAATATCAGCGTAAGAAAAGTAGGGCTCTATTTTTTTGTTAATTGGTCTTTTTCTACTAAAGCGCGCGGATTTATTTACTCTCTTAACAAATTGTTTCTATTCTTGCCTGCATTTATCGAAAAAAAAATTTTAAACTTTTTGTATGCCTTATAATCCCTTCACTCATTTCTTCCATGTGCGCAACAACAATTGGGGCAACTGAGTGGCCAATTAATGTGCGATCAATTTAAAGTGAATTTTCGGCGAATTGGATTCTGTTCCAAGGAGAAAAGGCACAACTCCGCGAAGTTTTTCACAATAAAAGAACAAGGAGCTCAAGATCGCCCGAAGGAACCAGAAAACGTCAAGGTGGGCGCCTGAGACCCAGTAGCTGTATACCAAACAGTGTCAATGCATTTGGAATTTCTAACGATGAACATATACTTATATTTTGCCAACTTACATGCAAGAGCATCGGATTAATGTAAGCCTTGATCTGAACCCTTTAGGGTGCAGCCTCTAGCAGGTCTAGAAATATACCTATTTATTTATTTATTTATTTATTTATTTATTTATAACAAGCGTAACGTCGAACGTACTAAAGCGTAATTTAACTGCTTCTCTAGCTGACGCTAACGCAGATCTAAAGAAAGTTTGTAAGGCACCTTGGCCGTAACAAGTTTCAGAGAAGGTAGCACTACCTTACAAATCAAGTAACTGCTGACGTCCCATTGATCAGCTTTTCCCACACTTGACCCCTTCAGCCCACGGTGGGCTCCTAGAGACCGAGCAACTGGCCTGCTTAGGTATGAATGCTGTGAGCTTTTCTAATATACTGGTCAAATGGATAGTTCAGCAAGCTCCCGAGTAACAGGCCTTCGGTGCCACTGTGACTTGGTTGCACACGGGAATGACGGGCGCTGAAGTTTTGCTACGGGTATGTCGCTGAGCCGAAACGATAAACTCACAAAATTAGGACGGGTAATTCGGTGTTATCGAAACAACGCAGTGCGAAGCCGTGGAGGATTCATGCTCGCAGTTCCTCGAATCACTTTAGTTCCGCTTGCAGTTAAAAGGCAGCAACACTTGCCTTATGGACCTTTTGTACCGCCGCCAAACACTACATCCGGAACAGACGGCCACTTTAATGCTAATAATAATGATAATGCTTTTATTCTCAACAAGGTGAGGCTCGTCTTTACAGGCATGATCATTTTGACATAACAATGCATGATCAAGGATGTGCAAAATCCGATATGTTTGCCATAGCAGTGTGCGTTTGTATAGGGGGTATGTAAGTATGACAATGTGTGTGTATGTATATGTAGCTGCGTAGTTTGTGCTTGTAATTGTGCTGCTCCAAACTTCAATGTTTGATATCGTCATCAATATGCGAGTAGGAGATTGGTGTCCGTAAGTTGGATAGAATTATCCGGATATCCACGGGGCAGTGACTTTATTTTATGGCGAGTCACGACCACCACGTCATGTGGCATTAAACAGACCTGTGTGGCTTTTTATAGGGAGAACGCTTACCAGGCGAAAACCCACCACGTCCTGAAACACTGCCGCCGAACTGTTTGCTGGAGCGGGTTAAACCCGAACCACCCAGCTGACACCACGAGGAGGTTGTTCCGCTAGCCAGCTTTAAGATGCAGTTTACAGCGAAATTAAGCTCACGCATTTATTAGGGTTGATTTCAAAGCATATCGGGTAGAAACGCCTGCCGCGATCGGATAACCAGTCAAGGCCTGTCCGTCTGAACTCTCTCGGTGACCTGTGGCTTTCTTTGATATGAAAGCCGCAGTACGCTCGGCCGGGTCCGTGGCCATCGCTCACAGCACCTCCTCCCAAGTCCGATGGTAAACAGCTATATAATGCTGCTGCTTCTCACGAACGCTTTCTCAACGAGCGAGTGTTTTGACCTTTATGCAATGTATCCCGCCCTAATGTCATTTCCTTAACGACCAGCTTCTCCCGTCATATGTATTATGTCCACTTCTGAATACCCGTCGGTTTGATTCACCGTTATTACTGGACATATGCATTTATCAAATCTATCTGACGTCATTTTCGTCTTTCTTAGCGGTTTCTGTTATCCTTCGGCCTTCACTGACTTTAATGCTCTGCCGGCTCAAAGTACGGCCCCCACTTAAGGTTGGAATACTGGATGCATAATCATGCGTCATCTCTAGAAGTTCTGGCTCCGCATCAGGACGTGACGTAAGCTTCTCACATCTGTCCATCTTCGCAACCTTCTTATTACTTTGCTCCCTTTTAGTATTATTTACTTACATGGTTTTAAGGCTACTTTGACTATCCGTCCAGCTGATTTACCTTTATGACTGATAGTGTTCGACTATAAGGCTTGTCCTTCTTCCAATGTTTCCCACCTGTAGTTAGTGCTATAACCGATGACTTTCATTGGCATGAAAGGCAGGGTAAGCACTGCCAACTGATTGATTAGTCCTCACAGTACCGCTTCCTTAAGCCCGATTGTTACACTTACGTAAATAAGTCTGATGATACACAGGAATTATTGCTAAATCTGGGAGTCAATTTGTTGTCCCCCAGAGCACTATTCATAATCCCCCGATCATTGTTTTGCCCTTGAATACCCTCTCTTATGGTTGGACACCACCTTTCCAACATTTGTCTTCCGTTATCTTCCGTTTCTTTGTTAGCTTTGACCGCTATTCCAATCATCTCGGAGCTAGGACTCAAGGCATGTTTCCTTTACGGTTGTCTATTTCATGCTCTACAGTCTTGCTTCTACCTTGCCATGTTGAATGCCACTGTATGGGTCCGTTCCTCCGCGTCCCTATTCACACCTCTTGGCATATAACCACTAATACCTAGCAACGCTTTAGCCAAACGTAGCCTTTCTGTTGCTTTCTGTTGATCGCAGGACGACTTCAGGTTAAGCATCCCAGGAATATTAGCTCCCGTACTAGACCTAACTTACCTTCTTTCCCACGTTTCCGCTATTCACCTCGTGTTCCATTTGCCTAACCTTATGGACGTCATGGCATGGGCTTACACTTGCCCAAGAATACGACAGTTTGAGCCTCCTCTGTCCAGTATCTCACATTTCTGGCGTAAGGCTGATTCTGTACCCATGGGCGTTTTAGCGTCACCAGTGTCATTACCAACTCAGCGCACCTTTTTTCGCAACTATCCGCTCTTCACCGAATCTATGCGTTTTTTACCCCACATTGATCGCTACCGTATGTATAGAACGCGCCTTGCTATGCACCATAATCCAGCTGGCCTAAGCCTCACTTAAGCTAATACCCGTTTCCTGACGGCTTTCGTTACTTATAATTGAGGCCATCGTACACCAGTACACTAGTTTATTTAGGTATCTTTCCGATACCTGTACCTTACGTTGAACGTTGTGAATATGTTTTTCGCTGTTCGGAACATGCCCTCTACACCTGCTTATGCGTGCGCTGTAGCTGTAGCAAGGGCCACACCTGAGACGTGATGTAAGAACGCACCTGTAAACCATGTATACTGAAAAGCTACGTAGTACTAACGAACTGGGTAGGACTGCGTGCCTTCGTGAGTAGGCCTTGCGTAGTCTGGAATAAATATTTCTTCATTTATCACTGATTTACTAGTGTTTATTGATGCATTGAAGTCTGCGTGTTTGCTTGGTTGCCCAGGGTTTGTTGCTGGTTTTCGCAAAACTTCCTCAGATTCGGCTGTTGGCACACGACGGTTCATTAACCGGCAGTAGCTGAACAATCCTTGAAAGCCAGCGGATTTAAAACGATTGATCTCTTTTCCTGGACCTTAGCACTAAACCGTCATTCGACGGCACGAAGCAACCTCCGAACTGATCATTCTTTTGACCATTTGGAAGGACGCCGCTAGCGAAGGGTCAAACGAATGGGTTGCGTTTGCCTCGCCAAAGACTGCTACAACTTATTCACTGGAATTATGTCTCTACATGGGTCAGTTGTTGTACTATGGACAACCTTTTCATCTTTCACAAGTACTATGACATGGACAACTTTGCTGCCTCGCACTGGAGTTCGAACAATTGGGTACGGCGCCTTACGTTTCTGCAAGAAAATTTTGCCAACAAGCCTTCTTAAGGCATTTCTGATAGCGTATCCTGAAGCCGCTACTGAAAATGAAGACCATTACCATTGCACATAACTTATCTGTGACGGAACTCTATTTCCATTTGTGGACAACCTGTGGGTTTACGTGCCTACACTTAGGGGTACCGTCATGTTACTCGCATAGTTCTACCCAGGAGCTGCACAGGATTAATGCAAGCTTCCTGTGGATCCCGGACTTGAATAAGAACGCTCATTTTAGACTGAGGTGGGACTTATGTAGCCACAAGGCTCAACTGCACTCACTATCTCACACATCCAGTGTGAGTGCTTGGACACTAAGGACCAGTACAACACAAAAGAAAAGCATACCGCCAGTAGTCCAAACTCCTTACTCGCCTTCAGAAAACTTTACCCAACGTTTCTGGACATTACATTGCTTGGCTTGTTTCAAGGAGAAACGGCGGACTTAAACTAAGCAATTGGTTACCAAACGCCTAGAGTTTGAAGCTCCTATGACTGCGAATAGCCAAATTTACAACCGGCGTGTAAGATGTATTCCCACTGTTAAATTAACATGCAATCCGATTGAGGGTGGTGTCCCAGGAGGTGGTGGCAAGCGCTTTCCATATTTAAGGCTCCAAATGTCTATTTATCAACACTGCAACGTGACGAAGGTAACTGGCCACTAAACAAATTCACCGCACACAAAAGCACACGGAAAAGTTAACAAAACGACCGTTCACATCACTTCAACCTATTTTGGTGTGTAAACAGAAAGACGCTTTCTAGTTTCTACCTTCCGATTCTAATCTACTTGTTCCACATTTACACATATTTGACCCAAAAGTACGCCAAAATATTAACCAATCCGTTACAAACTCGTGCATCTGAACTTTCGGTAATATCAATATATTGAGCGAACAGTGAATTCCATGCAATAAAACATGCTTATCGCGAAAAGTTTGCCAGTAATGTCTTCGTCATATATCATTGGCTACGCACCGACGCATTTGGGAACGAAATATAATAGAATTTATCAATTCCGTAAAAGGAAATCGTAAGTACTATGCTCTATATAATCACCGCATTTTGCCAACTTAGTTAAGAACATGCAACAAGTAGTCTGTGCTGTAGCTTCTGCTTTGCATTAAGCAACATATACTTGATGTTTGGTATTAGACTGCTTGTGTGGCCGCGTTGTTTACGCTGTCCGCAGTTTCATTTTCGTCTGCTATGTGAAATATCGGAATAATGTAGCGAGAACGACAAGACAGGGGGGGTAGACGTTTATTGCACACCGAAAATGGGCACATGAGGGTCTCGCGCGCGCCCTCGAATATCGACTAGGTTTCCGTCCCACAACGCAACACAGGTGCGGATGTTAGAGACGAGCCAGTCCTTTCGCCTCGGGAGCTCTGACTTGGAAGATCCGTCCTTCCTGTTTTCGCCTCGATCTCCGCTTCTCTGCACCCGATTTGGATCGGCCAGGAGTCGTTCGAGAGCTCTCGACTTGCTTGTTCGGGGCTGTGTCAATCGGCTCGGCCTCGGTGCTGTGGGCTGCGCTAGCGGCGTATTTGTCTGATTTATTGCGCTGTCCACATGTTCCCGCTCCGTAGTTCCGGGCCCAGACTCGTCGCTAGCCGTCTTTCGCGATCCGCTCTCAGCTAGCTCCGAAGAGCTCCCCAGAGCCATTCTTGGAAGCGGCCCCTCTACACCCGCCCCTCTCCAGGACCTTTCTTCCTCTCGTACCATGGTCGCAGGAGAGCAGCATTCACCCAACGTTTCATTCCTCCGCAGTCTATTAAGAAGTTGCCCGCTTTCTGGTCGATAATGGTGTAGGGGCCTTTCCAGCGTTCTCTGAACTTGCTTGCGCCCGGCCCGTCATGATCCGGCCGATCGTTGTTCCGTAACTTCACCCGTTCTCCAATCCTGAATGGCCTCCACTTGAGAGCCTCATGCCTAGCGTCGTAATTTCGCTTATTCCGCGCTTGTCGAGCTTTGGTTTCGCTTCTAGCTTTCATCGCAGTCGCTCTTGATGCTCAGCTGGATGTTTCCACTCACCCTGGTTCGGTAGGCAAGTATCGAGCGCAATCCGTGGTTCTCTGCCGAACAGTAATTCGAATGGCGAGACCTTGGTGGTTGATTGCATGCTGGTCCGATACGCGATCAGAACCTGAGGCAAAGCATCCTCCCATGCCAACTTCGTGCAGTTTATCCACGTCTTCAATGTCCGGTTGAACCGCTCGGTCATCCCGTTAGTTTGTGGGTGGTACGGTGAAGTTCGCCGTCTCTGGATGCCCCACTTGTCCAACACTGACTTAAACGCTCTTGACTCGAAGCAGGGCCCTTGGTCCGTGATGATACACTGTGGGATCCCATACCTTGCAGGCACATTGAATTCGAATACTTGCGACACTGTCTCGCCTGTTTGGTCCTTGATTGGTATGGCTTCCCACCCATCGAGTGAAGTGGTCAATCATCACTAGAATGTATCTGTTTCCTGTTCGACTCACTGGTAAGGGCCCAAAGACGTCCAGTCCCCAACACTGAAGTGGCTCACCAACCTCCATCGATCGCATCGGCGGTCTCGGGACTCCATCTCCCGACTCGTTTGGCAGTTTGGGCACTCCCGAAGGTATGCCGCGACGTCCTTCCTCATGGTTGGCCAAAACACTCGCCTCCGCAGCAATTCAAAGACCCGCTCGAATCCCATATGGGCGCCATCATGAGTTATGCGCATCACATGTTCTCGCTGATTTGGTGGAACAAAAGGCACTTTCCGTCCGTCTATCGCCACCACCACGTTATCGTTTTCGACCTTCAACCTGTCCCAGATCTTGAGGAGTTCCTCCACTTCCTCCGATGTAGCCTCCGGTTTGGTGCCAGCCTGTAAGTGAGAGCACAACGCCTTCACGAATTCATCTGTCCTTTGATCTTCCAGCAGGTTTTTCTTCCCCATCGCGATCGCACGCACCGGTATGGCATTGTCTGGCATGATGTCGTCCAAACACGGGCGTGACAACATATCTGGCAATACATTCTGTGTTCCATCCACGGGCTCAATGGTGAAGTTGAATTCCTGCAATCGGTAGGCCCATCGCGCAAGCCGTCCCCCGCGGGTCTTTCGCCGTCATCAACCACGAGAGCGGTTTGTGGTCAGTGACGACCCGGAATTCATTCGCCAGTAAGTAATTTCTCCACTTCTCTAATGCCCACACGATGGCCAAGCATTCTTTCTCCGTTGTTGAATACTTCTGTTCCGCCCCCGTCAGCACTCTGCTCGCGTACTCCACCACCCCAGCCGGTTGAGACAAAACCGCACCGATGGCCACATTGCTTGCGTCGACCGCCACAGTGAACCTCTCACCAGGATTGGGTAGCCGTAGACATGTCGGGGCTTCTGCTATGCCTGCCTTTAGATGGTCAAAGGCCTGATCCGCTTCAGCTGTCCACACGAAGGGCACGTCCTTGCGAAGCAGCTTTAACAACGGGCTGACCTTCTCTGCGAACTGGGGCACAAACTTTGAATCATATGCCACCACTCCCAAGAACGAACGGAGCTGACGCTTGGATTTTGGTTTTGCGAAGCACTTGATCGTCTCGCGTTTCTCCGGAAGTGGATGGACTTGACCATTGCCCACGATGTGACCCAAGCATACAATTGACTTTTGGGCAATCTGCGACTTTTTACGACTGAGTTTCAGACCAGCTTCATCTAGCCTCTGCAGTACTGCTCCAAGTCTGGTCACATGTTCCTGTTCCGTCTCAGAGAAGACGATGATGTCATCACCGTACACAACCACGCCTTGCAGGTTCTCGAGGACCATCAGCAACAAACGCCTGAATGTAGCCGGGGCGTTGCACAATCCAAATGGCATTCTCAAAAACTCATACTGCTGGCCATTGACACTGAAAGCCGTCTTGTGGCGATCTTCTTCTGCGATTGGCAGTTGCCAATATCCCGAGCGGAGATCAATCAGAGATATCTGCTTCGCACTGTGAAGGCTTGAGAAAATTTCTTCCATCTGAGGCATCGGGAATGCATCCTTCACAGTCACCCTGTTTAGTTCTCTGAA
>OX104064.1:205580739-205765387 GCA_944474145.2 Dicrocoelium dendriticum | reverse complement strand
TTGAATGGTTCCGGGGATTGATCACTGTTTTACATAGGCTTAGGAGTCCAATAGTGATTGATAAACACGTGTTCGCAAATATGGGGCAATGAGATCATTTTTCGTGTGAAGCAGTGGTCAGTGGCTTTATTTTGGTGGCGAGTCACATCCGCCACGTCACAGTGCCGTTAAGCAGACATTTGTGGCTTTTATGGGGAAAACGCTTGCCAAGCGATTACCCACCACGTCCTGGAGCACGGCCATTGACCACAATATATAACATTGAATTACTAAAGATTTTGTAGGACCGCTATTCCGAGAAGCTAATTGCAGTCATGGTTCACCTGATTTTGCTTTGGCTCTGCGGAAGACTTAGTCAGGATTCATCAGGGATGGTTGTGGACAGCGGTACTGTTCGGAGATAAGCTATGTAGATTGCGTTGCTGCGTTATTCAGGTATGGAGCTCAAACCGTGAGCAATATCCTTGTCTGTGCACATAATCCAAGGTCCAGGTGTGCGTCGCTGATAGGTCCGCGGTAATGGTCTGCCTTATGGTTAATGCCCATAAATAGGGCCCAATGCTCTGTTCTCCGAATCGGAGCTGCAAATCCTCCCACCCGATATGTTGTCGGCGGTAGTGAACTCCCTGTTGTCACTCAGCAGGTTGATTTAGGCGTCGTACACGCATCAGCACTTCATTGTGGAGACAAGTAGAAGAAGGTTGCTGGACGAGGGTTTCGTATGATGTGGTTTATCCGCCACTCTTTTAGAATCTTAACGGTTAATTTGTTCGTGAAGCTATTTTCCGCATTCGTCCGACAAAACACCTGGAATATGGTATTCAGGATTTTCTACCATGTCTTAACCGAGACAAAATCGAATAGAAGAGGGTGTTACGAGTGGGCACTCGGCTAGTGCAGGGTCTACTGGGACAGACGTATCCTGAACGCTTTGCTCATCATGGGGATTTACTCAATGCACTAACAAAGGAGAAGAGGGGACCTGATTTTCACTTATCTTATTTTGACGGGTAAGATTGGCCCGGACTTCTCAGGGCTATTTAGTCCCGCTGCGTTACCTTATCTCCGCGGTCTCCCAGTGAAACTGCATAAGCCACGATCTGCTAGGATTAGGACGGAAGCTCGTCTATCGCGCCGATTTAAAGAACGCTCGAATTCGCTTCCAGAACACATGGTTATGGAACCTACGGTTAAGGGTTTTGCGCGCCAGCTCGATGCTCTTGGGTGGCAACAGCAAACCTTTCCTTTTTCCTAGCCGACTCACCTTCACTTTTCAGTTCTTTTTTAATGATTCAAATATCTTGGTATTCCACTTGCTTAGCTCTTTCCACTTTCTCTTTTGCCTTCAAAGTTTACATTTTTTCTTAGTTCACGTAGCCGGCCCAGCAGGGACTGCTTGGGCAGGATACGTGCGCATTAATTGGTTGGATAGGGTGTGATGCGGTCTTTGTGTTAGGTCCATCAGTAATTCAAAGTTTGCCAACTCCTGGTTCAACGACCCGCCGAAGAAGGAACACTCACGGGATCATCCTATCGTTCCAGTCCCGCTTGAATTTGAACTTGAAATTGGGCTAAGTGGGACGCTCTCATGGAGAGGATGTTTCGAACGATCGAGGAGCTTGTTGTAGTCTTGTGAATCAGGTATGGCCAAACGTAGTTGTATAGACCACAGACAATATACATCCGGGAGGTATCAAATCTTTATACTACACTGCCGAGGCGGGTGAAGTAGCAGAAGTAATCCACTGACGGTATGGACGGAGCATGGCACCATGACATCGCAAGTAAGTTTAACACTTGCGGGGAAGTAAAATTGTTTTTCAGATGTGCCACGGAGTTACAAATCAAGGCGTTCAGGAGGTTATCCACTGGCTATGCGGAGTGAGCATAAAGCCACGTCATTGCAAGTGTGTTGGTCATTTGCAGGGGAAGGAAGCAATTTGGGTTACGTTCCGGGGGTAATAATGATTTGAACCCAGTTGTTGAAACCAGTGAAAGGTACGGATTGTAAAGCTTCGATAATAGATAGGCCTGGATTTGATGATTGACCACACTGGCGAGGTGGGTAACGTATCCATCAAGTATTGACGCCAAGCATATGAAGGGTCCGGTACAATAAATAAACCACGGGCGAGGTGGACGGAACACAGCGCCATGACATCGCAAGTAAGTTGAGCGTTTGCATGTAGATGAAGCTTTCTTGAGACCATGTTTCAAAGGTAGAAATGCTTTGAACGCAGTTGCTCAAACCGCATGATGATGCATATCAAGGGGACAGAATACCCGATGTGGTGGCATGAGCTGTTCATGTATGTCTATATGGCATGTTTATAGATTCTACGCTTCAGGTAAGTATATTCAGTAATTTCTGTGCAGGTCGCGCGGGGGCGAGGGAAGAAAAGGTCACAGAAAAGAGGGACTTCGAACGTACAGAAAGGAGTAAAGAGAGCCGGCGTCCTCAAGCCTTGCCAAACATTTTACCTCATTTTATATGTGTATCTATATACTATGGCGTCTTCTGTTTGAATGTGCCTTCTACTATTGAAGTTGAAATTAGAAAATCTGTGTTTAGAAACTAGTTCTCATGAAAGGTTGAGTAGCGCATCAAAGGAAAGATGGTGCAGTACATATTTGTGACAGAAGCCTCTCATTGGGGCGGTGAGTAATTAGACCAAAAGCTGCAGCAATAAAACCGTGGTGGTGCCAGAAGAGCAGTTGAGCAAACTGTGAAATAAAACGGAACAGCTGTGTTTCAATAGACTAAGTGAGTTCCCTGAGGGCTGCGCTCTGCGGTGTCACAAGTCGGATGGATAGTGATGATCAAAAGGGAAGATTCGGGATGTAGTACATAGAAGAATCAGAACTTATTTAAGTGAGTACTGGACACGCGTGCCAAGCTGTCGGTAAAAAGAATAGCGTCGATGTATATAAACTAAGCCCGTAGTTAAGGTGAGAAGGAAAAGAGGATCCTGCAAGGCTATATTCCTGTAAATGTATAAAGATATGGATGCGGTGCCAAATATAAAGGTGCGGAGCTCCATTATAAAAGATAAGTAGCTGCTGCACCATAGGCAGGTGGTTCCCAGGTGGGAGGGAAAGCCAGAGCAAATATGTAGCAAAGTTGTAGCAATATACGGAGAATATAGGCAAGATGAAAAGAGAAATATCTATGGTGTTGTGAATAGTAAAGTAACAGTTAAGAGAAAAAGCGATGGAGCAACAGAGATAGGTAATCCATATGTGGATAGGGAAGCCAGCGTCAAGAAGAAAGTAAAGAAGTAGGACGAGATAAGGTTATAGATGGGCATCATAGCCATATAGTTGAAGTGTTAAGCACAAAAGTGCGGAGATACAGTGAGGAAGATAAGTCGTTGGAGGACTGTAGATAGGTGGTGCCTAGAAGCACTTGAAAGCCAGAGTCAAACATGTAAGAGAAGTGGTAGGAATATATGAGAGATAGAAGCTGGATTAAAAGAGAATATTTAATGGTATTTTTGTTCACAGGGCAACAATAAAAATATGATTGGGAAACATGGCCTGCTACTTGAGGTCCTGCGCATTAAAGTGCGGAGCTGGAGTGTGGAAGATTAGTTGGTGGATCACCAAATGTAGATGATACATAATTAGAGAGGAAAGCCATGGTTAGCGAGATAACTGAAGATGTAGGACGGGATGACATTATAGGTGTGCATCATGGCCATATACTTGAAGTCTTACGCACAAAATGCGGAGCTACAGTGTAAGAGATAAGTCGCTGAAGGATCGTAGATAGGTGATGCGTAGTAGGAGCGAAAACCCAAAGCCAAACAGGTAATAGAAGTGGTAGGAATATGCGATAAATGGATGCGAAATGTAGAGAAAATATGGAAAGGTATTGTGATTCATAGAGGAATAGTTTTAGAATTAGTGATGGCAGCCTTGTGATAAGGTTATAAGTGGGAAACATAGCCTGTTATTTGTGGTGCTACTCACAAATGTTCGGAGCCACAGTGTGAAAGCTGGGTGGGTGGAGCATCAGAGGTAGGTGGTCCATAGGTGGACAGAAAATCCAGCGTCAAAGAGATGTGTGAATAGGTAGGACGAGATAAGGGTATTGATAGGCATCATAGCCAGATATTTGACGTGTTATGCACGAAAGGGCGGAGCCACAGTTTGTGAGTTAAATCGGTGGAGAATCCAAGTTGGATAGTCCGTAGGGGGAGAGGAAAGCCAGTACCAAAAAGGTAATAGAAGTGTCAGGATAAATTGGTGAATGGAAGCGAGATATAGATAGAATATTTAACTATATGGCGGTTCATAGAGGAACGGTTACATATAAAGAGTTGGCAGCTTTGCGATGCGGATATACATAGGAAACATAGCCTGCTATTAGGGGCCCTATGCGAAAACGTCGGAGATGCGGTGTGGAAGGTAAGTCGGTGAAGCGTCAAGTGTAGACGGTCCATCGTTTGAGAGGGAGACCAGGTTCAGAGAGATTAATGAAGTAGAGAGAGTTAAGGCCATAGCTATGTATCCTAGCTATATACTTGAAGTCTTACGCACAAAGGCGCGGAGCTACAGTGTGAAAGATGAGCCGTTGGAGGACTGTAGATAGGTGGTGCATAGGAGAACTGGAAAGCCAGAGCCAAGCAGGTAAGAGAATTGGTAGGAATATTCGATAGGTGGAAGCTGGATTAAAAGGGAATATATAATGGTGTTTTTGATCATAGGGTAACAATAAGGATATAAATGAGAAACACGGCCTGCTAGTTGATTGAGGTCCTGTCCATCAAAGTGCGAAGCTAGGGTGTGGAAGATTAGTCGGTGGATCACCAAATGTAGATGGTGCATAAGTGGAGAGGAAGCCAGCGTTAAAGGGATAGGTGGAGAAGTAGGACGAGATAAGGTTATAGATAGGCTTCATAAACAGATACTTTACGTCTTATGCACGAAAATTTGGAGCTACAATGTGAAAGATAATTCGTTGGATGTCCGTATTTGGGTGGTGGCTTGGAGGAGAGGAAGCCTGTGCTAACCAAGAACGAGAAGTGGTAGGAATATTCGATAGACGGAACCGGGCTTAATAGAGAATATTTAATGGTGTTTTGGTTTATAGTGTAACATGTATAATGTTGCGTAGCTACAGTGTGTATGATGCGCAGGTGAAGCCTCAGAGTTAGATGGTACAAAGTGGAGAGGAAAGCCATGGTTACAAGCTAATTGGATAAGTGGGACGAGATGAGGTTGTAGGTGTGCATCGTAACCAGATACTTGAAGTCTTACGCACAAAAATGCGGAGCAACAGTTTGAGACTTAAATCGCCGGAGCATCGTAGGTAGGTGGTCCGTACTGGGAGAGAAAAGCCATAGTCTAACCATATTGGTAAGCGGCCTATGGGGTACCAAACTTACGTTACCGGTGCATGATTAAAGTGAGCCTCACCCGTTCTAACCTTGGTTGCAGGTCATGGGAATCGAAGGCGGTTGATCGGCGTGCATGGCGTGATCTAAGCACGAAGGCGGTTGCTGAAGTGCGGGAGAAAGCCCTCATGCATGCAGAGAAAGAGCGGCAAATGCGGAAGCGGCAAGCACCTATGAATTGTACTCCATCGACATCAAGCGCATGGTGCTGTAGAACATGCGATCGCGGGTGCCTTAGTCAGGCAGGCTTAGTGAGCCATGAGCGAGGCCACTCGGGACTACTACCGAAACGACGACGGGTTCTGCAGAGAACATAGGCAGAATCGGCGCAGCGTTTGTAGGTACGCTGCATTTGAGTTACTAACAGCGTGCTTGCTTGCTAAATCTCTGTATTTCAGGTGGTGGGTTTTAATTTTGTCCTAAGGCTTTTCTTTCCCATATAAATGTCTACCTGTAATCTCTTCTACAAACTTGAACACCTCGCTTAAGCCAATTGTAGTTATTTCGATAACATTTTCGTGTTTGTGGCATTTCCGCAAAATAAACTTCCTGACCTCGTATTCGTTGGTAAACAACTTATTTCATATGTTCATTAATCTAAGATTTAGGTCACCGTTTCCTTATGCATTACCCGAGTTATTTTGTTTATTTTCTCTTAAGTGATTGGCTGTTGTTTGATATCCTCGGCGTGGCTGCGTTTGATGTTCATGTTGACAATGTTTCTACCTGTCTATTACCCATTGCCTCGTCCATACTGGCTTTGGGAGGCAGTTGGTCGTTGCTGGAGGGGACAGGGTGCACGGTCCCTGTGGCCGTGTTAGGATCAAAGACTGGTTCCATTCACTCAGTGTGGAGCGGAATACAGTCCAACCATCGCCTTGTGTGCGATTGCTTCCCAAAATTCAGCGTGCTTGTGTATGCTTGTAAAGGAGTGTGGGCCGGCTCCGTTGATGGAACGTGTCTTCCATACACTTGCCTCCCCGTCTTATTCCTTCAGGTTTTCACTGGATATGTGGTATGGGGTTGGAGCTGTGGATGGTAAAGCGCAAGCCACCCATGGTCTCTCTGTAGGCGCAAGCGTCCTATGCCTGGCCACAGTGACACGCAAATCTGAAACCGGATGCCGCCAGCCATATATATATATATATCTATCAGGAGCAGCAATTGCATTAATTAGTATATTAAATTTGCAAAAACCTAAACGCATATATGTATAAATAATTATATGCATATACTTCCATTCAGCATAATCTTACATATATGTACTCACTTTTGGCTATGTATACATAAATATATATATATATATGTATATATGGAAGTGAGGTTATTAGTGCGTTCATTTATATATACATAATGGTGTATGGAAGTAAATGCATATATTTACTTATAAATATGTGGATTTCTATTTTCGCTAATTTAACACGCTGCGGAATGGTATTGCTGCTGCTTCAATCTATCCATGCTTATGTAGGAATACATTTGTACACTTAATAGGATATCACGAATAATCAGCAGTACGCGGTGTAATAGGGCGATACGTCAATAATCTTGGCTGAAATTGCCTAGTGCAAGTTCTCGTAACTGGACGTCACTGTACTAAAGTGTACGTTCTTTTCAATTCAGGGATCTAGTTGTCCTTTTCCACATGTGCTTGAATAATTAAGTAATTATGTGCCTGCCAGTTTTCATGGAGGTTAACCAGTATCTGCAATTGTACATCTCAAAGTATCCGGAATAGAAGAAGTGGGTTACTCGGTTCATGAGTAGCATAATCCGGTTATTATAAACAACACAAATGGAAATTTATTAATTGCAGCATATACAAAAGTTATATGAAACGTAGGTAATAACAGGATGGCGAAGGAAAAAGGAAGAATATCATTTAATATTTAATATTAATATTTAATAATATATTATAATATAATTATATAATTATATATTATTGTATAATATTACATTATATTATATATATATATTATGTATTATATATATATTTATAGATATTATTATGTTATATATATAATATATGATATATATATTATATGTATCTATTATTTATTATATATTATAAATGTATATATATTATATTTATTATATATGTTATATATAATATTATATATTATATATACATATTAATATTATATTATATAAATATATAATTATTATATTATAGTATTAATATTTAATTTCCTACAATATCCCTATTTATACACGGTACCACACGTTGCTTTATGTTCCTGCGATGGTGACGGGTGCATAGTAAGGCCATATGATTGCCACATACGTATCATTAGTTTTTGCACTCAACGGGACTCTATCGTCGGCCGCGGTTGGCTCAATGAGGGATGCATGGAAAAGTATCATAGGTTTTATGGTAGTGATGTCATAATGGTCATTAAAGAAGTATGCATTTTTG
Source organism: Dicrocoelium dendriticum (assembly GCA_944474145.2). NCBI lineage: Eukaryota > Metazoa > Platyhelminthes > Trematoda > Plagiorchiida > Dicrocoeliidae > Dicrocoelium > Dicrocoelium dendriticum. Next base: position 205,757,572 of record OX104064.1, on the reverse strand, counting down.
GCTTCACTGCGGTAAAGGAATGGCACTTAGTACGCCTACGTAGGTCTCACAAGGAAACCTGAATAGATCTACAGCTGCATTTCTGTACTCAGCTCCAGGAGCTCACATGGACGGCCTTCACTTAACCTATGTTTGTCTCATGACATTTGCATCAATATAAGCACCAGGAAAGCCTCACCTACCGACCGCGCACACCTCGTAGGCTTGTTTTTAGTAATGCCATATTGATCGCAGGTCATTGTTGTCATTATGGGCACTGGCATATTCGCAATTGTTGGAACTATAGTCCAGAAATACGGGCGTTCACTAAGCTCATATTTGCCATGCAGCGGTGTTACCTGAAGCAACGCTGATGAATCAAAAAAGATTGAATCTGCACGCTTCTATGCATGGTTTTAACTTTGCTCATGACAGGGCATTATGTTTGCCACTAGTGAATTACAAGGCTTTGCGCCCTACGGCTTCATGGCTGATACCAAATAAGTCTATGTATGTCTCACGGCGGTGGCAACATAAACGGCGCGGGGGAAGACTCCACTATAGGCTCCGCGTGCCTCCATAAGCACTAGTTATGAAGTGCATATAGGTTGCATAGCATGCGTTATTATCGGTAGAGGAAAGCCACAGAGGTAGCCTTAGGCGGAAAGTCAAAACGAACGCAATGAAGGGACTTTGTTAACGGTTATGATACAAGTTGTACGGACTCACATGGATTTCCATTTGTTTTCATCATGGTTTGCAACTGCGTTGGAGCCCCTGTGCTGTGTAATCGTGAGAATATGGAAATGCTAACAAATGAGCGACACAAACTGAACGCTGACGTCTTTACCGAATCCGAATATCCACGTCATGCTGGGGAGCGTGTGAGGCCATCTTGCCCCACAACGCGCGAACACCGAGGAATGGCATATGGCTATGCGTTTCGTAGGCACACATGAAAGCGATATGCTTGTAAGTAACGCAGCGTTGACTTACTTAATCACCTGGTAGTGAGGTAGTGCACCTCCCGGTAGTGGTATTTATCTTTCATGTCAACGATGTCTTAGAGGAAATTACCTGAAAATAAAAATCCGTTGGATTGGTGATAAAAGTAGGATCACCTGTCATTGCCGTGTCAACTTTCAACCGGAGATGAAAATGTATATGGACGACTGCACGCCGGAGGATGCTACTACAACGATTGTCAAACTTTTGGGCTGGCACTCTCACTTAATTTTTTTGGATGTTGGCTTCGGACATTGTGTGGTGTCCATTTATGCCGCATCGGAACCCTCCTTACAGTGGATCGCGGACAGACGGAAGAGGTATTTCACACCTGCAGCTGCAGACTGCATACAAAAGTGATAACGCTAAACAACATGCTTACCGGTTGTTTTGAGTTGGACACTGCCTATCAATTGTATGGTTGGTCTAGGTTAATATGCAATGATAGGCGTCAATAAGAATAAAATTTGGTCTACGCGGGCAGTATTGAATCTATGCGGAATAGATAAATGTAACCTACCGGTTAATGCATCGCTTATCTCCAGTTCAGTGTTTTCGGTGCAATCGTGGTTGTTAAAATGACCAATGTATAGCGCAATGCGTGATAATTCGTAACTAACCAAGTTGCTAGTGAAGGGGAAAAGTGGACTTGCAACCCTGATGTTTTCCGAATCTCCCGAGAGAGATTGCCACAGCAGTTTCACACAGTAAGCTAGTGGACTGCTCAGTACTTTAGTCTGTAGATGATTACTGACCCACCCACTGCACCTAGGTACCAGTGCTCCAACCGCTGCAAGCTCTCCGGTATTTACATGGTGCTTGCACAGGGGAGACGCAAGGCTATAGCACAGGGGGTGGACCTGAGAAGGCCCAGCGGTCGTTCACGCAGAACCGGATAATGGTCAGAAGTAAGAATTCGGAACTCCACGTGCAGCAGCGACTAACTATCAGGAAGCCGGGGAAACTAACCCGACCTATAGATGTCCTAGGTGACGGGTGCTATGAAATCATAGTGTATACATTTATGTCAACCGCCTGTGTAAAGCGGAGGCTGCAGTGTTGACCTGATGCTGGGTATGACTGCTACGAGTGTTGGGAGGCGGCATGGCTACCATTTCTGTGGAAGATATAAATAAATAAATGGTATATTCTCTGTAAAATGAGGCACACCTCTAAAGGCATGATCAAAAATACATACAAGCATAGCTTCTTTGGAATATTAAAACATTTCTTTTCATTGAAAGGAATAAAGGAAAAGATGTAGTTCATATGAGCGAGCATATTGTCAGGTAATAGTCAGCTCAAGGACCATGGTGGCGCTGTGGCGCACAAAACTGTTGCGTCAAGATACAATTGGGGGTAAATTTGCCATATAATGGTTCATGAGCACAGGAGCCCAAACAAGGTTTAGTGCAATCAATGACCATTACGAAGCCGGGTTGATCTGTATTCCATTAAAGCATGCTTCATAGTAAAAGCAGTTGCACAGGTTGGATGTAGGAGGCTGGGGACTGCGTCAGTGTGAAATGTATAGCTGTGACTTTATTTTGTGGCGAGCCACATCCGCCACGTTGCAGTGTTGTTAAGCGGACATTTGTGGCTTTTTATAGGGAGAACGCTTGCCGCGCGAAAACCCACGACGTCCTGGAACACAGTCGTAGCTGCCGTTGCAATGCAGTGCTAGTCGGCTAAGCATCGTATAGACGGATTTTGCACTCTGTTATTCGCAGTCGTTTAAAAGCCCAAATTCTTCCTTCGTTGGCCGAATGCTTTAGTAATGAACCGGCAGTAGTTGTTGAAGCCGGTCGATGATGTAAAAGAAGCGCAGTGTCGAATGATATTGATGCAGGTGAGTAAACACATTGTTAATAGAGGCCGGCTTTTTCTATTATATTGTCCGGCTCGCAACCTGTGTCCAGCTATCCATGCTGGACTTGTCATAGGGACGGTGAGTGCAGTTGTTTCTTGTGTCTGAATATGTCCAAAACAGGAATAAATGTCACTCTCCGCAAAGTGGACTACTAATTCCTTCCAATGTAAGTGTAATTGTCTCCATGGCCAAGTGAAAACTCCATGAAAGATCATCGGAAAAGCCGCTTATACGCGCGCAATGCTGTCCGTGAAATGACATCAGAAAAGCTCCAGGTGACTGGAGAATCGGAATGGTTGAGGCAGTGAAGGTAATCACGCCAGAACTGTCAGTCTCCGGTTGTGGAACAGTAAATCCATGTAAACACATTATTCCAGGTGAGAAAATTGTTCTACTGTGAGTACGAGGCGAGCTGAACCCATTTGTTTAGACTCCGTGGTGGTAGCCTCTCCAGAGTGACGGAAAGAGCTCCATTTGGAACGATGTGTGGGTTCTTCATCTCCCGGAGAAAGGATCAAGCATGCAAACTAGCTGGCTATTGAGGATGGGTCGACTATTCCCAGTGGATAAACCTACTTGTTTTGGCGGATGTATCTGTGGAAATCTTGGGAGAAAACGGGCAACGGACAAGAGGCAGCCAAACAGAAAGACAGCAACGAAGCAAGAAGCACAAACACAGACTGGTGGCGCGCAACGGTGCCTATGATACATTAAAACTTCTGTAGTTTTGTTTAGTACACATGGTTTGCAAGCGCGTTCTTTACATTACGTCGCTGCTGTGACTCAGACCACAACTACTGGGTAGGAAGAAGAATCTGCACGCGCAGGGTCAAGAGACGGATATAACAAAGCGAGTTGACAAAGATAAGCGATTAATATGATTGTTGGAGAGTAACAGATAAACAGATGACGATGACAGCAGTCCGAATGCGAGCGGCATCTTACGTGAAACTAAGGCCAACTAGGATGAGACCGAATGCGGGAGCAACATAGGTAAAGCAACGTTCCAAGAAGAAAAGGAAATTTAAAGAATTGGCTATGAGCGGAAGAATGCGGACGGCAGTGCGAAGAGTAACTCGTGAAAGCAATTAATAGACGATAGTCAGGATGAAAAATGTTCACTACTAAGGTGTGGTGAAGCCAAGGACGCTCTCGTGCGAAGTATGAATCGCTCAGTTCTGAAAAATCACAGGTAATATCCCGGTAGTCTGAGAGAACTCTGAGAGCCGGAGACCGAACAGACGAGACTTCAGTATTCGACACATCCTTAGGCCTCATAGTAGTCCCAGAGAATTTCACTGATCAGATGATGACAAAGAAGGGCATGGCACTAAGCTTCGGTCGTCCGATTGAAGGTTTGAGGTACAGGTTACTGATGGAAGTGCCTATATTAATAAAGGGTATACAAGTTTACCCGGCTGTCAATGTAAGCAAGACATGGTTTTGAGTCTACAGAGATTAGATCGGTAAATCTTGCTACTCTGGAAAAGGTCAAATAAGCAGACCGGTCAGATGAGACTAGGTTATTACAGGGCACTGAGAGTTGGCAGTCCGATTAAAGAAGAAATGATAGTACAGGGGCCATAAGGAGAGGAGACGGTCCGGATAGTGAGAGGTGTACTTATAAGGTGTGGAAAATTTCATGGGGCTCGCGAGGTAATGGAGACAGAGCGTTCGGACATCTCATCAAATGCCGGTAACGTCACAGCAGTCTGAATGAATTCGGAGAGCCGGGGACCGATCAGACGAGACTGTTTTAGTCGGCACATTGAGAGTAAGTCGAACAGTTAAGATGGGAAGACAAATAAAGCGTCAGCGGAGACGGATAGGCTTGGGGTGCAAGAGGCTATATGAGTATAAGGTACGCAAGTCAGGCAAGCTGGCACTGTGAGAGAAGTTGTGTGTTGGTGATACAGAGCCTAAAGCTAAATTTTGCTAGTTAGGAAGCAGTCAAAGAGGATAAGAGGGCATGGCTCTGAGAGCTAGCTATGCGGATGAAGAAGAAATAAAGACAGGCCGCGATAAGGAGAGGACAGAGTCGAGAGTTTACATTTTACGGATAAGAAATGCGACAGTTAACGTGGCTTTCGAGGTAATGGTGACAGAGCGTTCAGTCATCCGAGCATGGCAGGCAGCGTCGCAGAATTAGGAGAGAATAAGATCGACCTGCCGAGGTTGGATTTGGTCGACGCATTTGATTGAGTCCTATGGTTCATTTGGAAAGATAAGCGGAGTCAGTAGGATTGTACTGGTCAGAGATAGAAGTGCTTATATTAACATAGGGCGAACAAGTTCAGCAGGATATCAAGGTGAGGGAGGAAGTGCTTTGGATCGACGGAGCCTAGGCCGCTAACATCCCGGTAGCCTGGTAGCGAAAGGCGTTAAACACACTTACGTGTCAGCATCATGCAACCCGTTTATGCTGGTGGGATGTCGGCAGAGGATGCTTCACAACACGATGGCGCGTAGGAGGACGTGGAGCGTGTGGTACGTTGGCTGAAAGCAGTGTATATACATGTACTGCGCTTGCCTGTAAACATCTGTGGCTTATATGCGTCTGCCGACACAGGGTCAGGTAGCTGCATCCTGTGGCTTTGAGCGTTGTTACTAGCTCTGTTGGAGGAGAATTAAATAAAATACACACACGTGTTATCATGATGGCACACCTTACAGTTGTTGTCGGTGTTGGCGGAGGTTGCTACTCAGCAAGGCGGCATGTGGGAGGACGTTGCGATTGTTTAACTGTCGTGCACTAAGTAAAACAGTGATGACATGATATGTTAACGGACCTGATATCATTAAGGAATGTAGAGAAACGTAATTCCACCGTGCCGGATCATATCTATGGCCAGTCCGAAAAGGGTTTCACAGTATTACTTTAGTACTACGCTGTCCTGCTCCAACATCTGCTCGTGTTGCCAGTTGGGTGAATTGGGTTTCCACTTTCTCTCAAACAGCTCAGCGGCTGTGTTCACGGAAGTGATGGGTGTTTCTCTGGCAAGCGTTATCCTTTTAAAAAGACAAAAACATTGGATTGACTGCACTGCGACGTAGCGGTTGCGAATCCCTACTCGTTGCTTCTCCCTGAGAGGCATGGTAATTCCAGAGTGCGTTGGGCCCCTAGTCCTTCACGGACAGAAAGGCGCATGAACCATCGCGATGAGGCTGGACCTTACCGTGTTGCCATGGTTTCTGTGCCTCAGGGATCCATTGAGCTATACTCTGTGTTGCTTTTACACCTTCAGAGCCACACGTACCAGATAAGTCAATGGTAAGAGGTTAGAGAAACTTAGCCTCCTGGTCCACATGGTTAGAAGTTGGAATGATGGTGACCCCTAAATCCTTAAAACGGAAGCCTTGTAGCCCAACGCCAAACCCGTTGCCTTACGGTCCGGTTTTTGACGCAAACGCTTTCATGGAGAATCCTACTCTTTCTCCCATCTAGTCCTAGGCAACCTGACAGCATCCTGTCCGCGCAATAAAGTGAATCGCTCTTCAGACAAATTGCTTATGCTCTGGCAACCACAGATAATAAGCAGTCGTGCCCTACCTGCTGCATCATGCAGGGTGAATAAGGTTTGGATGCTACTGCGCAAACCCTCCGGTCCTCTAATTCCCCCGCTTACGCTTTTTCTCCCCTATGGCGAACTTCGAAAGTGTTCAATGGGCGGATACTCAGGCCAGCTGTCAGCGCACATTGATACGCATTCAGCACATCTGGCTTCACCAGCTGGCTGGTGTCAATCCGTTCGCACGGACGTTGCGGGCGCCCACCGAAACGCACCCGGAGGTAGGTTCAGACAAATGCGTGGTCGGAGGCGACGCTCGTGCTCCAAGTCGAGCGACCTTTTTGGACACCGCCTCTCCAGTAGTGACTAATCGCGATATGATTGATTTGTTTCCATGACTGGCCCAAGGCTGGTGACCGCCATGTCACGTTTTTGCGGGTGCTGTGTCAAAAGTTTGTCCTAGCGAGAAAAAGGCGAGCATGTTAACACAGCTGTATCAAACGCACACTGTTATCATTACGGGAGCCTACACCATGTCGGTCGCCAAGCTGGAGCTCAGGAGAGGACAGAGGGAGCTGGGGGATGGCCAAGAATTGTGGATTGAAGATGGGGGATAAAAGCAAAGTTGGAGCGGGACGACAAGGATGAAGAAGCGCAAGAAGGAGGATAAGAAGACGGAAAGTCCTGAGCAGTAGCATCCATACCCCTATCCACCCTGCTCAATGCAGCAGATAGGGCGCAGTTTATTTTCTTCTGCGACGGCCAGAGCAACAAGGAAGTGTTTGATAAAGAAATCATTGTATTGCGTGGGTAGAATACTATCAGGTTGCCCAGGCCTAGGAAGGACGACGATTAGGGGTCTCAACCAAAGGTTTTGGTTTAGAAACCCGACCGCAAGCTAAGGGGTTTTAACCCTGGACTACAGAGAGCCCGTTTTATGAAATGAGGGGCACCCTCATTCCAACTCTAAAATTTAGGACCAGGAAGCTGAGTTTGTCCGGCATCTGACTATTGACGAATCTGGTATGTGTGGCTCCAAAGGTGCAAAATCGCCATCCAGCATAGCTCATTGAATCACTGAGGCACGCAAACAAACGTAACACGGTAAGGTCCATCCTCAGTGAGACGGTTTTGCCGCCCTGCTATGTCTTTAGCAGTGTGAGACAAGGATGCACGTTGTCACCTTTCCTCTTCAACTTCGCTATTGACGAAGGCTTGAAGATAGCATTTACTGGACATGACTTGGAAGGTGTGGAGCTACTCCCAGAACGGACGACTTCTTGGCTTGAAGTTTGCAGACAACATTGCCCTCATCTGTGACGGCTCCCAGACGCGCCAATCTGCACTGCACAAATTAGCACTGCCTGTCATACGCTTTGGGCTTTGCTGTACACGATCGGGGTGCAATGCTTTCCTCTAAGCTTGACAGGGATTGCCTCCTGCGCTGACCGTTATTGGGGATCAGCTAGAATTCGTTCAGAAGGTCCACTACCTAGGAAGTTGTATCAGAGTCCGTGGACCTGTAGCTAGGATCACGAACCGAATATCAAAATGTCGAAGTGCTTTCGCCAGTCTTCTCCACCTATGGTGGCAGCGCGATATCACTCTCGCACTTTAATATTTCCACTGCCGGGACACAACAATGCCCGCCGTCACCTTTCCTCTTCAACCTCGCTATTGACGAAGTGATTGAACTCGCATTCACAGGAAGCAACATATAACGTGTAGATCTGCTCCCAGAAGAATGACTTCTTGCCTTTGATTATGCTAAGGATATTGCTGTAATCTGTGACACCTCACAAAGTTGACCAGCGGCACAGGACGAATTAACGACGGTTGTCTGTCACGTGGGCTTTACTTCGCATCATGTAAGTACAACGCGTTCCTCCAAGCATGGCTCAAACCGCCTTCTACGCTGACTCTTGGTGGGGATCACCTACAGTCGTTAAATAATGAAACCACCTGGGAAGTTGTATTAGTGTCCGTGACTTTTAAGATGAGATCACGAAACGGATAGCCGAAGCTCAAAGTACTGTTGTTGACCTTGGCCGCTTATGCAGCCTGCGAGACATAACGTCCGCCCTAAAGGGTAGATGTACAACGCACCTTTAAATTCCATCCTACCGTACGGTTGTGAAACAGGGCCCCTTAGTTATGTTCCAGCACCGGTGCTTTTACCCCACTACCTCACATGCGGTGAGAACACTGTGTAGGCAACGAGCGTGTTCCGCACCTTCTTTACGGTGCAGCATAAGGGAATGAACCGCTCAGCATCATTATTTCAAGCACCTGGCTCTCTAGCCTCCGCAGTTTGTCAAACATAATGTGACAACGACCCCCTCGACGTGCTTTTTCGGGGCCGAGTGTGTGCACGGAAGAAGAGGAGGGGTGGTCAAACGATGAATTTCTCGAGAGGTTTGCCGGCCCTCACTTCGAACGTGGCCTTGGTTTAAACCCCTCCGCTCGCTGGTCACTGTCCGGAAGATTTTGGAAAATGTAAAAGTGGCGCCGTCGCACCGATTGTTCTAACCGCAGGTGTAATAGCCTAACGCCGATGCTCTGTTGGCAATAGCAACCGTGTGCGTGCTGTTCATGGTGTCTGTTTATTTGGTACGCGCTTAGCAGCTTTAAGGAGCCAACATTTGCTGTCGTACAAACATACTATTTGAGACCACTGGGCCCTTGGTAACAAGGAACTCAACGTGGGGCAACACATCACCAAGGTGTTTACGTACATTGGCAAGGACGTCCGCGTAGAAACTGAAGTTAGTTAATGCAGCGCACAATCTGGGACTTACTTCTTAAACCCGGCGGCATATTTGCCGACAGAAGGCAGTCTCCATCCCTGTGAATGGGCGTGTATGTAAGGTCACAGTTACCGCTCACCAGCTGTATTACAGTGTCGCCTGGACCATTCCGTCTAAAGATCTGAAACGCCTTCAAGTGCTTCATGCTCACTGTCCGCGAAGCCTTGTTGGGGTCCGACAGCACCGACATGCCCGCCTTAATGAACTAAGTACGCGAACACTACGTAGAGCTGTTCCTGCGATCGCACTAGAACACCAGCTCACAACGAGTGAGTTGTTGGCATCCCTAACGAATTGCATATAACAAAGCAGCAGCATACCACCAACAAACTGAGAACAAACTCAACATTGACCGCTAGGCCGGACACATAACGTAACTCACAAACCTGTTAGAACGCCAAATGCATGCTGGGAATTGAGGGGCGCAAATACATGAGAAATTTGCAAACCAGTAGAGATCAAATATCTAATACGACGCAGGATAAATGAATAAGAGCAGATAAACCATCTTACGGTGCAGTGCAATATCAATCTGGCGCTGAATGTACTACGCGATGGATGTGATTCAAACTGATAAGCCAGATCTAAAACATCGTTTATGCACTTCAAAGGAAACGTACTTGCGCAGAACAGGGATGCCATGCAGCTGTTGTGAATCTGTGGACAGCAAACAGCCAGACACCTGAAAGTCGCAGTCCTGCCATGTTGCCAGCTTCGATGCCCTTTCAGTTACAGAGTCACTTAGTTTCGCAACAGTGGTATTGGAAGCTCACCACTCACATGTTGCACAAGTAAATAAATAAATAAATAGTTTATTCTCAGTTTCATAGAGACACACCAACTCAGGCATGATCAAGGTTTAAAAACAGATGTGTATCACGACGATACATCGGGTTCAATCGTGTGTAGTTGAAACGGTGTCGGGAAGAGTTGATATGTGAGTCTAGTCGACTTGTCAGTATGTAGTTGTGGGCAGTGACTTTATTTAGTGCCGAGTCACATCCGCCACGTCGCAGTGTTGTTAAACAGACCTTTGTGGCTTTTATAGGGAGAACGCTTGCCAGGCGAAAACTCACCACGTCCTGCAACACTGCCGTAAAGCATTTCGAACATTAATGTTGAACTGGCAAAGCCGCTTGACGACTGGTTTTACCTTCGGTTTTTCGCAGAGTAATGGCTTCTAATTTCCTCTGTTAGCTGGACAGGTAATTTGATCGGGGTCGCCATGAACTTTGAGGTCGGTAGAGGAGAGGGACATCGCGATTTTTCTTCTTTTTGTATGTCCAGGTGAGCAAAAGTTCAACTTTTCCGCTATCCAGATGTTTCAGATGGATAATGTATGGGAGCATGAGGATATGTCCAGTTCTCCATACTGCACAAGGGTTATGGTGATTGTAGGTACGTCCTTTCGGAATTCTACCATGCTCCGTGTGAGTCCTTGTAGGTTATTACATCCTTCTTGGGCCAAAACTGTTCCTGAGTCCAATCCCAGGTCTCCAAGAAGTCCCGGACCTCAGAGAAAAGGGAAAGTAAGGGACAATCGAGAGAAGACCGCAAGAACAGGCATAGAGTTGAATATTGTTAATGTCTTGTGTTACAGCATTTGGGCTTGAGACAAAAGCATGTACACTGCGCAGTAACAATTGTGCTGAAAATGCCATTGAATATCCTATAGAATCATTAGCCGTATGGGTGGATTGCTAACGCCTGCGTAGAGACATGAGCGTTGTACCAGTAAGTAAAGTACGAAGTATCCGTTTAGTATGAGCCAATAATTGCGTGGGCTACAGCAAAGTGAGTTAGAATACTGGTAGTGATTGTCAGGTGCATGAACAGCACGTAGTTAGCGTAATCGGAGAGTGAGGGCATAATAAGCGAAAATTAATATGTTGCCGCGGGAGAGTCCTAAAGATCAATTGGTAGAAGGACAGCGGATGGATTGGATGCAGATATTCTAAAGGAATAAAGGTTATTAAGATACAGAGTGGCGCCTAACAAGCACTGGATCATCGCATATGCAAGGGGCCAATGGCCACTAGCTACTTCTGAACAGAGATGCCGAATTTACGACGACCGAGAGATGGTGGCGCTAGGGGAGATTCGGTGGCTAGATGTAGCCATTCCAATCAGACGCTTGGTCACAAGTGTAGGCCAATAGGGTCACTGAGTGTCTCAACAGGCCAGTGAAGGTAAGTGATACGTCAACAGACCAGCTGAGCTGTGACGCAAACAATCCAAGAGAATGAACATTTTAAGAAGGGAGCGAGCTCCGGATATCCGCAAAGTTAAATGGAAGCTATGGCGACTAGCTATTGCTAAGCAGAGATAGCGGCTCTAGAAAAGAATGTATCAGTGGCTGGTGCAGCCATAGTATTAAGACGTTTTTCCACTACTAGATATCTTCAGTTTAGATGAAGAAGTCAACAGGCAAGCGAGGTTTAAGATTGACATACGGCAGAAGAGAATGAAGGCTGGAGAGTCAAGAAGTGGCTCCTTGTAGGCTACATTGAGCCAACAATGTCTAGCTATTGTCAAGAAAAGTTGAGGCGAGTAAGATGAACGACGGATAATGAAGCGCTAGGAGAGAGAAGAGTGACCAGCAATAGAGTTTGGGCTAAGCCTTCAGTAACTAGTGGATCCTACGGTGGCACATAATAGGTTGGCAAACCATCTGAGCTGTAGAGCAAACATTCCAAGTGAATGAATATTGTAAGAAGGGAGGGACTCCCACAGAGCTCCGGATATCCGCAGAGTTAAATGGAGGCTATGGTGACTGACTGCTGCTAATCAGAGATATTGGCTCTGGAAAAGAGTGAGCCAGTGGCAGGTGTAGCCATAGTATTAAGACGTTTGAACACTACTGGATACCTACAGTTTCGATGAAGAACTCAACGTGCGAGCGAAGCTTAGAGTGACAGACGTCAGAGGAAAATGAAAACTGGAGAGTCAGGGAGTGGCTCCTTGCCAGCTACATGGAGCCAACAATGACTAGCTGCTATCAAGAAGAGTTGATGCGAGTAGGACGAGCGACAAATAACGGCGCGCTAGGAGAGAGAAGAGTGACCCGCAATGGAGTTCGGATTAAGCCTTCAGTTACTAGTGGATCCTACGGTGGCACATAATAAGCCAACAAACCATCTGAGCTGTGACGCGAACAATCCAAGAGAATGAACATTGTAAGCAAGGAACGACTCCAACCGAGCTCCGGATATCGGCAAAGATAAATGAAAGCTATGGCGACTAGCTGCTGCTAACCAGAGATAGTGGCTCTAGAAAAGAATGTATCAGTGGCTGGTCTAGCCATGTCATTAAGACGTTTGATCACTACTGGATACCTACAGTTTCGATGGAGAAATCAATATGCGGACGAAGATTAGAGAGACAGACGTCAGAGGAAAATGAAGGCTGGAGAGTCAAGGAGTGGCTCCTTGCCAGCCACATGGAGCCAACAAAGACTAGCTACTGCCAAGAAGAGTTGACGCGAGTAAGAGGAACGACGGTTAATGGCGCGCTAGGAGAATGATGAATGGCCAGCAATAGAGTTTGGATTAAGCCTTCAGTTACTAGTGGATCCTACGGTGGCACTTAGTCGTCCAGCTCCCGTTGCATTTGGCATATGCAACTCCGTCTACGGTTCCAAAAGTTAATTCCGTCATCGTATTTCGCAGTGGCTTTTGTTTCTCTGTCTCGTGGTTAGTCTGGTTTGCTCTGTGGCGAGCTCGCTCGATGACAGAACACCGTGGGAAAATCACTATAGACTGTTTGTGTTTCAAAATTTCCGTGCTGCTGCTGCATTGCCGCTATGCTTCTGGACTGTCGTATGTATCCAGTAGATTTGGACACTGCTGATGCGTCATGCTTTCGCTTAAGGAAGAGGCACAGGTCAAACACTTCATTTGGACGATTCAGCGGGGGACGAATGGGAGGAATATTTGCAAGAAGCAGATCCCAAAATCTTGGATGCAAACATAGATAACGATCCAGTAGCGGATGCTGGTGATGTATTCCATAATGTTCTACGTACAGAGCCGCTGCTCCTCTAGACATCTAAACAAAATTGACGAGGAACCGTAGTCACTTGTGATTATTCACGTAATTGGTGAATTGTACGACACAGAGAACGCAACTGATGGGTAAATTCCCCCGTTGTGGCCCGCCTCCACCCTCCATTCCAACAGACTGGGACACCTATTCTCCTCTCAACCTCATTCTAACCTGTTGCAAATCGTTCTCCGCTGTCCCTTGCCTCCGTCGAACTGCAGTGTTTAATACAGTCAAATGGACATTCCGATTCATTTCCAAGCACTTTGCGCCGCGTTCGTCACATGTCCAACCTCCTACTTAATCCTCCATTTTACCGATAATGCATGTTTGATGATAGAGCATCTACTGGATTTGGAGTTATCTGACTGGTTTCATCGGCACACCCATCCATCTTAGGCTACTTTCTGGCTTCGGATTGTTCAATGAGTCCGTTTAACTGTGCCGGACCTCCGGCGGGTGCACGGTTACAACAAACGTTGCTCGGGCGTTCGGCATCTTACCTGGACAAATTCCTGCTGTGTATTGGTCTGATTTTGCCATTCACCTGTGATTTGGAAGCATTTACAAAATCTCCCAGCCCATTTGAACTTGACGAAAGTCTCAAGCTTCTTGCATCGGCTACTCAGTCGGATCCTCTCGCTACGCTGTCTGCAATCCGCTCCCAGACCCACCGTCGTCCAAAGCGTTTGCCTGCCACACCGGCGTCTCGTGATGTCCTCCTCTTGTGTGACGGTTTAGGATAAGCCGAGGTCATCGACTGCACCTGGGCCATGCATTTGTCCATTAAACGGGTAGGTGCCGATTACGGGCAAGACAGCATCTCTTTCATCGCTTCCACAGATTGCCGGTAGCTGTGGTACGTTTAGTTCAAGAGCAAGGCATAGCAAGATAATGTGCCACAACATTTACATCTAGCAGCAAACAATGCTACAAGGTATATCCCCAATAATTCGTTTGGTGCGTTGCTTCCGCCAAAAGTAATTCGCAATATTGTTCAGCAAGGGCTCCATACCTAATGGAACGAGGAACAAATATCTTACAACCATGCCCCCTTCTTTGGTAATTTCACCCTATTATTTGAAAGAGAATGCGCCTTGCAATCCAGTATCCTTTACCTGTGTACCATTTATTATACAATAAGAATAGCAACTTACCGTCTCCCACGAACGTTGCTGGGTCTGCCATGAACAGAGCGATACGGCACATACTGTTACGGGTACTCCTCTGTCAAATGCTTCCCCTTTTGCCGATCATACTGCTGCCGACTCACAGCCGCAGTTTTTTCAAATGCTGTGGCAGTTGCAAATTAACCTTTCTTTACATCGGATTCTAACCACTCTCGTTTCCGATGATATATGGGCACCGACAGAAAGAATCTTTCGCAATCATCCACCGTGATGACAGTTACAAATGTGGCGCCAAGTGATTTCCAATACCCCTGTAGTCTTTCACAACAACTAACTACGATAAGCACATTCACCTTCTCCATTAAAAATAATACAACGACTTAACTTATGCATACTATATATATGTATACAAACCTTCACCTAACTGCAACATCTTCAGTTGGCCTAGCATAGCTAGCGAGCCAAACCCACCCGCGAGGCAAAAGTCAGATGTGAGAGTCCCAGTCCGGGTAAATACGGGTTGAGTGTGAACGAATGTTTTATGGAGCAAATAAGTGTTGATGCAATTGCTTCCACTATGCCAAGGTTATGTTTGCATAAAGCAACTGGTAAAAGTGACTAACTGCCTTGGATAAGGGGTATTCATATCTCCTTTCTGATTATGGTATATGTTGTATTTTTTGAAATCACGATGAAAGTGACGGCACTTAATGTCCGAAGTTGTAGTACTGTTAATGCACAAACAGAGGAAGCAATAATTGCATTACGGGGGTAATCTTTTGTTGGAAGGCAAGAGGTCATCGAAATGTTGCATGGTCCCATAAGGGGAACATATACTGAATTGTTATAGGGGTTTGGGGGAATTTTACTGAAGCATGGCAATGGAAGGGTACAGTTAATGCATCAATCAAGCGTATAATACCAATGGGTAACAATGGTACCTGTGAGGTGTCATTTATAATCTTTAAGATGAGTTCCATGTAATTGAGTTGAAGCAAGTACGCAAATGTAAATGGAATGCCAATCCCAAAAATGATGCAAATATATATATATATATATATAGAAATATATGTATACCTAAATATATATATATGTATGTAGAGCAATGTCGGGGCATTTACTGAAAATGTTTGGTTACTATAATGGTTTTGAATTATATATATATATGCGCTGGGTGAGTTATATATATATATACCCGGCATAAATATAAATAAATTTAATAACTAAATATTTTATTCTCGACAAAACGAGGCACGCGTATATATATGACTTATGTGCACTGAAATATCTAGTTCAAATATTTATACGTGTAGACGGTTAACTGTACGGACAAAATTATTTATGAAAATATGTGTATATGTCTGTTATGCTCCACGCCTAGGCTGAGGTTGCATTCTTGATGCTTCCTGGCCGCAGTCGGGCTAAACCAACTTTCAGTTAAACTAGGTCCTTTTAACCTAGATAAAATTTATTCCACTTTATTTGGTTTGTTACGCCTACCTGAATAAACTGCTATTAACTGCCTAAGTTACTTAAGCTGATTGCGCTTACCTATGGTAACTTTGTTGCGTTTGTAGTATTTTAAGTAACTTGTAGACATTTTTTCCTTAAAGCGGATTCCTTGCTAGCCAACTTGCTTCATATGCTAATTTAGGGTAGTATCGTACTACCGTACATGTTTGCATTATTCGATTTAATTTATTTCGTCTCGTTGTTTCAAGTGCTTGGCTGTTGCTGGAAATCCCCGGCGTGGCTGCGCTTGATGTGCATGTTGACAAGGTGCCTACCTGTCTACTACCCACTACCTCGTCCATCTGGCTCCAGGAGACAGTTGATCGTTGCTGGAGGGGACGGGGTGCACGGTCCTTGTGGCCGTGTTAGGCTCGTAGAGCGGTTCAATGCATTCAGCGTGGAGCGGACTGCGGTCAAGCCACCTCATTGTTTGCGCTTGATTCCCTAAATACAGCGCTCTTGTGTTTACCTGTGAATGAGTGTTGGCCGGCTCCGTTGATGAAACGTGGCTCCAATCAACATGCCCCCGGCCTTATTCCTTCGGGTTCATACTGGATATGCGGTGCGTGGTTGGAACTGTGGGTGGTGCAGCGCAATCGCCAACCATATGTGTCTGTACCAGCATAGGTATATGTGCACTTCTATTGGAATATATTTGTATATAGGTATATATGTGCATGGGTACATAAACATAGATATATTACTAGAGGCACTATGCTGCGGCGTGTATTGCAATTATGTGTTCCATTCACCGTAGTTGGTGGAATGCCACAGGTACCTAACATAAGTAGATTTAAGGTGGATGAAGGGTCGTATATGTAACATTGTTGGCGTTGGTGCAAGTGTTTGGAATTATACCGTTCACGTAACATACAGTGAGTGTGGAGATACTGTGGAACTTTTATCCTTTGGAATAAATAATTCGGATAACTTAATGGCGGTTTCAAGTAAGTGCGTTTTGCTTGCTGAGTACCTTACCACCTATGCGATTTAAAAGTGGAGGTATATCGACATAGCGGTAAGCCTGGACATATAGATGTTACTTTATAATTACAATATTATTGATGACCTGTTTGGCGAGCGCTGCAAATGCATGTTGATAATGTTAGTGTGCGCCTATGCAGCGCTACCTCGTCGAAGGGTCTGCAGACTTCTGTTGGCTCAGTCTGTGTGTATGACCTGTTGTCCTAGAAAAGATGGTATGACGCTCGCACATACAAATCCAGCAACAAATGTGGTTCAGCGAATGGCCGTATGGTTATGAAATTTGGAAAACATAGCAATGATGTTCCTATGTGTATAGTTTATCCCTTTTTACGGGAATCGTTTTCCCAATTACGTTTTACAGTGTCATATATCCTCGGATTTCACACTGCGTTGGTGTTGCGTGTTGGTGACTGTGAGTAGGTGCATTATAAACCATGCATGCGTGGTATATCATCACTGGCTTACTTCGATAGGCAGTGTGGTTGAACGGTGACGGCGGAATGAGTAGGCGGATGCCGCCAACCAACTCCGACTGAATAAAAACCCGTAAATAACTGAAAAGTAATGTTTATGCATGTGGTAGTCGAACTTCATGTGGAAAAATGAATGCGGCGAGGGAAAGGCAGTGGATTGATGTAGGTGCACGTGTGAGGTATTCTTATGCAGATGTGTAAAAGTTGCCCCAGCTTGTACTAACTAACTTGCGGATAATTTTACTTAAATGGTTGTGCTATACGTGTCATTGAAATAACGGAAAACATTTTAGCATATGTAAATAACCGGATGGCTGTCCAATAGCATACAAAGGCAATGGAAGGAGGTTGCATGTGTAAGATGATGGGGAAGAAAACGGTAGGTTATGTAATCACTGCATCGGCGCTCAATCCCAATCAAAGTGTTCACGCGTATGCTGCGGACAAATGCATATTGTCACGTATGCACAGCGGATCACTCAGTCATGGGATATAAGTGCATTAGTTAGGTGTAGGCGTGAACGACTATGCTAAATGATTCGATGCGACATGCTACCTCGTAAAGTATGAGACAAGTACGGGGAGAACTGCTGGCTGTTGTATATAAGGCTTCGTAACCTGCCAACCTACCTGTGAGAGGCTGAAATAGTTATGAGATGAAGTGATAGTTTTGCTATAGGAAATGTGGCTGGAGAGGTGAATACGTATGCCACATGGATAGAGAAGACGAGGTGATCCAGGTTCACACCAATTCTAATATCCGCGTCATTGTGGGGAGCCTGCATATGGACGCACTCTACCCGCAATGCGTGGACACTAAAAGGATGGTGAGCGCTTAAGAGGTCCACTTTCGCCTTCCCTTGGTGTAAGCCCTAAGGAGGGTTGACGTAGCGTACCCTTGTGTGGTGCCATGGAAGCGGGTGGAGCAGCTGAAAATGGTGATGCTGTGCAGCCGTATATACTATCAATATACGTGCATCTATGGATACATGCTTACCGGACGATAGAGGGGTACATACTCTTCACGATTGGCGTATGGTGCGGATTGGACTACGGTCACTGAAGGCAGGGACACATGAGGCACTGGAAAGCTATTCGACATATGGATACGCTTACACCTGATGTATGCGCCGAACGGGCGGGGTAGGTGGGGAACTGCAGTGCGAATGCATGGGCAGCAAACGGAATCTATGAAATGAAAAGACAGAGAAGCGATATCCACCTACCGAAATTTTATGGCGGCTGCGGACAGCTGTGCGTCAGTTGCTAGGGCGGACTTTTGTCACAGGCAAACAGTAGGATAGCGGTTGCCTTGCATAAGCGGCGAATAAGCAGTCAGTTGCGTTCTAGTCTATGGAGGGAAATGTTAGAGGAAAGCCATGCAAACTGACCTGTGAGTCTGGCCGGGAATAGGAATGGCGGAGAACACATTGATGACGTTGCTCACAAAGCAACGTGATACAAATGTGACAGGTTACGGAAGTGCTAATGTATGGAAAACATGCGTAATCTAGGAGAGGGAAAGTAACATAGAAGCCATATATACCTAGGGAAAATTCATAGTGGCTAGGGAAATATGTGCAGCAGTTACCAGTGAGGACCTCTGTCACAAGCAAACTGGAGGATAACTTTGGCGGTGGACAAACGGCGAACAGGCAGTTGATAGCGTCCCAGTCTATGAAGGGGAAGGTGGCAGGAAAACCACGCAAGCTGAGTTGTGCCCCTGGAAAGATATTGGAATGGCGGACACATGGATAACGTTGCTTACATAGAAACGGAGGATAAATGTGGAATGCTATGGAGATGCTAATCGATGTAGAACATGTGCAAGCTATGAAAGGAAAAGTAAAAGGCTAACCTATATTTACCTACAGAAACTAAATGGCGGCTGAGGAAACTTGTGGCAGTTACCTGTGAGGACCTCTGCCACAGGCGGACAGGAGAATAACGGTGGCGGTGGACAAGCGGCGAACAGATAGTCGTTTGCTTTCCAGTCTATTGAGGGGAAGGTAGAAGAAAAGCCAAGCAAGCTTACCTTCAAGCCCGATATAGGAATGGCGGAGGACACAGGGTTGACGTCGCTCGCATAGCAACGCAAGACAAATGTGGCAGTTTTTCCTCTCAGGAGAGTTCTGCATCGTACAAAGCCGGAGGTCTTTCACCCCTTCTTCAACTGGCTGGTCAGAGCACATCTGGAATACTGCGTTCATGCATGGGCATCCTTACTACAGAAAGGTATTACTTGCATTGCGAATGTGCAAAGACTAGCCACTCGATTAATACGTCAGCGTGGATTAGCGTGTGAAGATAGTTTGGGTAACTTGGATTGGTTTTCAATAAGAAGACAGATGGAAGTGACTTAACGGAGACGTTTAAAATCATGAAGTGTCTCAGTGGTCTCAGGCCCCGTCTCACGCCGCGTACAAAGTACCCGGCTGGACAGTAATAGACACGTAAACTGGCAAAGCCAGGAAAGTAGTAGAACGAGACATGGTGTTATTGAGAGCATGCGCGACGGGAGACGACAATAGAATCAGAGATCGTCAGAAGGCTTTGACCGTTGGGCAGAACATTTTGTGAAGCACCACAGTCTATTTTAGTTATCATCATCATTTTCGGGCATTGGTCTGTCTTCTTGTTAAGCCATTAGCTTAGACAAGCACTCATCCTCAGATGTCGAAATTGTGATCAGACTTAAAAATGAATAAAGCCGCAAGAGCAATATACAAGTAGGGCAGTCCACAAAGCGGGCTCACACCAGGATTATTAGAGTACCGCCAGTTGTGAGAAAACCCTCGCCTCGATTCCCGTTCCTCGCCATACTGTGGAACGGGAACGTCTGATTAGGGAAGAGCAGGCCGGTTTGCGCCCAGGGAGTGTCTGTATAGACCGTGTAGTTACTGCGGCAGGTGCTGCAGCAGTGCCACGCATACCGCAGACCGACAATAACTATGTTCCTAGAGGTGCATTAGCAAATCACTTATATTGGCATCTGCAGCAGCAATCATGGGCACATAGGAACGTACGTGCGCACACGTGTTACAAAGGCCAGAGCTGTCTTCCCGAACACGCGGTATCCCTGCCAGCAGAAGGCAAGTTCCCTTCGTTTGAAAGGTCGTTTATACAAGACCGCAGTGACGGTCGTTCTTCTTCAAGATAGTCAGACGGCACTTTCCGTCTGAAGATCTGAGGTGCCTACAAACCATTGATCATGGTTGTCTGGAAAGCATTGCTGGTGCCCGATGCAACAACTTGTCGGTAACGAGGATGTGCGTACGCGCGTACTACGTAATGATACCCACGCGGCAGCTGCCAATTCTCGTTCTCCACCCTATGTGTTTTGAAGCAAGCAAATGTGCACACCGTTCACAATCGATGCGCCGCCCCTAAGGACGAATAGGATAAACAAATGCGCATCAACTACTCATAGCATTTCGCATTTCGCCTCTCTATAGCCTGCATTAGTTTGACGCAATATTCCTCATCACTGGTATTTATCAATTTATGCAACCACCGCCGTGGAAGTGTCCCAACCTCCGTTGACGCATCACGCACGTGTGAGCAACGTCTAACCATGTGTCGCACCGCATGAAATCGACAAAACACCATATGCGCCTAGAGTACAGAGATTTCAACGCACCCACTTGCGAAGCACGTTTATCCATGACTGTCTTCCGTGCCTGGGATGTGGCCGGAATCATTCCAAACATCGCTTCCACCGCTTCCTTGAAACTGTCCGATGTATCATTAGGCACTAAAGCGTGGAAAAAGTACATCACAAAGCCAGTTACGTCCACGAACGTGCAGTGCCACAGGATGTACCTCCCACAGTTGATTTGGTGCGTTGCGTCCGCCAACCGCACCTCACAGTATCGCTGCACCAAGCCTGCCATGCATCCAAAGGGACGCAAAATACACCAACCTTATTTAATCGTCATTCCGATTCACCCGACAATTGCCATGCAGTTCCAGCAAACGAACCACCTGACTCCCCTCTCCAACTGTCTTACGCATGTGTCGCCGCCTCATGTACCACAAGTTCGCCTTCGTCCTCCGTCGGCCATAGGTTAACCATACATGAGTCGGTATTTCACGGTCTTTCTCTACTTCCCCACAGTTCCATCACGTGTTGAATGTACGCAAAGAAATTGTACATACAGGTACGGAACACCTTCAGCGACCTTCTTACTACTTTGTTCAATTTCAAGTTGAGCTGGGACTGGAATGATAGGAGAATCCCGTGAGTGTTCCATCTTGCGTGGATGGTTTAGCCAGGATTTGTTGAAGTGCTCAGTTATTGATAGGTCAAAAAGAGAACACCCGGTTTTCACCCTGGCCAACCAGCTAATGTCCAAATTTTTTGCCTTAGTAGACCCTGCTGCGGCAGCCACGCAAAGTAAGCAAAGGGTAGGAAGAGAACGCGAAGGCACAGAATAAGAAAGCGCGCTTGCGATAGGATGACTGAAATAATCGTGCATTTTGTAAATACTAAGATCGTTCCCACGGAGGTAAATATGGCTACGATAATACCTCACTTAGCCAAAGTAAGCTTTGAGTCTACACCAAAGAAAAGAGTTAGACGCTCCAAGCGCACTACAGCGTCTGTGACTCTAAATCCGCCGGGTCACCGCACTCCGATAAGTAGGCCAGCCTCGAACATGCCTGCTTCCACTTCTTCAACAATAGATGCTTCACTTGTAGATTACGTTATGACACCAACAGCTCAGAGCCGAAGGAACTCCGGTGCAGATAACAAGCAGCTGACGTACGCATCGATTGCCTCGACTAACCCACCGGGAGCGACGCACCTAGGTCCAACTTCATTACCGTGCACGCGTGGCGCAAAGCAGCTTCCACCGTCAAATCCAGTGGTACCCTATAAACAACCCGAATTGCCAACAATCGATAGACAAAACCACGCTGCGTTCATCCGCGTGTGCACCAATGTTCCCGAATCCACATCTGGCACAATCAAAGACAAGTTGCAAGACGATCGCAACCAGTGGAGTTCCATCTGCGAGGCGATTGGTATTCGGGTTGAGCCTGTAATGCTCAACACGTAGCGCGCCACCCGATCTCATTGCAACCTGATGAACCTCGAATTCTTCGAGTAACACTAGACTCAGCAGATGCGACAAAGACTGTCCTGCTTTCAGCAATTCGTCTTCGCAACTCAATGAGCCGTGCGCATATCACCTGATCTACCTTAGAAAGATCGCCCAAAAGCATCGATTCAATGGAACTTGCAAAAGCTACAAATTCTTTATTTGCACCGTCAAGCTGAGAGACAGACACAACAGCGCCCACGGCACACAACAGGAGAGAGCACAGCATGTGTGAAACTTCTGTTCAGCAACGCTCAAAAATACCATGCAACATGACTGAAATACATAAACCAAAAACGACTGATGGCCGGCCTTATAACGGCTGGCTTAAAAACTAACACAAATTTGACATTCATCAATGAACTCCTAACCACCAAAGCCCTATCTTGCATGGGCACAAACGAGCAAGGCTTTCTTAGTAAACTGGCCGAACTTAGAGAACTCCTTGCCTCACAACCGCGGGTCATGGTCATGGTTAAAGAGACATGGCTAAATCCGGAAATAACGGATTCTGAGATCAATTTACCCGGTATGTCGCTGCTTCGGACAGATAGAACCGAAACGGGTGGCGGTGTGATTCTTTATTATAATCCAAACCTCAGGTGTGGAATTATCGCGCACCCGAAAATCCGAGCTCCCGTTTCGCTTTGGTGCCGCCTATGGTTGCGAAACAAGGACACATGTCTACTAGCCGTGATTAATCGCCCACCAAACTCAACGTCAGAAATGGACTCCAAACTGAACCACTTTTATCAGGTTGCATTAAACAAGTCCTACCCCCACATTCTTATCGCTGGGGCCTTTAACTTGCAAGATATAGAAACGCTCGCAAGCAAAGGTATGCAGTTTAAAGCCTGCTTGCAAGAGTCAACTGCTAGCCACCCTCTGTACAGCCATATAACCTCTCCCACAAGATTTCGAACTGATAACAAGCCGTCGATGCTGGATCTTGTGCTAACAGAGAACTCATGGTTGACAGTATAGTTACAAGCACATTACTGGGTCGTAGTGATCACGTTACTCTATTCGCTGACTACATATGCTATGCGGAGTACCCTGAAAAGGAGGAGGATAAAGTGCATACCGTCACGCACTACAATGTGTTATCTAAGCTTTTTAAGGATACATCTCAGACTCTCGTAGCCGAATGCCCCAGTTGTTGCCTTGGAAACATTTACAAGGACTTTTAGCACACTGGTTGCGCACGCAGCGGAACAGTAGTCCTTCAAACACCCAAACAAGCGTAAGTAATTTCTGAGGATCAAAAGACGTGAATGTATGTCCCGGCTGGATTTGGCATGGCGAGACCACCAGGACTGCTTGAATGTCCGAACCTGGACTGCATACATGACACATCGTAACTTCTGTGTGAAACTGACCCGCGAAGCCGTGGACACTCTTTAGCAGGACTTAATGAAGCGATTCTACACTAACCGCAAACTCCTGTACTGGCACGTTAACGGCATTCGAAAAGTGAAGCGGGGGTTGCAGCGCTAGTCACGGCTGACGCGTGCACGTGATCAACAATGGAAGCAACTGATTTCCTACGGCTTCATTACTCACAAACTGTCCAGGAGTTAACGCGCCCAAACATTCTCCTTATTTCTAATACTCCACTATCTGGTTTATAAAACCTCACCTTCACTGCGGAAGCTGTGTTGAAGAAGTTGTTATCCTTGCGTATCCACAGTTCTCCCGGAGCTGACAGCATCCGACCAAAGACACTGCGGGTGGTAACTAGTGATCTAACAGAACCACTGGCTGTTTTTTATTAGCGATGTCGAGAAGAAAACCGAATTCTTCCAGTAAGAAGGCGAGGGGTCATCACTCCCTATCTGATTATGCCTCCATGGGCGTGCCTCACATAGTCGAGGGTAAAATATTTATGTATTTATTTATAAAGGTAATAGCCGCATTGCGCCTGCCAACTACCGTCTAATGACGCTACTTCCCGTACTATCCAAAGTGATGGAATCAATTATCGCAGATGCGCTGATGTAATACTTGGAATTCCACAATTTAATGGCCCCAGTGCAACATGGCTCTTGTCAAAAGCATACATATAATAATAACCTATTACTTGCACGTAATAGCTGGACTGAAGCTGTTGATGATGGAATAGGAGTCGATGTCATCTATCTGGACGTTTCTAAACTGTTTGGTTGCTTAGTCCATCGCATTCTCCTTCAGAAGCCTCGGGATTACGACATTGGCGACCAAATCCTGAGTTGGATTGGCAATTGCTACAAGGACAACGGCTAGTGGTAAGAGTCCGAGAATCCTTGTCTGATGCAATCGACGTAACACGTGGAGTACTACAAGGCTCTGTTCTTGGGTCTCGTCTATTCTTAGTGTTCATTAGCGATTTGGCGAGCTCAGTTACTTCCGTTTTCCTATTTATCGCTGATGATATAAAGATATGGCGAGGGACCAGAGGACCGGAAGACAATGAACGGCTCCAGTGCGATCTTAGCAGAGTGTCAAACTGGGCAGTTCAAAACACCCTACCATTCAACCTAGACAAATGTCGCGGTGCACAACTACTCCACAGACATAACTACACCTATTTACTTGGGACAAACGGATTGCAGATTAGCTCCCAGGAACGTGACTTTGGTGTGATCGTACAGAGCGACCTCACCTATTCAAAACAGGTTGAGGTAGCTGCGAATACATTCAACCAGCACGTCGGCATGCTGCGAAGGGCATTCGGGAGATTTGACCCATCAATCTTCCCAATGATGCACAATTCCTAAGTACGCCCGCACGTTGAATACGCTATCCAAGATTGGCAACCTTGGTAGAAGCGCGACCCAGAAGCGATAGAAGCACCACAACGAAGAACAACAAAGAGTGGGAAGGGCCTGCGCTATCACTCTTACCACCGAGGGCTGAAGTTGCTGGGAATTTTCAGCGGACGCTATCGAATGCTGCGCGGGGATCTCAGATTAACATATCAGATACTGATTGACCCCAACCACGTATGTCACCAGTTGCTGAAACTTAGCCACAACACGCAGCCCAGCGGTAACTGCTTAAAATTGAAGAAGCAATATAGCCGTCTAGAGTGGCGACGTAATCACTTTTCCCATTGGATTTTCCAACCCTGGAACACACTCTCAGACTCAGCTGTACCCTCTCATATCTTGGAGGTTTTTAGAAAACGCTTATTTGTTGCGCTCAGCTCCCAGCATTTTGTTACCTAAACTCCTTTATTATGGATCACGCCAAGCATGCTTTTCAACTGGATATATGTATCAAATGGACCTAAGTGAGCGACCACGTTTTACTTTGCTCACTCCTTACATCAACGATCACTGCACCACAGTGTCTTTCTGAATGTTTACGCTTGATAGTTTTTTAACGTTTACACTGACGTTAATCGGCAAGCAACCATCACGGCAGGCGTTCGGTAGATGACACAGGTATATTTTGATATCATCATATTCACCTCAACCATCCTACGGGAATTGTCAAGCACTTACCTCAATCTCGTGATAAATCATTGTTCCTTGTTTATTGTTCATTGTTCATTGAAATGAGAAAATAATATTACTGTGTGAAGAAAAGTACGGAAAAGAAACTCCAAGTACGAAAATGCGAGTTACGCAGGAAAATGGAAACGTTTCGTGTTGCCACCCAAGAGCGTCAAGTTGCCACTCAAACCCCTTACCCGTAGATTCCCTGGTAACACTTTCCGGAAGCATGTTCCAGCGCTCGAGGACTCTGCGTGACAGCCGGATTTCCGCCCTAATCCGATCGTACCGCGGTTTGTCCAGCTTCAAGGAATGACCGCGTAGAGCTAGCACTCGTGGAGGACCAAATAGGCCAGATAAATCTGGACCAACCTTCCCAGTTAATATACGGTAGATTAGTAATACGTCTCCTCTAAACCTTTGGTAGTGCGTTGAATGCCTTCCCAACCTAAGTAGACGCTCGGGGTACGTCCGTCCCCATAACCTCTCGATTAACCTAGTACCCACTCGTAAAACCCTCTCTTGCTCCAAATTTTCCCGGACGAGGCGGGGCGGACAAGCCAGGACGCAATATTCCAGATGAGGCAGAACGAAAGCCGAGAACAGTCTAGTAAAGATTCCGCCCGTCAAGCCTCCGAAAGAACGTCGTATTAACCACAACATGCGGAAACCTCTGCTTGTGGCCTTCTTCCAGTTGGCGCCGGAGTTCAAAGCCGAAGAGTGCACGACGCCTATGTCAACCTGGTTAGATACACCGAGGAGTTCGATCCCACCGAACAAGTACTTCGTAGGAAGACAGCCTCATCCAACTGGAACAATGGAGCACTTTGCCTGATTTATGAGCAGTAACCATAAAGTAGACCAGTCCCAAAGCTTATTCAATGCTTCCTGCTTAGTTGCGGAACCGCCAGGAACATGGACATTGTTCCACAGCCTCGGGTCGGCTGCAAATAGCAGCGATTGTACCTCAAGCTCCGCGGGTAGGTCATTCACATAGATAGAGAACAGCAGCGGTCCAAGGACTTAGCCCTGCGGCACGCCACTGAGCACAGACTTCCTCTGTCTTCCATTCGGAAGGCAACGCACAGCTCTCAATGGATTTCTGAAACGCCCTAGCAAGCGCATCCCTTAGTTTCCCAGCCTATTCATGCAAACTTTTTGGGTGCATAAAAGCGGGCCCAGAGGACTTAGAAGAGTTTAGCCCACATAACAACCTGCGAACTTCCGTCTCTGCTACAATAAATTCGGATGGTCCTGAACCCACTGGGACCCTGCAAAAACCAACTCAACGCCTGTCAAAGACGTTTCCATTACAAACGCTGTCGCATATTCCCCACTAAGTACGCAGGCCTTGTCTTAGTCCGAATGCGCATGAGTGCCGTCATCACGCTTCAATACTGCACTTGATATGTTCGAACCGCAGCGCCTTTTGACATAAGCGAAGAATCTTTTTTGATTATCCGTATGTTCGTCCGCTAACGCTTTCTCGAACTTAAGCCGAGCATCACTTAAGTGCTGCTTACCCTTATTTCTAGCCTTACGGTACCTGTCATAATTATAGGTGGACGTAGCATCTGGATAGGACCGCCAACATCTGAATCTCCTCGTGAGCAAATGCCTGCCAGTGGGTTCTATCCAGAGCGGCTGTGTTTGTGCCTCCTTTCTCCTTGTGACTGGGATGAAGGAAGCAGAGACCTCTGTGAGGTAGGACTTAAACGTATCCCAGACAACCTGGACAGTATCGTCGTCTGAGATCTCACAATGAAAACCCGAAGCCTTGGCTCTCATTGATTGGTAGTGTGCGTTCCAAATGTTCGGGCAAGACTGTACAGTACTCCGATAGCGTCTAGACAGTAAACTGAAGAGCAAGCAAACATGATCACTGGAACCCAGTGGAGGTCCCTAAGTAATGTCACCAACAAACTCGAGTGACTTAGCAAATACAAGGTCTTGGATAGACGGTATTTGGGCATCCATGTACCTAGTGAGGAGGTCACTGAACTGATACGAGGGTACTTGGAGCGCAAGCTCAAGCACATCAGCGGCGAATGTGCCTGACGCTGAGTCGAAGGAACGAGCTTCCTGGCAAGCTTCCGGGAGGTTGAAGCCGCCCATCAACAAACACTTGTTTGCGGACTGGCAGCAAATGAAGTGAAGTACCACTTTGGCTACGTTCCTACGGCTTCCACACGCAATTAAAATTGTAACCTGAGCCGAGGATTTGCTAATCACAGCCAACCGAGCTTTAACAGTTTCGTCTGCCGACTGAAATAAGTGAGTCTTCAAAACGTCAAGTTTACGGCTCATACAATCAGCGACGCCCCTCCCTGCCGGCCAGCGGAGCAATCGCAGCTGTATAGTGAGCAGTAAGATAGACGTACTTCATCATCCGCGACATCCTGAGACAGCCACGTTTCAGTGAATGCGAAGATAACCTTGATGAGATCCATTTACAAGCAAGCTTAACTCGTACGCCTTATTCCTTGGACTGCGCACATTATTTAGCACTATCTAAATGTATTCGTTAAATTCAGACCTGGGTTGTGCGCTTCCAGATTGAGCAGTGGTAGGGCGGAAAAGGATCACCGGCTGACCACCCGAAAACCCAATAACCGGAAGCTTTTTGTCCCGGTCGGTCGCTTGCTTTTGTGGTCCTTACCGCCTCCTACAGCCTATCGGCCAGCGGAAGGTCCTGCCGAACGCTAATATTTTACCTTTCAGCTTGAACGCAAACCGCATGAGAGCGCTACGTTCCTCCGGTGAAGCGAATAACACACAAGTGGCCGCGGTCAGGGGTTTGTACATTAGCTGCGACGTTCTCCAGTCTACTCAGTTTCCTGACAGTAACGCCAGGAAAACCAGGCGAAAGAAGCTTCGTTGCACACAGTTTATACCATTGAAATTCGTCCAACATGCGATCAGCGGGATGGACAGCGGTAGATTCAGCCGCGTTACGGAATCTAACGCCGCTACCCTTAAAAGAACTGCCTCGACTTGGTGTATTAACCCCAAGGGGCGTTGCTTCCACACTTGGAGCAGGCGGCTTCTCTACTTGTGATACGAATGTCTTTAGCCCCTCCGATGATGTAGCAACAGCATGGTATGTTTTTCGCTCCATTGTCAATGTCTTACTTTTTTCGGGTCCTCCATTTCACCGAAAGGCTTTCTGACAGAGTCGGTCTGCTTTATCTTCTTGATAACGGGAGCACGGTTTCATGAAGATTTTTCGCTTTAAGCAGATTCCAGCAAACATTCAGAACATGCCTTCTCGGTGACAAACCGAGATATCCGGCAACTTTGGCTGACAAGGGGTGCGCGTTGGAATCTTCGCCTTCGCACAACCGTCAGACGGTCTGACTAGTAACCACACGGCTTGTTTCCGGTTCCGAGACAAATGTAACTTCTTCTTTAGCAGAGAGCTTACGGGGTTTCCTGGCTCTCTTCCGCTTTACTCGAAGGCACCCTTGAACCAGCAGTCCGGCGTCGATCAGTGTATCTTTAGATATGACGCCCGGAGCAGCTTCATTTTTGCGGTCGGTAGCCATCTGGACGGGGGACAAATGCTTGGTATCACAAGTGGCTCTGCAGTGGAAGCGATAAAACCTGCGTTGTTGGAGACCGAAGGCGTCGTTATGAGCAGATCAATCTTAAGGCGAAGATCTGCGAGCATCGAAAACGAACGCTCTACATTTCACAGCCGGGTATCAAGAGATACCTCTGTTGTACGAAAGGCTGCGCGGCCCTGCTGTCGACTACAGCAATTGGTACAACTGAAAAGCAATTTTTAGCTGGAGGTTAGCGTTGCATACTGCTCGGTATTTAGGTCCGTAAGAAGCTGGTGATAATATCGGTTGCAGACATTGCACTGCGTACAGCCAGAATCTTCAGTTACTGGTATATGGCAGATTGAACGGACAAAATGTGCTATGGTCTCAGAGTCCAGTACGGACACAACAGCCTCGGCGCATTGCAAGACCGACGCAGTGGCAAACAGAGTGGAAGTATAACACGTATACATTACTTAAACGACTTTAATAAAAAGGCAAAAACCGTGTGCAAAACCAGAGTAAAACTGGGAAAAAGCGGAAAATTACCTGTAAGCGCCA
The DNA here is from genome assembly GCA_944474145.2 of Dicrocoelium dendriticum. Lineage (NCBI taxonomy): Eukaryota > Metazoa > Platyhelminthes > Trematoda > Plagiorchiida > Dicrocoeliidae > Dicrocoelium > Dicrocoelium dendriticum. The sequence goes on along the minus strand of OX104064.1, from coordinate 205,727,572 downwards.
AGGACGTTTTGACCAGAACGGCTTTAATCCATCCAATATACCTTAGATCAAAGAAAATTTGACAATAGGAAGATTCCGTTACCAGTGTTTATTCAAACACAGTTTTTCACAATATTTAGGTCGTGGACATCTGTGAGATCTGAGATTGTAATGTGGAACTGCCTCTGTCTGGGATGGGACGAACTAACCAACAAGGACTTACCTAGACCATTGCTCCAATTCTATACTAGCCATCTGCACCCAACAACTCAACCACCGATGTCTAGTGAGGGTAGCTGGACACGAATTATTCACTCCCCGGCAAATATACACAACCAGAGAAGGTGAGACCCCATACTCTGGAAATTCTACTCACCTGCAAAATCATACTCTCCTCGACTGACCACAACGTCCATGTTGGCATCTGACTGTGCCATTTGTTTGGCCAACAGAGAAGTCACTCGACTGCGAACAACTGAAGAAACTAATCCTTTATAACCAGCTGTCAGTTGCACATGACGGATCATAACAATCGACGATAGTGTTTCAGAATGTGGTGGGTTTTCGCCTGGCAAGCTTTCTCCCTATAAAAGGCCACAAAAGTCCGTTTACCAACACCGTGACGTGGCTGATGTGACCCTCCACTGAATAAAGTAACTGTATACTGTTACACAATGGAACATCGACTAGTCATTTTTCGATATTCTACTGACATACAACAGAGTTACTCTTCCTTCACATACTGTCCCCACTCGTACTACCGTGCTATTTTTATTTATTCTACGCACAGTTGAAACCATTTTACTGAGACTCCGTTGTTGACTTTGCTTCTCATAAGCGCTTCGAATGTTTCTGCAAATTGCACAACTGGCCACAGCCAATTACGTACGTTGTAACTTATCTATTGCGTCACATAATTGCCTGGAATTTTTGATCCTACATGAGTTGGTATGGCTCGATGAATTTGAGAATGAAATATTTATTTATTTATAAAGCTCGATCAGTATAGCACGCAAAAAATCGAGTTACCGCGTAGTACTTCTCAAGTCGCTTCGCAGTATACGCATGATATTTGAAAAAACTACATGCAGTCGCAAATTGGAAGTTGCGAACAGATTCTTCCACTTCCTCCCAGCATTTATAGCGATCGCAGACAGTACGGCAGAAAATAGCAGTGTCATCCAACATGGCGCTGGATAACTAAGTAGAACCCCTCCAGTTAACCTCGGTTTAAACAACGCAAAATTCACACCTAATAAATCTTATCAAATACCATATCATGAACATGGTTGGCGGCATCCAGTTTCGGATTTGTCTGTCACTGTATCTAGCCACAGGACCCCTGCGCCTACAGAGTGACCATAGATGGCTTGCGCTGCACCACCCACAGCTCCAACCACACACCTCATTTCTAGTGTAAACCCGAAGGAATAAGACCGGGAGGCATGCGGATGGAAACCACGTTTCAGCAACGGAGCCGGCCCACACTCATTTACAGGCAAACACAAGCACACTGTACTTGGGGAATCAAGCGCACACAAGACAGTGGCTGTACCGTAGTCCACTCCACACTGACTGCATGGAACCACTCTTTGATCCTAACACGGCCACAAGGACCGTGCACCCTGTCCCCTCCAGCAACGATCAACTGTTTCCTGGAGCCGGTATCGACGATGTAGCGGGTAATAGACAGGTAGGCACCTTGTCAACATGCACATCAAGCGCATCCACACCGGGGATATCAAACAACAGCCAAACACTTGAGAGGGAGAGAAAGAAAGTAACTCGATTGATGCATAAGAAAACGGCGACCTACATCTTAAATTAATGAGCTTATGAAATAAGTTGTTTGCAAACGAATCCTAGATAAGTTCACGAGGTGAGAAATTATACTATACGGAAATGCCACGAACTCAAAATTGTTACGGAAATCGAATACAATTTTCTTAAGCGAGGTATGCAGGTTAATGGAATAGAGTACAAGTAGACATTTATATGAGAAAGAAAAGGATTAAGGCAAAATTGAAACCCCACCACCTGAAATAAAGAGACTTATCATGCAAGCACGCGGTTAGTAAAAAAAATGCAACGTATCTGCAGACGCTGCGCCGGTGTTGAATACTTCTCTGCAGGACCCGTCGTCGCTCCTGTAGTGGTCCCGAGTGGCCTCGCTCATGGCTCACTAAGCCTGCCGGACTAAGGCACTCGCGACCGCATGTTCTACAGCACCATGCACTCGAGGTCGATGGAGTACAATTCATAGGTGCTTGCCGCTTCCGCAATTGCCGCTTCCTCTCTGCATGCATGAGGGCTTTCTCCTGCACTTCACCAACTGCCTTTGTGATTAGATCGCGCCATGCACCACGATCAACCGTCTTCGATTCCCATGATCTGCAATCAAGGTTAGAGCGTGTGATACTCACTTTAATCATATCCTGGTAATGTTACTTTGGTTTCTTCACGTGCCGCTTCCAAATACTCAGCTGACCGTATAAACGTTGTTTCGGTATCCGCGTCGAATCCATACGGCTCACATGACCGAGCCATCTCAGGTGTCTCAGTAAAAGTATGCCGTCCACTGCATACATCCCACTTCGGCACAAAACTTCCGTGTCTGCAACTCTGTGGCCCCAACCGATGCGCAAAATCCGTCGCAGACACTGCTGATGGAACCGTTCGAGATATCGAATATCCCGAGGGTACACCGTCCACGTTTCTCTGCAGTATAGAAGAACGGACAGTACCATGGATTTGTACACCATCAGCTTCGTGCCAATGGTAAGCTTGTTGTTGTTGCATACTCGGTACTCAAGCTTCCCGGATGCTGCCGCTGCCTTTGATACGCGAATACGCAGCTCAACGTGTAGCTGCTGATCAGTCGACATCACACTCCCAAGGTAACAGAGGCATGAGGTGGTTTCCAATACTTCAGCACTAATGCTCCTTCGCGACAATATTGAAGATTGCACCTCCGGAGAAGGCTGAAAGCGACAGGCAGTTTTGCTTGTGTTGATGGTGAGCCCGAATTTGGCCGCTGTGGAAGCCAGAACACTAGTCATGTGTTGCAACTCATCCGCGCTGTGTGAAAGCAATGCACAGTCGTCAGCAAACAGCAACATACGGATAGTTGTCTCACAGACTAGAGTTCTCGCACCGAAACGACGGATGTTCAGCAACCCACCATCAATACGGTGCTCCACACGAACACCGTAAGCACAAGCGGCATCAAAAGCACAAGACAACATTGCATGAAGATATGTATTAAAAAGAACAGGAGCTAACACACAGCCTTGCTTCACACCAGAGACAACTGCAAAGTCATCCGAGGTTGCTCCATTCAGCTGCATCCCCGCTCGCATGCTGCTGTGCATACATTCAATTAAACTTACAAACACGCGGGCAACCAAACTTACCCAACACCAGCAGCAATGGCTTGCGGTTCACCGTATCAAATGCCTTGGCGAAATCAATAAAAAGCGGGTAAATGGCTGGTGTCGTTCTCTGCACTTCTCTTGCAACTGACGAGCCGCAAACACCATATCTATAGTGCTGCGACCCGAACGGAATCCACACTGCTCCTCCGCCACTTTCGGTTCCACAACCTGACTGACGAGACGGTTGAGCAGGATTCGGGCAATTACCTTGCCCACACAACTCATCAAGTTGATGCCACGATAATTCGTGCAACATTGCTTGCTCCCTTTGCCCTTGTACATTGGTAGCACAAGGGCATCCTTTAGCTCAGGAGGCACCTCCTCCTCAATCTATACGCGTTGCACCAACTGGCACAGAGCAGTCAACAACGCGGGTCTGCCGTGTTTCAATACTTCAGGCGGGATCCCGTCGGTTCTAGCACACTCGCCGTTTCGCAGCTAAGCAAGTGCTCTCTGCGTCTCACCCAGTGTCGGCGTATCCGCCAGATCCGCCTTTACCTTGTGCTGCTTCAGGCCTTCAATGTAGGCCAGTCGATCTCTGAACGGTTGTTCAAGAGACAGTCAAAGTGTTTTCGCCAGATCTGCATTATGTCTGCAATCTGGGTTCAGGTAGCGACTGAACTACCATCGATCAGCGTCCTCAGCGGCTCCAATCTCTGTCCATGCACCGCCTTCAAGGCGTCAAAGAATTCCTTGTGTTGACGGCGTTCGGCGTAGCATTCTATCTGCTTCGCCTTCTCCGTCCACCATGCATTTTTAATGCGACGGAGCTCTCGGGTCAGCCGTCGTCGAAGTTTGCGAAACTGACTACTCTTCCCCAAGTCACTGGGGTCTGCAACATGTGCAGCAAATGCTGTATGCTTCTCTGATACCAATGCGCTGATCGTCGCATTGTTGTCATCAAACCAATCAGGCCGTTTACAGTTTGTGCGCCCGATGGTCTCCCCAGCAGCAGCTATCACCTGATCGCAAATGTGGTGCCACAGGTCGCCCGCTGTGGCTATGTAGTCCACATCACACAGACGTGCAGCCAACGCCTTCTCCAGCTCGGTACTTTTCGCCACAGTACCGAGGGGGAGAATGTTAAATTTACGCCGATTCACGGCGGGAGTGCAATACATAGGTTTACAAAAATATATGTACAGTTTGGTATTCACCAATTTGTGATAAGTGCCACACTCAGCTCCACGCAGTACACGTGTCATGCGCACTTTACGCATATCACGCTGACGTACGATGACATAGTCGAGCAGATGAGCGTGACCACTCCGTGGGTGCGTCCAAGTTGCTATATCATTCGCACTCAGTGCAAACCGAGTGTTCGTGATCGTCAGGCCGTGAGTGGCATACAGTGAGAGCAGCCTGTCACCGTTCGCATTCGCTGAACCAATGTCACGCGCACCGATAACATCTGTCCACGCTGATGCATCACGCCCAACGCGCGCGTTGAAATCACCCAGCAGAAATAGTCGGTCGCTCCTCGGCACAGACCGTATCACGAAGGATAGCTCAGTGTAGAACTGATCACGCGTGTCATCAGGTTAACACATGGTCGGACCGTACGTGCTTATAAAAGTAGCAAACTTACCTCTTCCGAGTCGTAGGCGAACAGTCATCAGCCGCGCGCTGATGCCCGTTGGTTCACCCACCAGCCGGCCATTCAGGCGGTTGGATATTGCAAATCCGACCCCATGTTCACGTGGTGCTGAGGCGGCGTACCCCACCCAGTAGAATGTGTAGCCAGCACCTGCTTCATGTAACTTACCTTGCTCAGCAAAAGGAGTTTCACTGAGCGCCGCAATATCGATGTTGTAGCGCGCCAGCTCCATCGCGAACAGTGCAGTGCGTCGCTCTCGGCGCTCGTTGGAGTTCCGGTCCAGTAGTGTGCGCACGTTCCAGCACCCGATGCTGAGTGCTTTGCGCGCAGTCATAGGATTGCATTGGTAGGCAATCGCATGCGAGTTGGTCGTTGCGCTTCGGAGGTTTGCTTGAGGGACTCCACCCGGAGTCTTTGGCTCAATAGCCAGACCCACAAGGCAGTGGGGAGCAGATCCAGCTCTGGAATGTGATTGCAGAGACAGATGGGGATCTGCTTGACGGCCGTCACACGCAGCCTTTGAGGTACTGGAACAATTATTATTTATTTTGCGACCGTAATAGGATACGCACCTGCGACCACAACCAGACGCAGGTGGGGTTTTGGCGGATTTGCACCAATTTGACCAGAGGCTGCCTGGCTTGAGGCGGGCAGTGGCAAACCATTGAACACCCAAAGGTGTCCTCCCACCGTCAGAGACAATGCGTGACACTCGTGCTCTACGCCAATCGAGCTGTGAGCTTATAAGCCGTAAACCTGTTTTCTCCCATGGCCAGGTTCTACGGGAAGAGGGCCATCGACCACTTCCTAACCTCCGAAGAGGATGGACTAGGATACTGTCAGGGCGCCCACATCTGACAGGAGAACGACGCGGGTCCTCAGCCAAAGCCTTCGAGTAAATGAACACCCAAAAGGCAGCGGGTCCAGCACATGGTCAGTTAGCCGACTCATGAGGATTGATGTCCTGGATCTTGGCAGGGAGAAGGGCGAAACCCAACTCCCACCCAGCGGTCGCCACGTGGATGCGCCCAGGACATGAGACTATGACGCAACAGTAGCAGCAGTGGGTAGACCATTTGTCAGGATCTAGCCACTGCCAACCTCAGCGCAACATAGGCTCTCCCACAAATCGCCACATACACCTCTCTTTCATATTCAGTTAGGAAAACATCACTAGTTGGCCTGCCGAACCGGAACACAAAGCCCCTCCAGGCCAATTTTTCCGCGCCACGTAGCGGCACACATTTAACTACAAGAAATGTGCGTAGGAAAATAATTATTTGCATCAATTTTACAACATAAAATACAATTATGTCAAGTACTTTCCAAAACGGCTGATAACTCTGCAAATGATGTTCGTTGCTACTTTAAGTGAGGTCTAATTAAATAGGTCGCTTTTGGCTATTATTTCGAATTGCAACCATGAGGGCTGACTTCGTGAGCATCTTTCTTAGGCATACATTGCCTAGCTTTGATGAATTCTATTTGCTGTTTACTTCATTTATGCATCGCAACAACGTCAAGTTTGGTTGCTGTGGTAGCACGAACAGCAAGTAACATAGCGTGGGGTGTGATTGCAAAGTTTATAAATGCGTTCACTGTAAGCGCCGCAAAACAAGGAGCAACGGAATACGGCGAGCCTAGTATGTCGTTTATAATGTTGTTGACCGTTTAATCCAGTTCTCGAGACACAGATTGTAGTGCTGGTGTCGAGGTTGCTCGGGATGGCCGTAAGCTAAAGGTGCTAACATTCCACCTCTCCCACTACCATTAATGCAACCGCTTTCTTTTCAAAAGACTCTTCTAAACCGGCGACTTATAGAAGAGGAATACGATCAATCAGCTGACTTATTTCGATACAATACCCATACGTGCGACATAAAGCAATACATCGAGTATGCATTCGGGAAACACATCACCAGCGACAACGTCCGTAACTTTTGCCGCAGAGTGGGCTCGCCCATGTCATGTAGGTGAAATTCTATGTTAATATTGCTGGTCATTTTGCGTCAGGCCATTCAGAGCAAGGAACAGGACGGTTTCGTGCAAACCATCACTGCAAAGACTTACTTAAGCAAGTGTGCTTTGCTCGTAATCGGTGAGTTCAAATGTTTCGGGGATTTCCACACGTTATGTGCGTGGATGCATCGCATGGTACAAACCGCCTTGGGTACGTATGACATTCGTCGTTTAATTTCGCTACAGTTTCAAGTTGTACCAGTTATTGATAACAGGCGGCATGGATTACGGCCGACCAGTTTTTAATGTGTTTGTGCGTAAGGAAACGTTCAACTCGCTAGTGAAATTATTTGGTATATGTCGTGATGCTATGGACCATGATTTCTCCGGACGGACTTTCCTTATGGATAAAATGGATGCTCAAAGGCGCGCAGAGCAAGCAGTATTCCAGTGTGACATTCTGCCGTGCTACTTTCATATCCGCAAGGCCGTTCGAAAGCATGTGGGTTAAGCGAATTCTTTTATTCCATTCTGTATACTAATAGTTCCCGCACGCGTTATTTATTTCACCTGGTGGCTACAATTGATACGGAGACCGAGTATGATACTTCTCCAACGTTCACACGGTTCTAGGTTCCAGCAAGATCTTGGCCCACTTCAGAAGACAGATCCTCAGTTTGTACGGTATGTAACATCCCACTGGATGTTCATCAAGCGGTCGTGGGCGAGCTACTCTTAAGCGGGGTTGGTGAATTTTGGGAACACCAACAACAACCGTGTTGAGAACGCCAATCTTATATTGAAGATAATAACCCATGCTTCCGACCGCCTTGCTGTCGCTGTGAGTAAAGTGTGGAAGCTGACTGAGGTTCTACTGAAAGAATTTCAGATGCAGTGTACATACTTCTGTGATAGACACCAGGGGATTGAAGATATAGGTGAAGCCTACGTGCAGATGCTGATAGGCCGTCTAACAACGTACGCTGGCACCCTGGTTATGCGTCATTTGGCAACACCGAAGTTCGGGACCGTGTACTCAGGCATTGCGGCAGGACTAGTATGCCACCTTGTACGTTTCTACTTCCACAGTTTGTTGTTCAAGAGCAACACCATCTATATGACATCCACTGCGCAAATGGCACGTGCACTTGCCCATTTTACGGGCACACGTGGCTACCGTGTTTCCATTTACTGATGTTAAATAAGGAAAATCAACCTCCGGCGGACAAAACAGCGAATTTTTTTATTCCCTTTTTAGAAAACATACCTATCCGTAGTCGATGGTTGGCGAATTACAGCATGCCGGAGGATTTCATGTTGTTTCGGACTTTAAAGGTAGCGACCTCAAGGCGGCCCAATTCCAACTTAGCAAGACTGCGTGCTCGGCTTAAGTGCCTGGAAGACGTGAACCCCAGCGCGGTATTGGGGTTCATCGGTAGCCTCATTAAACAAACAGCTGAGCTTATAGACGTAGTACCACATGCTTTCGTCGTAAGTGTTAAGCCACACTGCCAACCATCGCGTAAGCAACCGCGGTGGCACAAAGCCGATACGTTGGATACATTTTGCTTCGCTTGCGATGAAACTGTTTCAGGTACGGGCATTCATTGCGTGCACAACGGGGTTACTGTACCACCGTATATGCTTGGTAGAGAAAAAATCTACGGTTGCAAAGTTTGCTCCAGGGATATAGCAACTGTTACACTTACCAAGAAGCCGTCCCCTAGCAGTAATATACGTGAGTTGGAATGAAGTAATTTAGTTCCAGCTTCGCGGCGTACACTATCTCCGAATAAAACCGTATCATCCACCCCATCTACTTCCACTGGGTACGAAGGCCAGCGCTTTTAAATAGTTATTCACCTCCGCTCTGACACTTCTTTTGTTTGTGACGCGGTATCCTGTTGCAGCTATGCATTTGTCACAGAGTACAGACTACTCACCCGGTATGCCTATGCGCTTACAAAATGGCACGAACCCCTCGGTGGAGCTGCAGCCTGGCTGCAAACATGCGGTTGAGTATGTCATAATATATTGTAACCTGCGTCCTCCTCAGGTAGATCTGGATCCCACTGCAAATGAACCATTTGCTGGAAAGACAACCGTTTTAAGAAGGACTTTCATGATTTACTTGCCAGACAGTAAGTCCTGTGCCATTGTCAGTATACCACTGCAGCCGATGATTACGACTTTGCCCGACTGCTTAGAGGCCAGCCTGTGAGAACGAAAACTTAGCCCTTCTTAAGGCCACCTCCTGTTCCGTTTCCTTGTGCTTCCCATTGCCAATTAGATGCAACTGCTCCGTTGAGAGCATTGTTCAAAACATGCGGCAAATGAATCGGACGGCCGCTCTGTAATCCTCCCAGGAATGGCCCAATTTTTGTTTAACGGGGCCTCAAAACCCATGTATGCCTCGTTCATAGTGCACTCCTTTAGATACATTTTACCCCACACCTTAGTGATCCGCTGTGTTGACGTGACGCAAATGACGTGTCCTGCACATTCGCGTGGGCACTATGAATTGGTCTGAAAGCAAACGTTCTCGGAAATGTTATCTGTGCAAATACATTCCTTGACAGCTCAGTTATTATCTGCATGGAATCATACCCACATCCTCCCTGTGCTACTAAACATCTGGCTACAGATGCCTCCCGACGGACATTTTTGGAGCTCTTTCAATGCAGCAGTTCAGTACAACCACGCAAAGCTAGAGACTGTAGGTGTTCGTCTTCTTTTTGCATATTTTGACGGATAGCTACTATTCACTGGAGTAGTTAGGCGCGTTGCCTCGATATTTTGACGTGTTATAATTTGATGTTCTTACGTCGTAGATACAGCAAAACAGTGTCCCTGGAACACGAATTATGAAGCTGTGCTATTCCTTAAGGACTAATAAAAATGGAATGAAAGGTAAAGCTTCCCGAGCCAAGATCTGGGGCAAACGTAGAAGTGCTAATTCGAATACCGAGTTTCTGTCGAGCACATCTTTGCCTCATGCACCGCACAGGCGGTTAAGGCAACCAAACGTCCTGCTGCAAAAGACAACCTGAATAAACTGCGCCCCTGCGGTGTCCTTTTTATAGGCCCACTGAAAGATGCACTTAACAAAATCAGTGCACCCTCAACTGAAATGGCCGCCCTTAAAAAAGAAATGGCCGTTACTAAAACAGACCTAGCAAAACTTATGCCGTTGGCTTAAATCGCAAGAATAAGGAAAAATGGCAGCGCTGATGAGCTCAAGAAGCCGGCGCCCTTCCTACTACCATCACTAATGAGATAAACGACTGCACCCGTCGTGCCCGATACGTGAGCATGTTCAACGTTCCTGACAAACTTCCTTTAGCAAAAGTCATCCGCCTACCTACGTCCATGTGTAACATCCCTCCTGACACGTGCTTGGTAAGCGACCCAGAAACTCGAAGAGCAGTCGTAAATGCCCTATTCTTATAGCCTTCAAAACTCAAGATTTTGCTACACGATTCATCGCAAATATATTTATCTTACGAGCAAACGCAAACATTGGGTCTATTCTTATCAAGCCTGATGTGATGCCGCTGCAGAGGGCTTTCCTGCCGGACACTAATACCAAAGCAAGACAACAGCCTCATGGTTCATCGCCGATTGCCAGAGCTACCGCTTTTTCAACGACAAGCACTAACGTGGATCTGGACCTAACCCCCTGCGTCAGGCGTCCACGACAGCGTTACATAACAACTCGAGCCCCACAGCCCTAATAGATGAAAAGTCAATCAACGTTCCATACTCGTCCCAGCTAACGATGCGAAAAGCTAGCAATGCATAACGCCTCCGACATGATTGACACCGATTCCGAACCTATCAAGGTCCGCAACACAACAGGCTACCAACAAAGGCCAACAGCCGAAACACGGCACGCCTCGCATTACGAAGCACTCCTCACTGATGCATCAACCTACCAATGATAATCGTACCCAAGTAATGTCCTCGTAGCGAAAACGGGTAGCTGATAAGCACCAATCATCATCGGTATCAATGGATCGCGCGAGGTCGAAATCATTTCGATCACAAACGTCGCCTTCCACGCAGCTTTTGACCTAATCCGCCCAATCCCTGCGCAAGCCCTACCTACTCGAGGCGCCCAACAATGCCATCAAGCCCCAGAACTATAACAAATGCCGTGGTTTTCAATAACTGAGGACGTTCTAACAGTCACCACAGCAAAATGGAACTGTGAGCATCCCGCGCAGCATCAATGTAGTGATTCCCCTAATAACTAACTATCCACATGGTACGCTACCGCTAAGCCGGCCCTACAAAAAGCGCTATACCATCCAAACGCAAGTGCGCAACCCCGTTGCCATTCCACGCAACCACTTGCAACAGTGGGGAACAAAGCACTTACCCAAGGACGACGCACTTCTGAAAATCTTTACCGCTCCATCTACATTACCCCGCGTTCCCTGAATATACGAGCTTCCGAACGAAAAATATATCCGGATGACAAGCACTACAACCGGGCCATGCCAACCACGGTCACTTTTTATGGGATGCAGCAGGACAAGAACCACCTCGCCCATTCCACCGAGAGTTCTCGCCAGCTCTGTATTATCTCCAACAACTCATATGCTCACTGCAACTAACCTCCCACGGTTGGCATCAGCCCTCCGGATAGGTTCTACAATCAATAATATTACCACAGCCTCATTAGCGGCCGACTACCATCAGTTACCTACACCATCACTTCCTGATCACATTTCCATATTAACCTCTCCACCTTTTCTTACCACTTCCATGTACTCTGCGCCAGTTGCATCTGACTTTGCAACTTCCCACACAACCTAACTCCTTTAACTCTCCTTGCGATGAATCATACAGTATGCTGCTTATTAACGCGCGGTCTATTACACACATGATGCACCTCATTGGCCCATTTATCCTGCTCTTAAACCCACAGCTGGTTCTCGTCACAGAAACCTGGCACCCCTCAAATGCCACCGACAGCCTACTACTCATCCATGGCTACACCACATTCTGTAACAGACGCGACAACCAGCGGGGTGGCGGTTGCCTTTTTATGTTCGGGACGACTTTGGTGCACCTGATTTCGAACTGTTATCCATAGGCGACCCTGAAGAATCCATCTGGATCATGACGACAGGAAATCAACTTGACCTCCTTATCGGTTGCGTATACAACCCTCCACACACATCTAACAAAAACATTAATAAACTCGCTAAGCTTTTTACTGAAATCTCCCTAATGCCTCCGCGTCACAAGACAGTGGGTGGCGATTTCAATACGCTACTTATCCACTGGAACGACCAAGTTGCACCACCCAGATACAGAAGTTTCGTTGACACCGTCCACGCATATAACTGGACCCAACGAGTTCACGATCACACCAGGTTTTCTAACAGCCTAGATTTAATCTTCAAGCAAGGCGTCTCTGATGCAGTTGCTGGTAAACCAGGTAATATACATGGCTGCGACCACAAGGTGGTCAAGCTCACATTTATACTTTCTACTCTACACTACGCCACTATTTCTTCTGTCGAAAAGTTTCGAATGTTCAACAACATAAACTGGGACAGCTCTGAGATAATAGTGCGAGCTGCGAACTGGGACAATTTCATTTTAGCCACTGATGTCGACGCAACCGCACACCTCCTATATCTAAATCTCCTCAGCTGCCTAGACGTGATCGCCTCACTCACTTGCAGAAGCTGCTTTACGCTGACAGCAAAATCAGCGAATGTCTACGGTGTACTAAGGAAGATCAAAAAATGCGCTATCGATACTCCAAAACTAAGGAATTCCACATCGTTGTTCGCATGAACAAAATCCTAACCAACTAGCAAACTGCGCAGGAATCAGCCAAGATTGCTGAAGAAGATGCTGCCCTTAAATCTGACAACAAAACCATGTCAAGCTGTCAACTACTCGGACAAAGAAGCAATCACAAATCTCCGTCTGTTGCTTCACCCAGACTGTTTGACACATCCGTTGTTAGCGATCCATCAAAAATATGTGGGGCCCTCAATGGATACTTCTGAAATTCTTTCACTGCTGCTAATGGAACACTAGCTATGCTATCTAGGCGCACCAATGACTCACTCCACGCGATTACGTTTGACTTAAATTCGATCACTCGAGTAATCAGCTCACTCAAATGGTCATCACATCCTGGTCCCGATGGTCTTCCTTATGCGTTGCTGATACTCGGTGTCCAGGACATTCCGGTTCTACTTCTCAACCTATTCACACTTTCCATGCCAAACGGGATTTATCCAGTTGCATGGAAACATGCCACCGTCATCCCCAAACACAAAAAGGGCGGTCAGCAGAACCTGGAAAACTATCGCCCCATCAGCCACACGCCTATAGCTTCAGGAGTAATGGAACGAATAGTAAAGCAACCTTGCTCACCTTCCTGCTTACTCGTAACCTCGTCAATCGACAACAACATGGATTTTGCCGTCTAAATCCTGTCAGACCTGCCAATTTGAGTTTCTCAACCATGTAACTCAACAGATTGACATCAAGCAAGCAATAGACTTCATCTTCCTAGAATGACGAGAGCCTTTGACAGAGTACCACATACAGAACTCTTGATAAAGCTAAAAGCATGCGGTATCTCCGGCAAACTGCAAACTTAAATAAATAAATAAATAAATAAATAGTTTACTCTCGACTACGCGAGGCACGCCCATGGTTCTGAGACTGAGACTGTATTTAACAGAAAGTAGAAAGGTTTCTGTACAACTCTATCGAATTACGAAAAATCAAAATTTACTTGTGAATTATCAGCAGTTGTGTCTGGTCCGTTAATCGTTTATCCTTGTTCGGTTAGAAATTTGTACTAGTGTCATTATTTCCGGGCATGCAATGTCTTCTTTTGGCACTATCTGTGCCTCGTTTCACAAAAGCACAGGTTTCCAAAATAATCGTCGATACGGCATTTAAAACACTTCGCACCATATCTTACAGCTTGCTCACAGTCAGTAATGTTTGGGGACTTTATTTCACTTCTAAAACCAGTCAAAAGTGACGTAATTCAAGGAAGCGTTTTGGGCCCTCTAATTTTCCTGCTCTATACCAATGACGTGTTCCAGGTTTTCAGACATGGGACACCCTACCTCTTTACCGACGACATTAAAATTGTCTTCCCATTTCATCAGTCAAACTTCCACACCTCCCTCTCCCACATACAATACGACTTAAGAGCACTAGCTGCATGGTGCGACACATGAAAGTTGGCATTCACACCTGGTTTGTTGACTCTTCTGTCACCGTAACTATCCACTAATAACTAGAAGACCTAATGCGAATTCAGTTGCTGTCCACAGGTTCTCGCTTTTAGCACCATTATCCTTCCTTCCTCTTATCTTCGTCACGCTTTCCGCAGTGATTCATTGTAGGCTGCATATATCTTTGCGCATATCCAAGCTACTAGGAGGTATCCATTGTTACTCCATCCTGAAACCTCTTAGAATGTCTGTATCATTTACCTTCGCTGGCTTCCTGACTTATTCTGTGACACTGTAGGAATCCATTAGTGCCCAAACAGCTTAATGGAACGGTTACATCTGGCCACCGAAAGTTTTTTATAGCGCCATTATCTGCCGATCCTCTTAACGTTAGCACCAATATTTAGTAGCAACTAGTGGTCGTAGGTTCCAAGCATCTCCGGAGCATCTCCGGAGCTTGCTAAGAGCCACTCTCTTATCTCTAACCTTCTTCCCTTGGGACTGTCTGCGTCACATACGATTGCTGTCTGTTGACTTATCCTGGGACACTTTAGGTATCCACTAGCCACTAGAAGGGTTCACCCCAATGCCATTGCTAGCCGTCGATACTCGCTCCTTTAGTACCATAACCAATTACTCATATTAGCTCTGGAACCTCTGTTTAGCAGCAGCCGTTCTTTGTAGGTTCCAACCATCTCTGCGCATATCCGAAGCTTGCTAAGAGCCACTCATTTACTCCTCTCTGGGACTGAGAGGGTCACGTGCATCTGCTGTTTGTAGACTTATGCTTGGGACACTTTGGGTATCCACTAGCAACTCGAAGGCCTAACCCCAATGCCATTGCTAGCCGTCGATACTCTCTCTTCCTTGGTACCAGTATCAGTTCCTCGTATTACCTACGTCACCACTTTTCATCTGCAGCGAGTCATTGTAGGTAGCCTACATCTTTGCGCCAGGAGTCACTCCTTAGCTCACCAACACTTATTCTCTTGAATTGTTTGCATCACACAACTTCGCCGGTTTGTTGCCTTCTTATGTCACTGTAGGCATCCAGTGGTAATTAAAAGGCTTCATCCGAATACCTTTGCTGGCCACTGATACTCTTTAGCCTAGCGCCACTATCTGTCGCTCTGCTTATCTTCCTCACTACTGCAGCAATTCGCCGGATGCTCCATGTCCCTTCTGCGCAGATCTTGAGCTTGCCAGGATATAATCCTTGTCTCTCCATCATACATTCTCCTGGAATGTGTGCATACCTTACCTCCGCTGGTTTGTTGATGCATTCAGTGGCCCTATAGGCATATTAGTGACCAAGCGTCTTATTGGAATGGCTACAGCTGGCCACTGGTAGTCTTCCCAAGCGCTACCATCTGTCGGTCGTCATAAATTCGGCACCTCTGTTTAGAAGTAGTTGGTGCTCGCAGGCTCCGTGCATATGCGAATATCCAGTGCTTGTTAGGAGACACTCCGTAACTAAATAACCTTTATTCCTTTAGCATATCTGTATCCAATTTTTCCGCTGCCTTACCGCCAATTGACCCTTAGATCTCTCGCGGCAACCTATTTATTTTTCACTTTTTTATTTTGCGCTCTCTATCGTATTACTCTAGATACTTTCTGTTCATGCACCTGCCAAGCACTACCAATATCCTAACTCTTCACTCTCTCCCCAGGCTATTTTCGGCTCATACTAAACCGATACTTCGTGGAGTACTTACTGGTACAACGCTCTTGTCTCTACACAGGCGTTAGCCATCCACCCATACGGCTAATGATTCTATAAAGTATTCAAAAGACACCTTCAGCGTAATTATTGTTGCACAGTGTACATGCTTTTGTCTCAAGCCCAAATGTTATAACACATGACATTAGCAATATTCAACTCCATGCCTGTTCTTGCGGTCTTCTCTCGGTTATCCCTCACTTTCCCTTTTCTCCGAGGTCCGAAACCTCTTGGAGATCTGGGATTGGACTGAGGAACAGTTTTCGCCCAAAACGGACGTAACAACCGACAAGGCCCTGCATGGAGCATGGTTGAACACCAAAAGGACCCAACTACAATAACCACAACCCTTGTCCAGTATGAAGAACTGGACACATCTTCATACTCCTACACATTACACATCTGAAAACTCCAAACAGCATAAAATTTGAACTTTTGCTCACCTGGACACACAACAAGACGACCATTCGCGATGTTCCCGTCCTCACCCGGCCTCAACAATCATGGCGGCCCCGATCAGCTTACCTGTCCAACTACCAGAAGAAATTAGGAACCATTTGTCTGCGAGTAACCTAATATAAAATCAGTCATCCAGCGGCTTTGCCAGTTGTACATTAATGTTCAAAATGCTTTACAGCAGTGTTGCAGTACGTGGTGGGTTTTTGCATTTGGTGAGCGTTCTCCCTATAAAATGCCACAAATGTCTGTTTAACAATACTGCGACTTGGCGGATGTGACTTGTCACTGAATGAGGTCACTGCCCACAAGTACGTACTCGCAAGTCGACTAGACACATAGTTCAACTTTTCCTGACACAAGCAAGGATATGATACTCTCCGTCAACATGCACCATTTCATTGCACTTATAGCGCCTTGACCGTTTCAAATACACACGATTGAACCCGAAGTATTGTCGTGAAACACAACTGCTGTTAAACCTAGATCATGCCCGATTTAGTGTGTCTATGAATTTGAGAATAAACTATTTACTTATTTAAATGTATAGGCTACAATACCTACATCACTGCAGCTAGTGCTAAGAGACCTATGTAGGCTACCATGTCATCAGTGCACCAGGTCTGTACTGCTATGTATAGAGGCTTTGAGATCTACATTCTTGGTGATAGTACTGAGAGACCTATGTAACTTGTGAAGCCGTTGTGCTCTCAAACTTTCAACTTTCCGTTTCCAGCCTGGCTTCTGGCTGATCTCTGCGTCATCCCAAATGCCATCCACTAGGCTTGTGGTGCCCCATGGCCCATAACCATCTAACTTGACAACTTGTTCATTCCTTCCTCACATGCTTTAGGTGACTGCGGACTTGCCTTGTTAGCAATACACTAAACATGTGCGCATAGGTCAGCTTTGCAAACTAGTGAGGCCCAGCGGACTGCTGTGTGCACTTCCTCCAATCACTTTACGGTGGTAGCGGCACATCGAAGTCCTGGGAGTGTCTACCGGGAGGGTATTGAGTAAAGGCTTACTGATGCTGTCAATGGGTGCCTATTTAATACCTGGTGACTTTAACAGACCCGAAGCCTGCTACGCTGATCACATTAAGATAAGGAGGACACGGGCGCAGCCTCCTTAGATAGATCGTACCGGTAAACACCTTCTCAGGCAGTGCTCTGCGTGCTGCCGAACTTATCAAACGTCTCCTAACATAAGCGAAGAACTTCGGATTTTCCGTAGATCCAGCAGCCAATTACTTCTAGTACAGCAGCCGAGCTTTCCTTAAGGGTTTTTACACCTATTTGTAGCCTCGCGTTATCAATCATAGGTGCTATTTGATGGAGCAGCACCTCTTTGAACGGCTTGTGTACACAAGTACGACTGTAAGTTGAGCTGAGGAAGTACTAGTTACTACCGACAGAGCTTCGACAGTTCTATCTGCCGACTGAAACCTCTAGGTAAGCAAAACGTCAAATTCACACATAACTTAAAGCGCAACGCCCCTGCTTTGTCTATACCGGTGCTTAGTACTGTGGTACCGTGTTACATCCATTATCAACATTCAATGGAAGCTCGTTAATAAACGTACTTCTCCTACAATGTATATGTATTTCATTATCAACCACCACTATCAGGGTCTTAGCTGTCGACATATTTGCGAAGCTGTTCTCAGCTTTGTTCGGCCCCGTCTGGAATACTGCGTTCAGGCTCGCCCGCTCTGCCTTGTTTAAGACAAAATGGAGCTCGAGAGGGCTTTGAGAATAGGTACCAAATTGGTCGTGGAGTTATGAGGCAATGGTACCCCGAGCGGCTACTTAGCATGGGTATGAATTCAATGCGATATCAAAGGCATCGAGGAGACCTAATCCTTACTTACCGCATTATAACAGGGAAGGTTGGACCGGACATGAGCTTAGAGAGCTAGGATCGTGCGCTAAATATTCTGCACGAGACTAGACGGCCAACCAAAGGCGATGGGTAGAACACACAAAAGTAAGCCCGGAACATGTTTATTGGAATGGAGGAGAGTTAGCTAACGCTAAAAATAGGGCACCGGAAGAGAGCTGGTTAGCGAGGATGCCGCTAGGCGCCGGGTGCGTTGACGGAGTGTCGTTCGTAGTCGAGTCGCGCGCCAACGGGGGAGATCGTGCTCGTGTTTCCAGCAAACGGGAACAAACTTCCAACAGGCAAACAGCCTAATTCCAAAATACATAAGAGAGCAATAATTTTAATATATCTATGGGACGGCTACCAGGCTACCGGGATGTTAGCGGTCTAGGCTCCGTCGATCCAAAGCACTTCCTCCCTCACCTTGATATCCTGCTAAACTTGTTCGCCCTATGTTGATATATCCACTTCTATCTCTGACCAGTCCGATCCTACTGACTCCACTTACCTTCCCAAAGGAACCGTGGGAGTCAATCACAATGCGCTGACCAAGTCCAACCTTGGCAGATCGGTCCTCTTCTCTCCTACTTCTGCGACGCTGCCTGCTATGCTCGGAAGACTGAATGCTCTGTCACCATTACCTCTAGAGCCTCGTTAACTGTCGCATTTTATATCCGTAAAACGTAAACTGTCAACTTTGTCCTCTCCTTATCGCGGCCTGTCTTTATTTTTTCTTCATCCGCATAGCGAGCTCTCAGAGCTCTGCCCTAATATCCTCTTTGACTGCTTCCTAACTAGCGAAATGTAGTTTTAGGCTCTGTATCACCATCACACAACTTCGCTCACATTGCGAGCCTGCCTGACTTGCATACCTTATATTCATGTAGCCTCTTGCATCCCAACCCATCCGTCTCCGCTGACTCTTTATTTACCTTCCCACCTCAACTGTACTACTTACTCTAAGTGTGCCGACTAATCCGGTCTCGTCTGATCGGTCCCTTGCTCTCCGAAATCATTCAGACTGCTGTGACGTTACCGGCATTTGATGAGATGTCCGAACGCTCTGTCCCCATTGCCTCTCGAGCCCCATGGACTTTTCCACACCTTATAAGTAAGCCTCTCCCTATCCGGACCGTCTCCTTATGACGTTCTCTGCTTTCAAAACTTCTCTAATCGGACTGCCAACTCTCAGTGCCCTGTAATAACCTAGTCTCATCTGACCGGTCTGCTTCTTTGACCCTTTCCAGACCAGCAACATTTAAACGGTCTAGACTCTGTAGACTCAAGCTATATTGCACTTACGTTGACAGCTTGCTAGACTTGTTCACCCTCTATTTATATAGTCACCTCCACCTCTCGACCCACTCCATTTGCCCTCCTAAAATTAGCTGTCGGACTCAATGTCTTTTCGCCGACTAATCCTGTCTCGTCTGTTTGGTCTCCTGCTCTCCAACTTCTCTTAGACTCCTGTGACATTACTAGCCATCGTTCAGATGATTGAGCGCCGTTCGTATCCAATCATCCTTCAATCCGACGATTGAGTCTCTGTCATCCGTAACTCAGCCTCAGCTGATCAGCCAAATTCTAGGGGACTGCTACCAGGCTACCGGGATGTTAGCGGTCTAGGCTCCGTCGATCCAAAGCACTTCCTCCCTCATCTTGATATCCTGCTGAACTTGTACGCCCTATGTTGATATAACCACTTCTATCTCTGACCAGTACAATCCTACTGACTCCGCTTATCTTTCCAAATGAACCATAGGACTCAATCACAATGCGCCGACCAAGTCCAACCTCGGCAGCTCGGTCTTCTTCTCTCCTACTTCTGCGAGGCTGCCTGCTATGCTCTGAAGACTGAACGCTCCATCCTTATTACCTAGCGAGCCCCGTGGACTTTTCCACATCTTATTAGTAAACCTCTCTCTATCCGGACCGTCTCCTCTCCTTATGGCCCCCGTACTATCATTTCTTCTCTAATCGGACTGCCAACTCTTAGTGCCTTGTAATAACCTAGTCTTATCTGACCGGTATGCTCTTTACCTTTTCCAGACTAGCAAGATATGCCGATCTAATCTCTGTAGACTCACAATTATGTCTTGCTTACATTGACAGCCCGCTAGACTTGTTTACCCTTGATTAATATAGGCACTTCATCAGTAACCTGTACCCTCAAATCTTCAATCGGACGACCGACGCTTAGTGCCATGCCCTTCTTTGTCATTATCTGATCAGTGAAATTCTCTGGGACTACTACGAGGCCTCCGGATGTGTCGACTTCTCGAGTCTCGTCTGTTCGGTCTCCGGCTCTCAGAGTTCTCTCAGACTACCGGGATATTACCTGTGATTTTTCAGAACTGAGCGATTCATACTTCGCACGAGAGCGTCCTTGGCTTCACCACACCTTAGTAGTGAACATTTTTCATCCTGACTATCGTCTCTTAATTGCTCTCATGAGTTACTCTTCGCACTGCCGTCCGCATTCTTCCGCTCATAGCTAATTCTTTAAATTTCCTTTTCTTCTTGGAACGTTGCTTTACCTATGTTGCTCCCGCATTCGGTCTCATCCTAGTTGGCCTTAGTTTCACGTAAGATGCCGCTCGCATTCGGACTGCTGTCATCGTCATCTGTTTATCTGTTACTCTCCAACAATCATATTAATCGCTTATCTTTGTCAACTCGCTTTGTTATATCCGTCTCTTGACCCTGCGCGTGCAGATTCTTCTTCCTACCTAGTAGTTGTGGTCTGAGTCACACCAGCGACGTAATGTAAAGAACGCGCTTGCAAACCATGTGTACTAAACAAAACTACAGAAGTTTTAGTGTATCATAGGCACCGTTGCGCGCCACCAGTCTGTGTTTGTGCTGCTTGCTTCGTTGCTGTCTTTCTGTTTGGCTGCCTCTTGTCCGTTGCCCGTTTTCTCCCGAGATTTCCACAGATAAATCCGCCAAAACAAGAAGGTTTATCCACTGGGAATAGTCGACCCACTTTCAATAGCCAGCTAGTTTACATGCTTGTTCTTTTCTCCGGGAGAAGAACAACCCACACATTGTTCCAAATGGAGCTCTTTCCGCCATTCTGGAGAAGCTACCACTACGGGGTTTAAACAAATGGGTTCAGCTCGCCTCGTACTCACAGTAGAACAATTTTCTCACCTGGAATAATGTAGTTACATGGATCCACTGTTCCACAACCGGAGACTGACAATCCTGGCGTGAGTACCTTCACTGCCTCAAACATTCCGATTCTCCAGTCACCTGGAGCTTTTCTGATGTCATTTCACGGACAGCACTGCGCGCGCATATGCGGCTTTTCCGATGATTTTTCCTGGAGTTCTCACTTGGTTATGGAAACAATTACACTTACATTTGAGGGAAATACTTGCCCACTTCGCGGAGAATAGCATTTATTCCTGTTTTGGACATATTCAGACACAAGAAACAACTGCACTCACCGTCCCTATGACAAGTCCAGCATGGATAGCTGGACACAGGTTGCGAGCCGGACAATATAATAGAAAAAGCCGGCCTCTATTAACAATATGTTTACACACCCGCATCATTATCATTCGACTCTGCGACTCTTTTACATCATTGACTGGCTTCAACGACTATTGCCGGTTCAGTACTAAGCCATTTGGCCAACCAACGAAATATTTTGGCTGTCAACCGACTGCGAATAATAGAGTGCAAAATCGGTCTATACGATGCATAGCCGACTAGCACTACAGTTCAACGGAAGCTACGACAGTGTTCCAGGACGTGGTGGGTTTTCGCGCGGCAAGCGTTCTCCCTATAAAAAGCCACAAATGTCCGCTTAACAACACTGCAACGTGGCGGTTTTGACTCGCCACAAAATAAAGTCACAGCTATACATTTTACACTGACGCAGTCCTCAGCCTCCTACATCCAACCTGTGCAACTGCTTTTACTATGAATAATGCTTTAATGGAGTACAGATCATCCCGGCTTTGTAATGGTCGTCGATTGCACTAAACCTTGTTCGGGCTCCTGTGCTCATGGATCACTACATGGCAAATTTACCCCCCACTTTTATCTTGACGCAACAGTTTTTGCGCGCCACAGCGCCATTATGATCCTTGGTCTGACTATTACCTGACAATATGCTCGCTCTTATGGACTACATCTTTTCGTTTATTCCTTTCATTGTAACGAAATGTTTTAATATTCCGAAGAAGCTATGCTTGTATGCATATTTGATCATGCCTTTTAGAGGTGTGTCTCGTTTTACAGAGAATATACTATTTATTTATTTATTTATAGGATAGTTTACACAGTTGAACGAGGAAGCACTAGGTCACTACACAGCCCCACTCTGGAAGGAAAACCGTGGGTGACCCTTCGATCTACATGAGGACTGTCCGTCTCGGGCCAGCCTTCTGCGAGAACAGGAAGTGAAACCTGATGCAGCAGCTGGGGGAGAACCAGGCGATGGGAACCTAGCGGGCTCCCACCCGTGTCCTCCCGAAAGGTGCCAACAACACAAAACGTGGGAACGTTCGCAAGCGCCAAATGTTTGCCAGTTCGTGAAGGTCAAATGTTCGCCTCAGGCTCGGCATCTCCTCCCGTGCATTCATGGAAGATAAATGGAAACAAGGGTAGGGGCGGTAGAAGGGAGAGCAAAAGTAAGAGTGATACTTACCGGATGAAATAGGTGTCAAGCAAAACGCAACTACTTTTATGTGTTTTCAAAACGTTTTCTACTTTTTTGGGTTTTAAAACGTTTTTCTTTCCTTTGGGTTTTCAAAAAACTTTTGTCGGTTTTTTGGCGTTTGCAAAAGCTTTTGCCGATGTTTTGGTTTTCGTACGTTGTTGGCCAAAAAAGAAAAGGAAAGCAATAAGAAAATTTAAAGGAACAGTAATCCCTTAATCGAGCTGGCCAATGAACGTATCTATCTGGCCTAGTCGACTTGTACGAATCACAGGAAAGAGTCGTCTTAGACGTCCTATCGGATCGCAAAATTGGAGGAACTGTTGAAAACCTGGCAGTTGGTTCGATGGGAAGCGACGTAGATGAAGTGGAAGGATTGGATGGGGCGTGATGCTTAGGTTCAGGGATGTTGGAAGCAGGCGAGTCTTCCATCATAGGCTGTGTTGATTCTTCAGAAGACGAGCAAGGGTCTTCATCGAGCTCAGGTTCCACGTGGACAACCCTGAGACGGTCAATAGTAACGGCTTCTCGTTTACCGTAACGGTCGATGATAAAAGCGCGGTCCCTACGCTGCAGGACCTTGAAAAGACCTTCATAAGGTCGCTCCAGTGGTCTGCGGAGACCATCGAGGCGGAAAACGAACGGACAAGACTGTGGGTCTTGTGGAATAAAAGCTTTACGTTGTTGTTCTGTAGCGTCGGGAAGGCTGCAGTGACGCAGGCTCGTGGCTATCTGAAAAGCAAACTTCGCGTCGTAACGGGGAATCCTAGACCTATCGGAAAAGAAACCACCAGGTAAACGCAGTGGTTGTCCATATACTAACTCAGCGCTAGACGTACGTAGATCGGCCTTTAGGGCTGATCGGACCACAAGAAGGATCATAGGCAGTACCTCATTCCAACTCAGCGCATTGGCAGCGCAAAGTGAGGCTTTCAGCTGTCGGTGGAAACGTTCCACCATGTTATTTGCTTGTGGATGATGTGCGGTCTTGCGAATGCGTCAGCATCCATTGTGTTTAAGGAGATTGTTAAAGGTCGAAGCTTCGAACTACGGACCGCGGGTTGTCGTCACTGTAGCTGGACCGCCGTGTGAAGCGACCCAGCGCTCGACGAAAGCGCGCGTTACGGTTTCAGCAACTATGTAAGGGATGGGAACGGCTTCGGACCAACGGGTGAAATGATCGATCATGGTCAACATGTAGACCATTCCTTTGGACCGGGCCAGCGGTCCAGCTATGTCAAGGTGGACATGGATGAATCTCGCTGAAACGGACGGAAAGCGACCAAGCGGAGCAGACACGCGCTGCTGAATCTTGGTTTGCTGGCAAGTGAGACAGCTGCGGGTCCAACGCGTAACATTGCGTCGCATCCCCGGCCAAACGTATCACTCGGAGACTAGATTAGCAGTAACTTTAATGCCAGGGTGGGCGAGATTGTGGAGGCTGTCGAAAAAGTCGAAAAAAGTCGAAAAGGCAAAAAGTTTCCGGAACTACAGGTCGAGGTCGTCCGGTAGATGTATCGCAGAACACTGTACCATAAGATGACGGCAACGGGTGTGGGGATATCTGCAAAGAGAAATCACGGAGTTCCTAAAACGTTTGGTCATTTGATTGCGTGGCAGCTATAGTAGACAAATCGATTGCCTATCCGGCAGGGCCAATCGCAGATACTCTTGAAAGAGCTTCAGCGACGACGTTTAGTTGACCAGAATTTGTCGGATATCATTCGAGAATTGGGCAATGAAATCCAACTGATGGATCTCACATGGTGATTGTCGAGCTGATTGATTACGGAATATGTAAGCAAGCGGCTTATGATCGGTGAAGATAAGGAATGTGTTACCATCAAGGACGTGTCGGAAACATCGAACGGTAGTGTAAACTGCCAACAGTTTGCGACTGAATGTGCTGTACTTGACTTCGGCAGGTTGTAAGCTTCGAGAGTAGAAAGTAAGAGGTTTTCAGCACCCGTTTGTATGTTGCAGTAGGACGGCGCTAACGTCGGTGTCCGATGTGTTAGCAGCAGCACTGAACGGAGCGTTCAGATCATTCGGATCATTACTAAGCCATTCGGCCAACCAAGGAAGAATTTTTGCTGTCAGCGGACTGCGAATAATAGAGTGCAAAATCGGTCTGTACGACGCAAAGCCGACTAGCACTACTGTTCAAAAGAAGCTACCGCGGTGTTCCAGGACGTAGTGGGTTTTCGCCTGGCAAGCGTACTCCCTATAAAAGCCACAAATATCCGCTTATCAACATTGCAAAGTGACGGATGTGACTCGCCACAAAATAAAGTCACATCCAAACCTTTCACACTGACGCAGTCCTCAGCCTTCTACATCCAACCTGTGCAACTGATTTTACTATGAAGTATGCTTTGATGGAGCACAGATCATCCCGACTTCGTAATGGGCTTTGGTTGCACCAAAACCTTGTTTGGGCTCCTGTGCTCGCGCATCACTAGGTGGCGAAATTACTCCCAACTTGTATCTTGACTGAATTTTGCGCGCCACGGCGCCATCATGTTCCTTGGTCCGACTATTACCTGACAATATGCTCACTCATATGGACTATATCTTTTCGATTATACCTTGCATTAAAACGATATGTTCTAACATTTCAAAGAAGCTATGCTTGTATGGATATTTGTTAACGCCTTTACAGGTGTGTCTCGTTTTACCGAGAATATACCATTTATTTATTTATTTAAATGATGAGGCATAACAGCTTTGACTAAGGCATCTTTGCTGGCCTTGAACGCTTCGGCAGCAGCATCAGCAGTCAGTTCCACCGGGCCGTGTTTACGTCGACGAAGTAGGTCAGTTAGTGGACTTAGCAAATTGGCACAGTTGGGAAGAAAAGGTCGATAATAGTTGATCATGCTGTTAAAACGGCGAATAGCGGCTAACGTAGTCGGGAGCGGAATGTCTCTGATAGCGCGGACTTTATCGTCTAGAGGCCGTATGCTATACTGATCAATATGGTGGCCAAGAAATTCGACGAAGGGCTGCTGAACTGCGCATTTGTCAGGGTTGACAGTGATGCTATTAGGGACCAGCCTATCGAAAAGAATTTTGAAATGGTCTGCGTGCTGTTTTTTTAGAAGCGCTGGCAACTAGGATATCGTCGATGTATGGATAGAAGCAATCTAGGCTTCTTGTGACTGAATCGATAATTCGTTGAAAAGTCTGATCTAGGATGCGAAGAACGAACGGAATACGCAAAATTCGAAGAGCCCAAACGGCGTGATTACGGCAGTCCTCGGCATGTCTTCCTCAGCAACTGGAATCTGGTGGTACGCTCGAATCAGGTCGTTTTTCGAGACCGCACGGATGCCGCGCAGGCCTGTCGTGACGTCCTGAATGTGAGAAATAGGACAGCGGTTGGTAACCGTAACGATATTGAGTGCTTGGTAATCACCACATGGGCGCCAGTCTCCTGACCGTTTAGGCACCAGGTGGAGTGGCGACGACAACGGGCTTTTAGACGGGAAAACGGTGCCTAGTTCAAGCTAGTGCTCGAATACTGCGCGAGCAATTTTTAGCTTGTCAGCGGTCATTCGCCTGGCTTTGGCAAAAGCAGGCGGACCTTTGGTAACCATGTGATGTTTTGCAGCATCAGTAACGGATGGAAACGGTGCCATTGCGCGAAAGACTTGCGGGGACTTGGTGTTAAACATCTGATGGATAGATGAGCTTGACTGGTTGCCGTATACAGGACTGCTTGACGCAAGCTCGGTCAAAGTACCTATATCCGCCAGGTTTGTTTTACGATCGATCAGACGGCGTTGCTTCGCGTCAACAAGCAAACCGAAGTGCTGCAGAAAGTCAAGAACAAGCATTGGCATCTGGACATCTGCGACGCGAAGGGTCTATTTAAATGAACCTCGTAGGTTTAAATTAAGCGTGCGTGAGCGTAGAATATACACGCGAATAGCGGTGCCGTTTGCTGCGCTCCATGAACTAGTCGCCTCTTCGATAACACCGTTAGAAACACGTAGGATAACGCTGAGTTCTGCGCCGTTGTCAACGATATAGCGTACTCCCGTACTGCGATTGGTGACAAAGAAAAGGCGACTGGGGCAGCCAGCAACGTCCGTCCCCCCTACGTTCTGGCCGGTCCGTTTCCATGCTTGTTGCGCTAGAAGGAACAATGCGGGTGATACGATCTGGCCTGATGACCAAATCGCTTGTGGTACCAACAATAGCAAGCGTTTTCCCTACAAATGCCACAAATGTCTGTTTAATAACACTGCGACGTGGCGGATGTGGCTCGCCACTCAATAAAGTCACTTCCCCAATCTCACGTTGGCAAGTTGACCGATACCACACTTACAAAATCTTGCATAAATCTACTCCCGTATGAACACGCCTACATATTTAATCAGTTACATGCCAATATCCTTAAATATTCCTGCAGCTGTTTCCGCATGCTTCACTCACTTGCCCCGCAGTGGGTACACAAACTCATCGGACTAGTTCCTCATTAACGTACTCCTCCTTTGTGGTCTGATATCATATCTTTACATCTCGCGTTCTGTGAACATAGAGTTCGGACAACCTTTGGGCCGTATGGGCCCACACTACTGACTCCATGTGTACTACTCCCGCTCTCGGTGCTTCTACTCATGCTATCATGTACAATATTGCACATATGCTGATCATGCCTAAAAGGCGTGCCTCGCTTAGTCGAGAAAAATATTTATTGGTTTATTTATAAGGGGTGATTTGGAAGGTGATCTAGGACGAGTGCGACTACTGGAACGATTTCGTTAGTTAGTAAGTTAGGTTCACTAGTCAATCTGTAAGTGTCGCTACTTGCACTCTTAGTCCTGCTACCTCTGCACTGGAAGTAGACTGCACCTGAAATAGTTGGGCGCTGGATGCCCAAATACGGTTGGCAATGTCGGCGAGCTGAGAAAGAGGCGCATGGTTTGCATGCTGGGGGCAACGCATGTCACGTTTCAGGTGGCGTGGCCACATCTCTTTAAGGAAAGAGTCGCCAACAGAGAGCGACTTAGCTAGAGCTTGCATCTTGTGCAGCAACTGAGAAGGCTTTCGATCACCTAGATCGGTTGCGCTAAGAAGCTGCGTAACGCGAGCATGGTCTGATATGCCGAATCGCTTTAATACTACGGCCTTAAGCTCACCGTAACTTTGCTGACATTCGGGAAGCTCCAAGATGTCGTCGAGGTCATCCACGACTTTCGGAGAAAGCGCTGCGACAACGCAGTGAAATTTGACACTGTCAGTATTAACGCAATGTAACGAAAATATGAATTCTAGATGAATAAACCAGGTCTTGTGATTAGTCTCTCAGAAAGGCGGGATAGGAAAAGAAAATCTACTAACCTGATCGTCAGAAACTGAGTGAATGACCTTCATGGCGAAAAATTAAGGAGCGCGTGAAAGTGAACGCAAGTAAATAAATAAATAAATAAATAAATAAAGCGGAGGGGTAGACGGAATGAGTGACCGGATCGGAAAAGAAATATGAAACTCAAAGCACAAGAAAAATTATTTTTCGGGGCACCAATTATAGTGCGATGATCGTGCGCTATATATTCTGCACGAGACCAGACGGCCAACCAAAAGCAATGGGTAGAACACACAAAAGTAAGCCAGGGAAAATATTTATCGTTATTGAGGAGTTAGCTAATGCTACAAATAGGGCATCAGAGGAGAGCTGGCTAGGGAGGATGTAGCTGGGCTCCGGGTGCGTGGATGGAGTGTCGTTCGTAGTCCAGTCGCGCGCCAACGGGGGAGATCGTGTTCGTGTTTCCAGCAAACGGGAACAACGATCCAAAAGGCAAACAGTCTAATGCCCTAATACATAAGAAAGCCATAATTTTAATATATTTTAGAATAGTTTACACGGTCGTGCGGGAAATCTCCATTTCACTACAAGTTAGCTATTTAGCCCGGCTAGTTTGCCTTGTCTTCGTCGTCATCTCATGAAGCTACACAAGCCATGTTGTGACCGGATAAGGGCGGAAACTCAGTTATCAGGTAGAGTTATCGAGCGCTGGAATTCGCTTCCAGAAAATATAATCAGGGAGCCTGCGGTTAAGGGTTTCGAGCGTCAGTTAGACACTTTTGGGTGGCAACACGAAACCTTTCCCTCCGCCTGACCATATCCATCTCCCAACTTTTAGTTCATATTCTGTCATTCTCTTCACTCTTTTGTGTTATCCTTCAGTTACTTGACTTGCGTCCCCTTATATCTTCCATTTTCTTTCTACTGGTTCCTTAGTTCACGTGACCTACACAGCGGAGACTGCTAGTGCAGGGAAGGTGGACAGTAACTGGTTGACCAAGATGTGTTTCGGGTGTTTCGTTTTGGACCTATTAAGACCTCCTAGCACGTTAACCTTTTTCGGCTCATCGATCCGCTCAAGAAGGAACACTCAAGGGATTTTCCTATCATTCCAGTCTATCTGAATTCAAAGCTGAATCTTACCTCCCGTACAACATCCAAAACCTTCACATTTACAGATAACTATATATCCGGCTCAGGACGACGGCTAATCTTCCAACTGTTAGTGCAATGAATCCTTGAGTTCATTGAGTAGTAAAGAACTGAAGCGAGGCCCCGTGAACCGGTATATCTATCAGTGTCTAAACAGCTGGTGTACTACTTACATTACTTAACATTTCACTGTTAACTGTCACCCGCCATTACCCTTCTATGCATCATAATACATTCACAGAACTTTCCAGCATATCGATCCGAATCTTCTTCTCCATGGGTAAAGGATCCTACCAGCATGCTCCAATGAATCGACAATCATTTTGACTGTCAATAAGCTATTCCCAGCCGACAGATAAATACCAGCTTATTGCTTCGTTTTCCAATGAAAGAAGATTGGAAGTGGGTGATTTTCACCCACCAGATAGTAACGCATCGTCTTTCTTATTTATTAACGTCGCTCATTTTTGGGCCAACGGTTCAAGTCGGGTCAGGTCAGGTCAAACCGACGATAGAGGCTTCCGCCTAGCAAGCGTCCAGTTTTTGTGCCGACACGTGAAGCGGCCCCCGGCACTTCGACATTGGATTGACTCTTCTTGCTTCTGTAAAGGAATGAAGCAAGCACAAGAGCAATTTGGCGCTCTCATGTGTCAGCATCCAAATACACTACATATTCCAGTACAACTACAATATCTTTGGAAAAAGGATAGACCAACAATCATCTAATCTCCTTTTGAAGGGTTCTACAGTCTCAGGCTCCACTAAATCAGTAGGAAGTTTATTCCAGAAGTTAACTATTCGGTTGGTAAAATACTGCCCTTATGTTCAAACGAGCTCTGTGAGGCTTGAGCTTCAGGCCATGCCTGCGCAGATGGTCTGACGTAAGCAACTCAAACAGATGGGCGGGACTAAGTCCCTTCATGATCTTAAACTACTCTATCAAATCCCCCTCAATCTACGCCGTTCCAAGAAAAATAATCCCAAGCTACTTGGACGACCTTCGTACGAATTCCCTCGTTGACCTTCGGTCATCCTGGTCGCAAGTTTCTGAATATTTTCTATACAGTGACGTCACTCCGGAGGTACGGTGCCCAGGCCTAAACCCAATACTCCAGATGTGGCCTAACCACTGCTTTATATAACGGCAAGAATATTCTGCTTTAGTGTTACGCAGCGCCCTCCTAAGACGAAATAACTCTTGTCGAGCTTCATTGGCAGCATGGCTACACTGTGCCGAAAGCTTAAAATTGTTCTCCACGATGACACCTAAATGGCGGGCTTCATCAGTACACCGCAATGTTAGAGATCTTGCAGGAGACTAACTGTAATTCCGCTGCCACTACTGGTCAATAGTTGACATTTATTGGCATGTAGAGGTAGATCCCATTGGCTCGACCAATTCACCACAGGGATGGTGTGCTTAGCCAATGTCGCTCGGTTCCCCCTACTGACTAGCCTCAAGTCATTTGCGAAAATATAGCAGGGATCCGCAAGAGCCAGGTCCTTTACAAACATAAGAAACAACAACGGACCCAGTACCGAACCTTGGGGGACATCGTGGCTCCGGTTTCCTCCTCCTTGGCGGTAAATTGAAATTTTTGAGCGTGCTGTCTTTTTGAGGTTTTACTTTCAAAGGACAGTTCCGGAACAGTGTTTACAAGTGTCGTGCAAAAATTTGACTTTTGTCAAATTTCGCTTGATCCAAAGAATTTTGGATCATCGTTTTCCCCGGATTACGTCGTACCCGTTTTCGGGTACTTACCAACGTCGTCCATCTTTTCGGGTTCAGCCTCTGGCTATTTTTCCGGTATTTTTGTGTTTTGTAATCCGTTTTGCACCTTGTTTAACCCATAACTGTTTCTGTTGACTGCCCTGCAGGTAACAGCTTGTCGGTTTTACGTTTTGATACTTGTTTCACACTCTTTGAAAGCGTCATGTCGGATTCACTGAATACCGGCGCTAATGTGTCTTCGGCTGCATTGATCAGCGAATCTAATGCTGTATGCGGCAGCGGGAGCTGCTCAAAGCCCGTGACGGACGAGTCTGGTGGCATGCAGTGCTATGTATGCAACTGCTGGTACCATGAGACCTGTACCGATTTGAGCCCTGATCAGTACGCAATGCTTTCGACTAGCGATAGCATGCTGTTCAATTGTCTTCTATGCCGTCGCCGTCGATCTACGCGTCTTGAGGTCACTGAGGAGACATCGAGCAACGTCGGGCTGGGTAACCAGCAGTTGTGGTCCTTCCTCATATCTCTTGATCGGAAAGTGGAGTTACTGATGAGGAATATGGGAGTCTCTATTGATGTCGGCTCATTGGAGGAAGACACGCAACTAACCTCAATTGCTGTCGATGAAAATCCGACTGAGGTGATGGCTACCGTGTCGTGTGTCCCAGCGGTCCAGAATGCCTCTAAAGGGGCCTCTGATGTCGTACTGGAAGCCGTCCAAAGCGAGACCGAACTTATGGCCCCTGGGCCCAATAAAAGCAAGAGGAAGAGGGCTAAGAAAGTCCGTAAGGCTGCCTCAAAGCCTGAAGGTACTGAAAGCATTAAGGTATTGGAGGTGGAACACAAAACTCCAACTCCAATCACCCCAGTTCCATTGGCGAAGCAACGCGCCGTGTCGACTTCGGCCACACCCGCAAAGTCTGAAAAGACTAGACCGGTGAGGGAGTTGGAGGCAGAGAATAAAGCCTCAACCTCAATTACTCCAGCTCACTTGGCGAAGAAACGCGCCGTGTCATCTGCCAAACCGGTCGAAACTGAGGTCGCGTCGAAGACGCGTGGAGTGAATACGCCTCGTCGAGGTGATTCTTTTACTGATAGTAGCGTTATCTTTCGTAACGTTGCTGAATCCGCGGCAGCTCTTCCAAAGGAACGCATGCTGGATGACCTCCAGTGGTTCAAGCTCTGCGTCAACAAGATGCTTCCACCTGGTTTCCCCGGTGTCACTATCAGGAAACTAACCAGATTGGGGAACGTCCCTGTAGACACGCCAAATCCGCGACCCCGACTACTTCGTGTAGTCCTCTCAACCCCGGAGGAACGCAAAGCGTTAATGCGCTTTGCATTCAAACTCAAGGGTAGTAATGTCAGCGTTCAGCCGGACCTCCCACTGGCAGATCGACTGAAGTTAAAGGAAGCCATCAAAAGCCTCAAGAGCAGGCGGGCGGCTGGTGAGCAAGGCCTTCGTCTTGTGGGTTTTCAGGTGGTCAGCCGGAAGTCAAATTCTGCCCTACCAGAACCTCTCCTGGTAGCGTACGACCCAGGGCTGGTCGTGCCGAGTTCCTTCGGGTAGTGCTTAGTAATGTGCGTAGCCTAAGGAACAAGGTACACGAGGTGGGTCTACTTGTAGACAAATCTCGTCCCGACATACTTGCTATCACCGAAACGTGGCTGTCCCCGGATATCACAGACGGTGAAGTATGTTTTCCTGGCTACGCACTGCTTAGATGCGATCGCTCCGTTGGCCGCCAAGGTGGGGGCGTCGCTCTTTATGTGAGTTGTAAACTCGATGTGTTGAGGACCTGTGTGTTCCAGTCGCCGGATCAAACTGTTGAAGCCCTCTCGACTATTGTGTGCACTTCCTCTGCTCAGTTTACAGTTGTAGTGGTATATCGAAGTCCTGGAAGTATCTCCAGGGAGGTTATTGAATTTATTCGTACTCAGGCTGCCAATAGGTGTCTAATACTGGGTGACTTCAACCTCCCTGAAGTCTGCTGGGCTGATCTATCTTGCAGTTCGGCGGTGGGCACTTTCGGTTCGGATCTCCTTGAGCTAACATTGCAACTGCCTTTGCATCAGTTCGTGGACCTCCCGACTAGATATATGCGCAACCAAATTCCGTCTACCTTGGATCTCATTTTTGCGAAGTCACACGATTTCGTAAGTGATATTACCTACGACTGTCCTCTAGGAGCCAGTGACCATGTCTGCATATCCTTTCGATGTGCTCTAACTAAGTGTCATCAAGCTACCGCTGAGGCATGTCCAAATATTTGGCGGGCAGACTTTAACGCAATGCGAGACAAAGCTTCAGTTTTGCGTTGTGCGATCACCGTGGCTGACACCGTTGAGACAGCCTGGGAGAAATTTAAGGCATACCTCACCGAGATCTCTGCTCCCCACATCCCACTCACTAAGAGAAGGGTGACACGGGCGCAGCCTCCATGGATAGATCATACAGGTAAATACCTGCTCAGGAAGCGCTCTAAGTGCTGGCGAACTTACCAAGCGGCTTCATCAACCAGCACCTACGAAAGCTATCGAGCGGTTAGAAATAAATGTAAGCATCATCTTAGAACTCTTCGTCTTCAGTACGAGGAGGATTTGGCTAACGCAGCCGTAACAAATCCAAAGTTCTTTGCTTACGTAAAGAGACGTAGCGGTACAAACTCGTCTATACCGGCTTTACTACGAGCGGACGGGACCCATGGGCATACCGACTATGATAATGCCTGTATACTTAGCGAACAGTATACTGGTGTCTTTTCTCATGAGGCCTCTCTACCTCAGGTTGAGCTGGTCACAAAAGTTCCGGAGGATTCTTGCCTAACTGAAATCAGCATAACGGAGACACAAGTCTTCGGGCTATTGCAAGGGCTAAATCCTTCCAAAGCTTCTGGCCCTGATTCAATTCATCCGAAGCTGATGCATGAATTGGCCGCTGAGCTAAGTGGCCCTCTGACATGCATGTTTACAATATCACTCGACAGCTGTGCCTTACCTTCGGAATGGAAGAAGGCAATCATCTGTCCGATTTTTAAGGGCGGGGACAGAGTTCTGCCCGCGAACTACCGGCCTGTCAGCTTAACAAGTGTAGTAGTTAAGTTGTTTGAAAAATTGGTCAGGGATTCGGTGGAGAATCACCTGATTAAGTTTAACCTTCTCAGTGCGGCCCAGCACGGATTCCGTAAGGGATTTTCATGTCTGACAAATTTACTTGTAGCTCGTGAAAGCTGGGCTGAGGCAGTAGACAACGGTCACGCCATCGACGTGCTTTTCGTTGACTTCTCGAAAGCCTTTGATACTGTCCCACATCAACGACTCTCATTGAAGTTGAGATCGTATGGGATATCTGGAGCCGCCCTTAAATGGGTTTCTGCTTTCCTAGAGGGCAGAGAACAGTGTGTACGCGTGGGGCGTAGCCTTTCGCTTAGACAAGCTGTTCTTAGTGGCGTTCCGCAGGGCTCGGTTCTAGGGCCGTTGCTTTTCGCAATTTATGTCAATGACCTACCCCAGGAGCTTGGAGTACCGTCGCTATTGTTTGCTGATGACCTCAAGCTCTGGAATATTGTGGATATCCCTGGTGGCTCTGAGGCACTTCAGAGTGCCTTGGATAGGCTCTGGGATTGGTCAACCTTATGGTTGATGCCCATAAATC
Source organism: Dicrocoelium dendriticum (assembly GCA_944474145.2). NCBI lineage: Eukaryota > Metazoa > Platyhelminthes > Trematoda > Plagiorchiida > Dicrocoeliidae > Dicrocoelium > Dicrocoelium dendriticum. The sequence goes on along the minus strand of OX104064.1, from coordinate 205,692,792 downwards.
AGGCGAAATGTTCTGTCCTCCGCATTGGAGGTGCTAGTCCCCCACGCGCTATGTAGTTGGTGGAAGTGAACTCCCTGTTGTCATTCAGCAGGTTGATCTAGGTATCACCCATACCTCATTGCTTCACTCTGGGGAAAATTGGAGGAAGGCTGCTTGTAGAGGGTTCCGTATGATGTGGTTTATTCGCCGCTCCTTCGGTGTCCTAACGGCCAATATTTTTGTGAAGCTGTTCTCAGCTTTTGTGCGACCTCACTTAGAGTACTGTATCCAGGCTTGTCCACCTTGTCTTGTAAGGGACAAAATGGAACTGGAGAGGGTTTTGCGAGTGGGTACAAGGTTAGTGCAAGGATTACGGGGGCAAACGTATCCCGAACGTTTGCTTAGCTTGGGTATGTACTCAATGCACTACCGCAGAATTAGAGGAGACTTGATCCTCACTTACCGTATCTTAACGGGTAAGATCGGTCCAGACTTGTCCTGGCTATTTAGTCCCGCCAAGCTGCCTAGTCTCCGAGGTCACCCGTTGAAGCTGCACAAACAGCGTTCTGACCGGGTAAGGACGGAAACTCGCTTGTCGCGTCGAGTTATTGAACGTTGGAACTCGCTTCCGGCGCACGTGGTTAGGGAGTCTACGGTAGAGGGTTTCGAGCGTCAGTTAGATGCTCTTGGGTGGCAGTACCAAACCTTCCCCTTCTCCTAACCGACTTGTATCTTCAACTTTCCCTTCGTTCTTTTTTAATTTTCTTCTCACCTTGGTATTATCATTATTTAGCTGACATTCCTCCTCTTGTTTTCTTAGCTTACCCTTCACTCTTACTTCACATTGTAGGACTAGTTAATACTATTCCGACACGATACGCGGAATTAAGCGCGGATATCAGAAGGCAATTGGAGCCGGACACAGCGGCGTGTATTCGATGGTCTACCACAAGAAGCGGACGGATGAATCGAGAAGAGAGCGAACACGCGAGCGCGGGAACTTACAATTCAGTTATGTCGATCCGGTTGTAAGGTTAAAACAAGCAGGAGTAATGTACAATCGGTCAACAATTAAATTGTAAATGAAAGATAACAGTTATCTTTTAGGGCGCCACAGAGCTCCCCCTATAGAAGGTTGAAGATAGAAAGCCTTCGAAATCGAAAAGGAATATTGAAACGACGTTCGTAAGGTAAAAAAGTGCCAAGGAAAAATGAGGAAGCGTTCGTGTAAATGGGGGTTCACCGGAAGTCGGAGTCCGCTGTGCCGTTTGTGATTTATTATTTATTGATTGCAGGGCAGGGTGCATTTCGGCGAGCTGTTGCAGCGGGCTTGCCGGACTACAAAAAACTCGCTAGTCCAGAAAAAGGCCGACAGGACCTCAACCTCCGCTGCTGCCAAACGGTGCGCTTGGGGGTGGTCTCTCCCCCCGTCGCACCCCGCCCAGTGCCAAAACGACCCTCGTCCCACCTAGAAATGACCATGGTCCCATGGAGAAGCGACCCTCGTCACGCGAAGAAGCGATCTTCGTTCCGCGAAAAAGCGACCCACTTTCCGCGGAGAAACGGCCAGCGTTCATGTCAGAGTCCTCGAAATGATTCCTCGTGTGGGCTAATCGATCGAAGGGGAGGGTTTGGGGCATGTAGAGACGAGAAATTAAAAAACTCGCGCAGAAAACACCAAAAAGAACAAATGAATGAGCTGCGTGTTTAAATTTGTTTGGTTTTTGCATATCTTTTCGACAAAGGATTTTCGGGTTTTTTGATATTTTTGTTTGTTTTCAGAACGTTAAGCGAGCAAAAATGGGGCAAATATATACAAAATCTACAAAGCTAAAAATATTTACACTGTACATAGTCGGAGAAACGAACGGGCTTACGCACCTCCCGACCACGGAGATTGGTCGTGGGAGGCGGCGGGCTAGATTCGGGAGATATAATTGGACGGCTTGTAGACCGAGATTGTGGTCTGATTGAACCGCACTAGAATGCTGTAAGCTGGTACAGTGAGTTGTGACGTCGCACGAAACACTACTAGACGAAGTAGGCGAGGGGTTTTCTTCCATAAAGACGGGTATTAGATGGTCGATGGTGACGACTTCGTGTCCACCACCGCGGTCAGTAGTGTACGCCTTACTCGCACGATGTAGCACCTTGAAAGGTCCTATGTACGGCGACTGAACAGGCTGTCCAACACCTTCTGCGCAAAGAAGGACGTGTGAAAACGTAGACAGCGTCTCGGGCACGTACACTGGTGTCTTCTGCGATCGAGGAGCCGGTGGACGTCGCTCACGCACCTGGTGAGCCAATCGATCAGTGTAACTTCCGTAGTCAAAAGTGGAATTAACTGGGACTGGCGTTACCAGCTGTCCAGGCAACCGCAGCGTGCAACCGTAGACTAGCTGCGCTGGTGTGGCGTCGAAATAAGTTTTAACCGTGTTTCTTAAGCTTAAAATGACGAGGGGAAGTGTTTCAGACCATGAAGGATCTGCGTGCGCACGTAGCGCTGCCTTCAACTGGCGGAGAAAACGCCCCACTATGCGGTTAGCGGCCGGATGATACGCTGTCGTCTGAACGTGGCGACAGCCTACATCCTTAAGCAACGTGGCAAATGTCGACGAGAAATGTGACCCTCGATCGGTTGTCACAATGGCGGGACAGCCGTAGTGAGCTACCCAACACTTCCGAAAAGCCTTCGCCACTGTTTCCGAAGAGCCGTTTGGCATGGAAATAGCTTCCGGTCACCTAGTGAATCGATCGACATAGGTCAGTAGATACACAGCGCCTTTGGAAGGTGGCAGAGGACCTATGAGGTCGACGTGCACGTGATGAAAACGTGCGACCGGCGTCGGAAATGTGCCCAATGGGGTTCTCGTGTGCTTGTGCACCATCGCGTTCTGACACGGAAGGAAAGCAGACGCCCAGGTACGGACGTCCCGATCAACATTGCGCCAAACGAATCGCGCGGTTACGAGTTTAACCGATCCACGAACGCCTGGATGAGACAAGCCGTGCAACGCGTCGAACACGGTCTGCCGAAACTCACGTGGGACGACTGGGCGCGGCGGGCCCAGAGATAAATCGCAGAGTATCGTTCCGTCTGATGACGTCAGTGGAACGGGTCGTATGCCCAATGAGGGAGACCTGCGTAGTAGCTCAACCTCAGGATCGTTGAGTTGCTCTGCGGCCATGGCTGCCAAGTCGATAGCAGTGCCGGCGTCAGCGGAGATAGCTTGGATGCGGGAATTGCATCGGCGACGGCGTTGTGCACACCTGAGACATGCCGCGTATCGGTCGTAAACTGAGCGATATAGTCAAGTTGGCGCGACTCTCTAGGAGAGTATCGGTCGGTAGTCGAGCCAATCACGTAAGTCAGGGATATGTGGTCGGTGAAGACGACAAAGCAGCAGCCTTCTAGGACGTGTCGAAAGTGACGTATCGCTAGCTATACTGCTAGTAGTTCTCTACCGAACATGCTGTAGCGAGATTCGGTAGGTTGTATACGTTTGGAGAAAAACGCTAAGGGTTGCCCCGCGTCGGCTACTCGTTGCTGCAAAACAGCGCCGACTGCCACGTCCGAGGCGTCAGTACTGAGGGACAGTGGGGCGGTCGTATCGTGATGCGCTACAGAAGCTATGTTGGCGATAGCCTCTTTCCGCGACTTAAAAGCAGCGCGTGATGTGGCAGGGAATTCGAAGTTCTTGAGTTTCCCTCGGAGAAGGTCCGTGAGTGGTTTCATCAGCGAAGCGCAGTTGGGTATAAATCGACGATAAAAGTTAACAAGGCCATCAAACGCCTGAGCTGTTTGAATGAATAAGGCTCGGGGTGGTCGATGATGGCTTGAATTTTATCCTGCAATGGCACGACGCCTACAGAACAGATAAGATGGCCGAGGAAGTTGACTGAATAGTCACCAAACGAACACATTTCCGCGTTGATCGTCACCCCGTGTTGAGATAAACGACCAAAAGGTGTTCATACGTGGCGTATGTGCTCTTCTGGTGATGAGCTTGCGATTAAAATGTCATCAAGATACGCGTAAGTGAAGTCTAAACCGCGACAAACTTGGTCGATGAAATGCTGAAAAGTTTGCGCAGCGCTCTTTGGGCCAAATGGCATGCTTAGAAACTCGAACAACGAATGGAATTGTCACGGCAGTTTTAGCGATGTCCGCTTCGGCTACCGGAATTAGGTTGTATGCGCGTACCAAGTCGATTTTGCTGAAGATACTTTTACCTGCCAGACTGGCGTTGAGATCCACTATGTCTGAGATCGGATAGCGATCAGGCGTGGTCACTGTATTCAAGGATCGATAGCCGCCTCAAGGACGCCAGTCTCCCATGACCTTCTTCGGGACCGTATGCAGAAGCGACGCCCATGGGCTGTTGGACGGCCTGGCGATACCAAGTTGAAGTATGTGGTCAAATTCGGCTCGCGCTACTCGTAGTTTATCTGGAGCAAGCCGTCTTGGTCGTGCGCTAACTGGTTGACCGCGCGTAACTATGTGGTGAGCGACCTCTGTCGTGACTCGTGGAAGCTGTGCAGCCGGTCGAACCAGTTGCGGGTATCCGGAGGGTAGGCTCAAGTAGTCTGACGGTGCGTCTGCGATCCGAAATACAGGGCTGATTATCGGAACACCTGAAAGGACACAATCAACACCTAGTTTAGTACGGTCGTCTAAAAGTCTGTGGCGACCAGCGTCAACAAGCTGGCTGGACGAACAACCTCCTCGTGGTGCCAGCTGGGTGGATTGGGTTTACCCCTTCCAGCAAATAGTTCGGCGGCAGTGTTCCAGGACGTGGTGGGTTTCCTCCTGGCAAGCGTTCTCCCTATAAAAAGCCACAAATGTCCGCTTAACAACACTGTGACGTGGCGGTTGTGACTCGCCACCAACTAAAGTCACCCATTGCTTATCCGGACGCCCGCTTCAAGTCCACCGCCATCAAGCACCCATTTAACACTGGCCACACGTTCAAGCACGATCAAAAAGACTGGAATACATTTACGAACTCCATAAACACGGCTAAACACGCCCACATACACACTTACATACATTTATATAACAATCTATGCGACAATCTCATTGATCCATTGTACATTGACTGATCACAGTTTGTACTCTTAACATGATCATGTCTGTGCAGACGTGCCTCGCTCAGTCGAGAATAAACATTTTATTTATTTATTTTTTTTAACATGTTGGAGGAAGTCAATACCGATAATGGCGAAAGGTAGAGACGCAACCATGAAAACCCAATAAAAACCTCGGCGAAGATTGAAGTCTAGGTTCATCATGCGCTGACCGAATGAAGCTATGGGAGAACCGTTGGCCGCACGCAAATTGTACGTAGGCTCCGAGTGTTTGTCGTTAGCGGTCGCTGGGGTGACGCTGACTTCTGCTCCCGTGTCGATAAGGAACGTGATGGAAGAACGTCGATTCTTAACGTGAAACACTCGGTTTGCTTGCCTACTGACGGATACGTTTGTCATAATAATATGCGGGCTATTCGCTTTCCCTGAAGCAGCTGGGTCGTGCATAATGCAGGGAGCCCGACAAGGTCTAGCTCTTCCACCGTATAGGCAGTGATACCAACATACTTCTTCGACAGGTTTGACATTGTCTGACTGAGCAATTATAGGGAAAATGTTGCGCTTTCGTGACGAACGTGACGTACTCGGTGCCGGCACAGACGAGCCGCAATGAACGGCAGCCAAAATGTGGTCAACATGTGACCGTGGCACACGCTGCTTCGAAGCCTTCATCGCTGCTATCTTGATGCGAAGTAGCGCAATTTCCTCATGTTTAGAGACAGATCGCGCTAACGAATGTGAGCAAATCTAAGATTCGGTTTTCATCGATCAGAATACGTCACCGGAGCTACTGGTCGTCTGCTGCGGAAGACGTTCAAACGCAGCGTCTGCCGTAGTAGCTAATTCTTTCAGGGGTGTATCTATAAACATGGACAGCATTGCCGGAAATGGCTCTGGGAGACGTGCAAACCACAGCTCCATTATCTCTTTTTCGCTCAAGAGTAAGGGACCCGCGATGCGCTGAAGTTCGCGGAGCAACGCCGACGGCTTGCGATCTTCTAGCTTGAGACCATTGAGCTGTTCAACTCGAGTTTATGCGCTGGGCCGTAACGCTTTTAATATCGCTTGCTTCATCGCTTCATACTTTGCTTCATTCGATGGGCAGAGTAGCGTGTCATCAATCAGCGTCACAACCGACAGAGGAAGGCGTGGGACGAGCTGATTGTACCTCGGACGGTCCGTCGTAATGCCCTTATTTTCTAGTTCGATCTCGAATATCTTAAACCAAACTTCTGGACTGTGTTCCATGAAATTTGGAACAGCCAAAGGAAGCATGGGTACGCTGTGAAACGACTCGGAAGCCCCTCTCGAAATGTGCGTCGAAAGATAAAGAATGGACAAAATACGATAAAAAGTACTAAACTTACGCAAGAAACAAATGAATACAGTCATATAATGGTTAAAAAGGAACGAACTCACCAAAAAATACAAACGAGATAAAAAGTCGAATTCGCGCGTGCGAATCGGGGTCACCATTTTGTAGGACTAGTTAATACTAGTCCGAGACGATGCGCGGAATTAAGCGCGGATATCAGAAGGCAATTGGAGTCGGACACAGCGGCTTGTATTCGATGGTCTACAACAAGAAGCGGGCGGATGAATCGAGACGAGAGCGAACACGTGAGCGCGGGAACTTACAATCAGTTGTGTGTCGATCCGGTTGTAAGATTAAAACAAGAAGGAGTAATGTACAATCGGTCAACCATTAAATTGTACATGAAAGATAGCAGTTATCTTTTAGGGCGCTACAACATAAACCGGCCTGGCAGGGACTGCTAGGTAGGAAAATATGGGTAGTAATTGGTTGGACAACAGTGATGCGGTCTCTGTTTTAGGCTGTCAATTCCCGATCCGACGACACGCAAAAGAAGGAACATTCACGGGATTATCCTATCGTTCCGGTCCCAACTGAACTTGAACTTGTACCGTTGTACGCATGACCAACACTAGAACTAGCTTCCCCAACCCTGACGCTGAATGTTATTCCACGTAAAAATTCAGCGAGCCATAGTAATGGTTGAGGATGCAATCCAAACCATGTCAGCTTCTCAATTAAAAATCGATGATTCACTGAGTCAAAGGCTTTACTGAAGTCCAAATAACACACCGCAACCGACATCCCACTATCAGGACACCGGGTAATCTCGTATAGAATTACAATAAATTGGTAAGACAAGACTTCTTTTTAAGAAAGCCACGTTGTTCCGCTCTAACTAAATGGTTACCAATAGTAACTCTCGTATTGGTGCATTCAAACACACATTTTCAGGTTAAACGGACTAAAACGTACACATCACCATGCAAGTACAATCACGTCTATGCAGCCAGTCGGATAGCTTCGCCATCTTGAATTCATACTGTTTGCTGTGCCACTAGTGGCCAGCCAATTTTTCAGTACAAAATTAGCCACTCCCATCCTTTACCGTATTACACTAGAAGGTGTCACGTAGTGGCAACCATAGAACTGCAAGAAATGTGGGCCATAAAAAAATAAGTTGCATCAATTTTAAAGCTTAAAATACGACTATGTCTGGTATTTTCCAAAAAGCGGTTAATATCTATGTACATGAGTTTAGTCGCTACTTTAAATGAGGTCTAATGTTAGAGGTCGTATTTGGCTGTTATTTCGCATTGCAACCATGGCGGCTGGCTCCGGTGGCACCTTTGTTGGACATTCGTTTCATAGCTTTGATGAATTCTATTCCCTGTATACGTCATTTATGCAACGAAACAACGTCAATTTTGTTTGCTGTGAGGTATGATCGCATCTTTTATAAATGCCTGCGCTGTAAGTGCCGGAAAACAAGGAGCAAAGGAATACGGCGAGTCTAGTATATGGTTTATAATGTTAACCGTCCTATTTAGTTCCCGAGACACCGATTGCAGTGCTCATGTCAATGTTGCTCTGGATGGCCGTAAGCTAAAGGTGCTAACGTTCCAACTCTCACGCAACCATCCATGTAACCGGCTTCTTTTCGAAAGGCGACTTACTGAGGAGGAATGCAATCAAGCTGCTGACTTATTTCGATACAACACCCCTACGTGTGACATAAAGCAGTACATCGAGAATGCATTCGGGAAACACGTCACAAGAGACGACGTCCTTAATGTACGCCGCAGATTGCGTTCGCCCGTGTCATGTAGGTGAAATGTCACGTTATTATTGCTAGCCAATTTGCGACAGGCCCTGCAGAGCGTGGAACAGGATTTGTTTCGTGGAAACAATTTCTGAAAAAGGCTTACTTACGCATGTGTGCTTTTGCATGAGCTTTTAAATAGCTTTTCACCTCCGCTCAGACACTTCGGATGGTTGTGACGCGGTACCCTGCTGCAGCTATGCATATGTGTCACATAGTACGGACAACGCACCCGCTATGCCTATGCGCTTACAAAATGAGACGACCACTTCGGCGGAGCTGCAGCCTGTCCGCAAACCTGCGTTTGAGTATGTCATAATATATTGTTACCTGCATCCTCCTCAGTGTAGATCTGGATTCCACTGCAAATGAACCCTTTGCTGGAAAGACAACCGTTTTAAGAAGCACTTTCATGATCTGCTTGCCAGACAGTAAGTTCTGTGCCATTGTCATTAAACCACTGCAGCCGATGATTACGACTTTGCCTAACTGCTTAAGGGCCAGCCTGTGAGAACGCAAACTAGGCCTTTTTTAAGGCCACCTCCTGTTTCGTTTCCGTGTGCTTCCCTCTTGCCAACCCGACGCAACTGCTCGGTTGACGGCATTGATTGGAACATTCGGTAAATGAATCGGACTGTGGCTCTGTAATCCTCGCAGGAATGGCCCAATTGCTGTTTAACTGGGCCTCCAAGCCCATGCATTCCTTGTTCACAATGGTTTCCTTTATGTACATTACTTTTACCCCACTCCTTAGTGATCCGCTGTGTTGACGTGACGCATATGACGTGTCCGGCACATTTGCGTGAGCACTTTGAATGGGTCTGAACGACAACGTTCCCGGAAATGTTATCTGCGCCAATACGTTTCTTGACAATTCTGTTATCATTTGCATGTCACCATTTCCGCATTGTCCCAGTGCTGTTAAAGAGCTAGCTATTGATGCCTACTGATTGGCATTTTTGGTGCTCTTGCAATGAGCTTGAGGCACCCTGTCTGGACGGGTAGACGAAGACATAGGTAGGCTATTATATCACCCGTGCACTAGGTCTGTGCTGATATGTATTGAGGCTTCAAGATCTACGCCATTGCTGCTAGTGCTAAGAGAGCTTTCTAGGCTATTTTATCACCAGTGCAACAGGCCTGTAATGATATGTATTGAGGCTCCAAGATCTACCTTCTTGGTGGTAAGTGCTACGAGACCTACGTAGGCTACTGTACCTCCAGTGTACCAGGTCTGTGCTGATATGTATTGAGGCTCCAAGACCTACCTTCTTGGTGATAGTGCTTCGAGACCTACGTAGTCTACTGTATCACCAGTGCACCAGGTCTGTGCTGATATGTATAGAGGCTCCAAGATCTACCTTCTTGGTGATAGTGCTTCGAGACCTACGTAGTCTACTGTATCACCAGTGCACCAGGTCTGTGCTGATATGTATAGAGGCTCCAAGATCTACCTTCTTGGTGATAGTGCTTCGAGACCTACGTAGTCTACTGTATCACCAGTGCACCAGGTCTGTGCTGATATGTATAGAGGCTCCGAGACCTACGCCATTGCTGCTAGTGCTAAGAGACCTATGTGGGCTACTGTATCACCAGTGCACCGGGTCTGTGCCGATATGTATGGAGGCTCCGAGACCTACGCCATTGGTGCTAGTGCTAAGTGAGCTATCTAGACTATTTTATCACCAGTGCAACAGGCCTGTAATGATATGTATTGAGGCTCCGAGAATTACATTCTTGGTTATAGTGCTAAGAAACCTACGTACCTTGTGAAGCCCTATTGCTCTCAAGCTTCCGAATTTCCGTTTACATCCTGGCAACTGGCTCCTCACCTCATCCCAAATGCCCTCCACTAGGCTTGTGATGCCCGTGACCCATAAACGTCTAACATGCCAACATGTTCATTCCTTCGTCATATGCTTGAAGCGACTGTGGACTTGCATTGTTACCATTACACTCAACATGTGGGCATAGGTCTGCTTTGCAAAACTAGTGGGGTCCTGTGGACTGCGGTGTGCACTTCCTCTACTCACTTTAGTTGTTTTGGCATATTGAGTATATTCTTACTGATGCAGGCAATAGGTGTCCATTTATTACCCTGTGACGCTACTCTACATGAAGTCATGTGCGCTGATCACATTAATATACGGAGCACACCGGCGCATCCTCCTTGGATAGATCGTACCGGTAAATACCTGCTCACGTAGAGCTCTAAGTGATGCCAAATTTACCGGACGGCTTCATCAAACAAAACCTACGGAAGCTACCAAGCGGTTAGAAATAAATGTAAGCTACATACCAGGACGGCTCGGCTTTAATTACGGTTGAAATCGTAGAGGATATCTGTATCCTAGCAATCCATTCGATGCCCGTGCTTAGTACTGTGGTACTGTGTTACAACCATTAACATCATTTAATGAGTTGTTTACAAAACCTACTTCTCCCACATTGTATATTTATTTCATTAGCAACCACCTCAAGTTCAAGTTCAAGTGGAACTGGAACGATAGGATAATTCCCGTAAGTGTACAGCCTCAATTACATTTACATTTACAGATAGCTCGATGTATTCCGCTCACGGCGACGGTTAATTTTCTAACTGTCAGTGCAACTAAGCCTTGAGTTCACTGAGTAGTAAAGAGCAGAAGAGAGGCCCCGTGAAATCTTCTTCACTTCGTCGTGGACCGATTTATCTAACGGTGTCTAGACAGCTGCTGTATTACTTTCATTACTTAACATTTCACTGTAACCTGATAACTTCTATAACCCTTTTAGGCATCATAATACAACTACAGAGCTTTCCAGAATATCGATCAGAACCTTCTCAATGCGAAATTGATCCCACCAGTGCAACAATCATTTTGTCTGTCAATAAGATACTCACAGCTGCCAGAGATATACCAGCTTATTGCATCCTTTTCCAAAGAAGGAACAATGATATTGTGTGATTTCTACCTACGAGATAGTAACAACGTCCTTCTCATTTGTTGACATCGTTCATTTTTGTGCCAACAGTTACCAATAGTAATCGTCATATTGGTGCATTCAAACACACATTTTCAGGTTAAGCTGACTAGAAAATACCAAACTCCACGCAATTCTAAGCACGTCCATGCAGCCAATCGGATAGCTTCGCCATCTTGAATTCACACCGTTTGCGTTGCCACTAGTGGCCAGCACACTAGAATCCAGTTGCTCGCTCTTGGCGCATTCGATGCTTCGTTATCCTTTTCTCTTGTTTTTCCGTCTTCTTGCTTCATTTTCAAGCTTGTCAATAATATAGATTAAAAAATATTCATTTGTTCGACGATGACCCAGAATGTTTTAGTCTCGACAAATCTGAACTTCACTTTAGTCACCCAGCATGGCTTCCGAAAGGGACATTCCTGCATCACTAACCTGTTGGTCGCTAGAGAGAAGTGGGCTAACTCAGTGGACGCTGGAAAACGTTTAGATGTGGTCTTCATCGACTTCAGCAAAGCTTTTGACAGTCCCACATCAGAAACTACTCTCTAAGCTCTGCGGAATTGACGTGACAGGGAACCTCCTACTATGGATCAGTGACTTCTTGCAAGGCCGGAACATGCAAGTCAAAGTAAACGATACCCTTTCATTCCCAGTGCCTATGTATAGTGGCGTACCACAAGGCTCCGTTCTCGGACCGGAATTGTTCAAGATATATATCAATGATCTACCAAGTATGCTACAAACGGACTGTCTGATCTATGCAGACGACCTCAAGCTATGGTCGGAAGTGTCCAGCCTCGAAAACGCCGACCGATTACATGAAACGCTTGATCTACTACACTTGGTCTATCAAGTGGAGTTTGCCGGTCAACAAAGATAAATGCTCAGTCCTTTCTGTGGGTGCTGCTGAACCACTGGGCGTCTATCACATTGGCGGGCACCTACTCAAGATTGCGACACAGGAAAAGGACCTGGGGACAATAATCTCCTCTGATCTCAAAACGACCCTTGACACGTTAAAGAAAACTGCTGCTGCGAACAGGATGTGGGGCGCCATAAGGAGATCATTCTCTAAAAGGACGCCGCAGATATTTAGACTTCTCTTCACCTCCCATATCCGTCCCATTCTTGAATTCAGACGTCCGGCCATAGCCCCTTTATCTAAACATGAAAGTGACAAGATAGAAAAATTCAGCGACGAGCCTCGAAATTTGTCCTTGGCTACGCAACCTCCCGTACCCCACCCGACTACAGAGGATGAACCTTTTTCCATTAGACTATCGCCGACGTCGCGGAGATCTCATCTATACCAGGCGCATCCTACGAGGAGAACTGGGAAACGAGCTAAGGCAGTTCTTTCAGCTAAGACTTGGCAGCTCGACTCGAGGTCACAGCTGGAAGCTGTTTAAACCGAGGAGGTTCAATGTCCGCTCAGATGTTGCTCTCTCTACTCGAGTAATTAATGATTAGGACCGACTGCCTGACCCGATTGTCAATGCGCAATCAGAAGCGAGTTTCAAACGTTTGCTAGACATCTTCCTACTGAGTACTCCAGGATCCTGCAGGACTGATACTACATCCTGAGCCATGACAGCCAATTCGCCTGCAATCCTTGGAAGATCGGGAAGCGAAGAAGCTGAAACGGGACCTCCCTTCTGCTCTCTACCACTCAATGAACTCAATGAGGCTATCGCAGTCTTGCTTTATGCTTCCTCGGTCCAGGTTGCGGTCGTGTTAGTGTATAAAAGCCGTATGGGTACCTCTAATGGAATCGTTGAGTTCATACGCACTCACCCTGTGAACAAGTGTCTGGTGTTGGGAGTCTTCAACCGGAGGTTTGTTGGGATGATCTATCTTGTAGTTCGGCTCTGGGATGGTTCGGTACAGAACTGCTGGACTTAACGCTGCAGGTACTACTACGCCAGTTCGCGGACCTTCCCACTAACTACATGGGAAATCAGCAGCCGTCCATTTTAGATCTTGTTTTTGCCAAGTCACTTGACATTGCTTACGACTCACCTCTTGGCGCCAGCGATCACTTTTGCTTGTTTTTCCAGTGTACCCTTATCAGGCCTTGCCAGGCTACTACCAGTTGGTATCCGAACATTTGGACCGCGGACTTCCAAACGATGCGGGATAAAGCTAGGTCATCGCCTTGTGTGATATCTGAGACCGACACTGTTCACATAGCCTGGTAAAAAACTTAAGGCTCATCTTGTCGACATTTCTACACCTCACAACCCACTAGTAAAAAAGAAGGGAGTCGAGAGCGCAGCCTCCATGGATAGATTCCGCGGGGAAAGGCCTACTAAAGAAGCGGTCTAGATGCTGGCGAGCCTACCGAACAGCTCTGTCTAACAGCACGTTCGAAATGAGTGTAAGCTACATCTTAGGTTGGCCCGGCTTCAGTATAAAAAGGGCTTAGCTAATACTGCCTCGAAAAATTTCAGAAAAATTCTTCGCTTACGTTAAACGACGCTGTGGTGCAAACTCACCCATACCACCATTACTACGAGGAGATGGGACCCATGCCTATAGCGACTATGACAAGGCATGCGTGCTTGGTGAGCAGTACTCAAGCGTTTTTGTTCGCGAAACAAATACGCCCTGCCGCGAACCAGTTTCAAGTGTCTCTGAGGACTCTTGTCCGGATGAAATTCCTGTAACTAAGTCTCAGCTTCTCCGGTCGCTGAGAGAGGTAGACCCACCTAAGGCTTCCGTGCCAGTTTCTGTTCATCCAAAATTATTGCACGAATTGGCAGTGGAACTCAGTGGACCTCTGACTTGTGCTTCAGAACTCACTCAACAGCTGTCTTACCTACCGAATGGAAGGATGCTGTTGTCTGCATGATGTTCAAGTGCGGTGACAAAGACCTACCGGCTAAGTACAGGCCTGTCAGCTTGACTAGCGTGGTCGTTAAGTTACTTGAAACAATAGTACGAGATATAGTGGAGCACCATTTAAATATGTTTAAGTTACTTGAACATTTAGTACGAGATACTTAATATCTTGGAACATATTTGGAACCGATCGGGAAGTCATCATTTCAGAAAACTTGGTAGACGATCGGTTAATGTATTTACGGTGACAGACGTTTCGCTTTTAACACAAAAGCTTCATTACTTTACTTTACTTTACTGTCATGATAGCGAGAAAGATGTTGAACATCTATGTAGCTATATCTCAATGTAGGACATGTCCCACTGACACAGTGTTACCTGTAGTAGTGAGCTAGCCCAGGTGAAAAAAGTAAAATATTTACGAGCATAGAAAAAATCTCCATGTACTTACGATATATTCTTGGATGAACCACATGGAGTCCTTCACCAGCTCCGCCGCCTATTACGGATGGGCATCGTTTCGGAAGCTGCAGTTGGTGGATTACGGGCTCCATGGGTTATAATCATTGAACGATTCCTTCGTCAGTTTCCTGTGAAGGCTTCGTCGAATCTGGCATCCGCAAAGTGCGCGTCCAGGAATCGTTTGAATTCCGACACCGAGTTCGCTTCTACTATCCGCGAGGGCAAACGGTTCCACATGTTCACCACTCGCCGCTCAAGACACAAGGGATGAGCTACCCACTTGAGGTCAGGGACTACCAGTTTGTACTGGTGACCTCGTGTGCTGCTTGACGCACGGACATGGAGCAGTGGCCTCAGCATCGGATAAGCACCCAGATGCAATACCCGATGGGTCATGATGAGGTCCACTCGCACGCGGCGGTAGGCTAGAGTATACAGACCCAATTGTCTGCATCTTTCTTCATACGGCACACCCTGAAGACCGGGAATGAGCCGTGTGGCTGTGTTGTACTCTTTCGAGCTTGTGTATCTCGCCTTTCGTCAACGGACAGTAGGCGGGTGAGCCGTATTCTAGCACCGGTCGTACAATGGATGTGAAGAGACGAGTGGCAATCTCTTTCGACCAGGTGCAGAAGCTACGTTTCAGCGCCCACAGCGAACGCAATGCTGTGCGATACGTATTGTCCGTGTTGTCCAGTGACTTCATGTCGTAACGTTGTATAACGCCAAGGTCTCTGACGCAATGCGTCGGGTGTAGAACTTGGCCGTCGAGAGTGTACGATCGGCCCGCTCCACCTTTACCGATGCACAGAAGTAGCGATTTTGCCGAGTTGATAGGCAAACTTACTTCGGCGGACCACATGGAGAGGCGGTCGAGGTCCTGCTGAAGTATGTCAAAGTCGTCCGACGTATGGATCACCCTCCATAGCTTCAGGTCATCCGCGAACAAGGCACACGGCGACCGAAGGAGATTGGGCACGTCGTTGATGTGAATCAGGAAGAGAATGGGGCCAAGCACCGTCCCCTGAGGAACGCCGCTCGTCGACGGGTACCAGTCGGTCAGGTGGCTGTCGACTTGCACCCTCCACTTCCGTCCAACTAAGAAGTCACGGATCCATTGGTGCAGCGAGCCTCCGACTCCGCACTCCCTCAGTTTCTGAAGGAGAATCTCGTGATTCACTCTGTCGAAGGCCTTACTGAAATCGACGTATACCACGTCGACTGACTTACGTTGGTTTACTGCTTGCAACCATTCATGCCATGTTAGCAGCAGGTTAGTGATGCACGAGCGGCCTCTCACGAAACCATGCTGTGCAGGCGTCAGGAGAGAGTTGGTCTCCAGTAGCTGGAGCAGTCTCTTCACAATCTTCTCCAGAACTTTCGACAATACTGCGGTCAAACAAATAGGGCGGTAATTCTCCACTTTGCGTGTGTCACCGCCTTTTGGAATCGGTTTGACAACGGCGCATTTCCAGTCACAAGGCACGCAGCCTATGGACAGGGATCGGTTGAACAGGTCGGTTACAGCAGGTGAGATCACAGCTGACAAGGACTTGAGGATCAGCGGATGGAGACCATCCGGTCCAGCTGGCTTCGTGCTGTCTAGGCAGCTGACTATCCCATGTACCTCCGCGACGTCGCAGATCAAGTCAGTTAGCTCAGTCGGTGCGGCGACGGCAGAGCTTGGCGCGCAGGTTTGGTTAGTTGCGAATACAGAAGCGAAGTGCGCCGCTAATGCGGACGCACGCTCGGTGCTTGAACCTAGTGGTTGTCCGTTCGAACCCACTAGCACCGGCACATTACATGCAGACTTCAGGCGTCGCTTCACGTACGCAAATATGCGCTTCGGGGCAGTTTTAGCTGAGCAAGCAAGCTGCTCCTCAAACTGACGGCGTTTTCGCGTCTTTGTGCTGTTGCACAAGTTTCGTTGTCGCTTGTATGCCTCATAGTCATCGGCAGAGCCAGACAGGAGGAACGCATTCCATAGTCGACGCCGTTGTCGAGACAGTCGGTTATACTCTTTGTCAAACCAATGGGGTTTCATTGGTCCAACTTTCCGAGTCTTGAGGGGTACAAATTGCGCACACAATGAGTGCACTGCCCCTTTAATGTTTGCCCAGCAAGTTTCAACGGATGAATCCTGTGGCATAGACCAATCAAGCTGATTGGCAGCTAGAATGAGACCATCGAAGTCAGCTTTCCAATAGTTGTATGTTGGCGCCACTGGACGCACACATGGAAGCTGCAGGTCTATAGTGGCCATAATTGTCGAGTGATCACTGGCCGCCATGGGCTCAAGTACTTCTATGTCATGCACTGTTTGTTCGCAGCTGGTTAGCAGCAGGTCCAGGCATGATTTCATTGAGCGCGGGGTTATGCGGGTGGGTTGCGTGATGTGCTGCACCGTTCCGGTTTCCAGAACCAGTTCGGCGAATCTTGTCTCCACTTCATTATGGCCAGGGAGAAGCTGAACGTCAGGCCATAAGATTCGAGGAAGGTTAAAGTCGCCAGTGAGCAGGAACTGCGGGCGACTCATTTGGTTTTGGACGTGTGTGAGCCAATCCAATCCGTTACTCAGTGGGTTACGATATGCCACACCCACAAGCAGTTCGCCGCGTCGTAGGTGGATCGAACACCACAGCTGCTCACATAGACCGTCAATGCTTCGGTAGGTGCTCACGAGTCTCCCGCACAGGGTAGACCGGAGGTAAAGTAGGACGCCACCGCGGCTATTCGACTGTCGATCACAGCGGAAGCACGAAGAGTCCGTGATCGCAATTTCTTCGCTTGTCACTTCAGATGTCAACCACGTCTCAGCCAAACCAACCACATCTGGCCGACGTGAAGCAATGAAGCGGATCAGATCATCGTGCTTGTTCATTAAGCTGCATACATTACTGAACGCTACACGCAATCCGCGGCAGGACCGCTGGGCGAGCTTGAAGCGTCATTGCTCTGTTTACCCGGATTCGGGGTATCCGGGCAACTGTGCGCAAATTTACGATACGCAGGTTAGTTTCACCGGCGTCCGTGCGTCGTTTCAGTTCGATCACGGCAGACTTCAGCTGCTCTCGTTCTGCGGGATCAAGGTCTGGTCGGACATGGATTTTCATCCCCTTTAGGCGACCGAGGCAGGACAGTACTAACCTTGGGGCAGTTTCGTCGGCGAACGCGATGCGCAGAGGCCGACACTTGCCATCAACTTGTTTCCCCAGACGAGTGACTTGTTTCACTCGTAACCCGGGTTCGCCAACATCCAGTAGTTTGTCGGTTAGAGACTGCAAGAATTGCATATCATGGTCTTAGCGTACCTGGGGACTGGGATCAGTCGACTCAGGTGCGTGGAAAATCATGACGTTGCATAGCCGTCCCCGTGGTGACTTGCTATCGCTTGGCTTCACCGGTTTCGGTAAGGCCGGTTTCTCGGCTAGCAATTTCTCAAGTCGTGTTACCTTGTTTAGCACAGACTTTAGTTGTGACACGGTAGACGGTGATTTCGATTTGTTGCTGTTTACCGCCTTACAACTTTTCTTTTTAGGGGCCTGGACCCAGCCGGGTGGTTTTGCGGCGCCAGCGCTGGCCACGGCTGCGTAGGTCGCAGTTGCAGTTGGAGTGCCGGCAGACGGCTTTTTTCGGTTGTCTGGTGAACTATGCATTGATGTGTCCGCTGATGAAGCGGAGGAGGAGCGGCTTCGATTGCGCACAGTATGGATGCATGGAGGAGTCACCGGCGGTAGTACGGGCGTCACCAATGCGGCGTTATTATCTGTCTTTTTCGCCAAAGTCAGATTCGCCAGAAGGGACTTATCGTTAACAATAAGTCGGCATTTGTCACAGTGGAATGTTAGCGCGGAAGATGCCGTTCTTTTCAGACATTCATAAAGATCGTGCTCAATGCCGCTGCACGTTGTGTGGGCCCATCCTTCGCACAGACCGCACTGCAGCGCCTTAGACCGGGAAGTGACATTTCTGCTGCAGCTCAGGCACTTAGATGCTGCTGCTCTCATTTTGTCGAGAGTAGCGTCCAAAGTGCTAGACGCACGGGAGGTCGCAGCTCGCTGGACCTTGCTCGTCATGCTTGATGTCTTGTGGATAGGTGTCGCTATCCAAATCACCTTGGATGTGTGAAGGAATTTGACAGACGTCAAATTCTATTACCAATGTGCGTTGAACCACCGGTATTCAAGCGTATTTCACTTGTAAGACAAACGTATAGCGAGAATGGGAACGAGCCACCGGACGTCGTTATCCGCCTACCGTCGCAACGAGATTGGACCTTAACTTAGTGCGACGGTTTGCATGTAGTGTTCTAGAGATTCTCTCGATTTACGAGTTTTGTTACTCTTTGTCGGTCGGACAAGCTTGTTCTTTTCAGAACTGCGGCTTTAGTCGTTTCATAACTTTGCTGATCCTCGGGCAGATCTAGAATGTCTTCCAGGTCGTTGATAACATCCGGAGGAAGCGCGGCTACGACGTGGTGGAACTCAATGTAACCGGACTTGATACGACGTAAAAGGAAGTGCGATTCTATCTGCGAGAACCAGGCCTTAGGATTAATCTCGCGAAAAGGAGGTATAGGGAGATTAATGGTACTAACCTGGGCGTCCGAATCTGGATTTCTGGACAACCCCTACATTTACCTGGTTACTTCTTTTCCGAGAGTCCCAGAGTGCCCTGTTATGACGCGAACTACACTCGGCAGCTAGCCACGAGCATGCGTCAGGTCAAGTTTACTGACACCAGAAAACAACAGCATAAGTCATTCGTGCCTCTAGATCTTCAGCACTGCTCGTTTGTTTTCCTCCGTGTTGATGGTCTCCGTAGACCACTTGAGCGACCTTATGAAGGTCCTTTCAAAGTTCTACAACGTAAAGACTGTGTATTTATCATCGACCGATACGGCAAGCATGAAGCCGTTACCATTGACCGCCTCAAGGTTGCCCAAATGGAACCTGAGCTCGACGACGATGTCCGCTCATCTTCCGACGAATCAACGCAGCCTATGACGGAAGATGTCTTCTCCTAACGCTACTGACTCCAAGGAGAACAATGCATCTGAGTCTTCTACATCGGCTCTATCGATTTCCACCGAGCTGGGCGGCAAATCATCATCCACTCCCCCAGCACGCGATCCGACATCCCGCCTAAATCGACAACATCGGCACCCGAACCGCAGAAGTCGACTAGGTCAGGTGGGCGAGTTCACTGACCAGCGCGTTTGAAAGCTTAGCTTACCTTCCGCTTCTCTTTTCCCCCTTTCCTTATCTTTCTGGCCAACCCAGTACGAAAACCATAAAAGTCGAAATCATTTTGAAAACCCAAAAATACAAATAAAACGTCTTGAAAGCCCAAAAATATATTTTTGTCGCTAATCCGCCATTCGGTAAGTGCTGCTTTCCTGTTTACTCGCCACCATCGCCACGATACATATTTTTGTTTTCGTTTCATATGTGAACCGGGGAGTAGAGCTGTAAGCGCATAATTGGCATTCACAAGCGAATATCTGACGTTCACGAGGTTGCGAACATTTGACTCCCACGTACTTCCCTCCATTTTGTGTTTTTGGCACTTTTAGGGAGGACACGGGTGGGAGCCCGCTAGGGTCCGATCGCACTAGTGCTCCTCCAGCAGCTGCATCAGGTCTCACCATTGGTCCGCAGAAGGCTGGCTGGCGACGGACAGTCCTCACGTAGATCGAAGGGCCACCCACGGTTTCCGTTCCAGGAAGGGGGCTGTGTAGTGACCTGGAGATTCCCCGGATTGATGTGTACATCAATCCTAAATACTATGAAATCATAGTATTCTCATGTATTAGGGAAGTAAGTGGTTTGCATGTTTGTATGGTGCACGTGTCTCTATGTGACGCACCGACAACATCCGGACTTTGTCCGTGGACTTCGAAACGAACGTCGGTTCTCCGGTCGCATCCGTCACCTTACCACGTACTCCCTAGCTAGTCATCTTCCGGTGCCTTATCTTTAGTTTTACGATTTCGCAACCTGGGACTCTGGGTCTCTCAGAAAAGAAGTCAGCAGTTAAACATAGTGGTTTTCCATATACCAGTTCGGCGCTGGACGTATGCAGATTGGTCTTGAGGGACGATCGAATGCCAAGAAGCATCATGGGCAGAGCTTCAGTCCAACTCAGTGTATTGGCGGCGCTGAGTGAAGCTTTCAACTGTCGGTGGAAACGTTCCACCATGCCGTTCGCCTGTGGATGATAGACGGTAGTACGAATGCGTCGGCATCCGATGACCTTAAGAAGGTTTTTGAAAGTCGCAGATTCTAATTGCGGACCGCGGTCGCTAGCCACTGTGGCTGGACAGCCATGTGAAGCGACCCAACGCTCGACAAAAGCGCGTGTAACGGTTTCCTTAGCTACATCAGGGATGGGGATGGCTTGGGACCAACGGGTGAAACGATCGATCATGGTCAAAATGTAGACCATTCCTTTGGACGGGGCCAACGGTCCAACTAAGTCGAGATGGACATGGATGAATCGCGTTGAAACGGACGGGAAGCGATCAAGTGGAGCGGATACGTGCCGCTGGATCTTGGCTTGCTGGCACGTGAGACAAGTGCGTGCCCAACGCGTAAGCTCACGTTGCATCCCAGGCCAAACATATTGATCGAATGTGAGTTTAACCGTGGCTTTAATGCCTGGATGGGCAATGTTGTGAAGTCCATCAAAAATAAGACGAAGAAAAATTTCCGGAACTACGGGTCGAGGTCGTCCTGTGGAAGTGTCACATAAGATTGTGCCATCGGATGATGGCAGGGGTGTGGGGATATCTTCAGAGAAGAATCGAAAAGCTCTGTAGAACTTTGATCAGTTGATTGCGCAGCTGCCATGGCAGATAGATCAATTACCTGCGGGGCGGGGCTAATTGCGGACACTCTTGACAGAGCATCAGCGACAACATTCTGTTGACCAGAAATGTGTCAAATATCGGTTGAAAATTGGGCGATGAAATCCAGCTGACGAACCTCACGAGGTGAGTGTCAAGCGGATTGATTTCGAACGGCGAAAGTTAATGGCTTATGGTCGTTGAAGATGACGAACCGATTACCTCCGAGGACTTGTCGGTA
Source organism: Dicrocoelium dendriticum (assembly GCA_944474145.2). Taxonomy (NCBI): domain Eukaryota; kingdom Metazoa; phylum Platyhelminthes; class Trematoda; order Plagiorchiida; family Dicrocoeliidae; genus Dicrocoelium; species Dicrocoelium dendriticum. The sequence goes on along the minus strand of OX104064.1, from coordinate 205,671,230 downwards.
GTGCCGGATCGTCGAGTAAACAGCCAGCTGTTCTCGGCTGAATGTGCTGTATTTAAGTTCTGCTGGTTGCAAGCGTCTCTAATAGAAAGCAAGTGGCTTCCATTATCTATTAGTCATTGGCTGTGAGACCGCGCCAATAACGGTGTTCGATGCATCAACGGCAATGCTAAGGGGCGTCTTGGCGTCAAAATGATGAAGCATAACTGAGGTGGCTAAAGCATTTTTACTTGCATTGAAAGCTTCAATAGCGGCGGAGGTAAGTTCTGCATCCCCGTTCTTGCGACCACGGAGTAAGTCGGTCAGCGGGCTGAGTAAATCAGCGCAACACGGAAAAAATCGTCGATAGTAATTGATCATGTCATTAAAACAGCGAACGGCAGCTACCGTGTTCGGAAGCGGAAAGTCACGGATAGCTTGGGCCTTGTCATCTAAAGGCCGTATGCCATGTCAATCAATGCGATGACCAAGAAACTCTATAGACGGCTGCTGAAAGGTGCACTTGTTTGGATTGACAATGATACTATTTTCAGCGAGTCTTTCAAAGAGGATTTTGAGGTGCTCTTGATGAGTGTCCTCGGATGCGCTGGCTACTAATATATCGTCGATATAAGGATAGACAAAGTCTAATCCATGGGTGACAGAATCCATAAAACGCTGAAATGTTTACGCTGCGTTGCGCAAACCAAATGGTTTGCGAAAAAAATCGGACAAACCAAATGGTGTAATGACAGCGATTTTAGCTATGTCTCGGCGACCGGGATCTGGTGGTAAGCGCGTACCAGATCAATTTTCGAAAACACACGGGCCTCTCGTAGCTTAGCCGTTATGTCCTGAATGTGCGGTATAGTATACCGGTCGGGAACGGTTACGTTGTTCAGAGCGTGGTATTCGCCACATGGACGCCAATCTTCTGACTTTCTAGGCACCATGTGAAGCGGCGACGCCCTAGTTCAAGCATGTGCTCGAATTCGGCTTTAGCGATACGAAGTTTATCCGGTGTAAGTCGTCTGGCCTTAGTGAAAACAGGCGGTCATTTCGTAAGGATATGGCGTTTCGCGGCATCGATTGCGGCGGGCATCGGAGTGACTGTACGGAAGATCTGTGGAAAACGGTCGAGGAGCATTTGCCCGATGGGTGGTCTCATCTGAGTCCGGTACACGGAACTGATTGATCCAGTATCGGTCAAACTCCCGATGACAGATCATCATCATTATGCACGACAGCTAGAGGTGGGAAACACTTCAGCTACTGTGCCAAAATACATAAAAAAAAAGAAAAGAAATTCAACAATTGCATGCCAGCTGAGCTACCAGCAACGAATGGGCATCGTTCCGGTAAGCTACCAGCCGGCTACCAGGCACAAAAATTAATCTTTTACGGTATGAAATGAGATCGTAGATAGAGGGGGAGGCTAAAATGGGATGGGGAGGGACAAAGAAACTCACAGCAGGAACGCCAGAGGTCGGCTCCTTGCTATATCAACAAGTGTATCCAGCCAAACGTGTTCATCGTCTTTTGGACCCCAACCAGGGAGCCATGACGCTCCAACCGACGCCAGCTCCGAATTGAGGGCCTTCATTCCTCGCGACCAAGTCCTCACTTGGCCACCCCTCCTCTTATTCCGTCCACATCCCCGGCGAGCAAACAACGCACGTCGTGGAAGTCGGTGGGCTGGCATGCGCAACACGTGGCCCAGCCATCGGAGCCTGGTACGTGAAATGACGGTGCTGAGCGGTTCAGTTCCTTTTTCTGTGTCGTAACCAAGGCGTCGAACACGCTCATTACTCACACGGTGTTCCCACCAGATGTGAGCCAGATTGCGAAGGCATCGATGATCGAACGTAACTAGCCTCTTTATGTCCGCCTATCTTAGGGGTTAGATTTCGCAACCGTACATTAAGGTCGAACGGGCCGCTGCATCATACACTACCCTTCAGGGCGAGAGTAATGTCGCGCCGACGCCATAAATGGCGAAGGTTAGCAAAAGCCGTCGCAGCGAGACTGGACCTTAACGTGGTGCGACGGTTTGCGTACCTCATTGACCCATTGAGCTATACTGGGTGATGCCTCCGAGCACCTTGAGAGCTACTCCTACCAGGTTGGTCAATAGTGAGAGGTCAGACAAACTCAGTCTCCTGGTCCTCCAGGTTGGGGGTTTGAAATGGGATGGCGTCCATTTCTGTAAAACTAAATCACTGCCACCCCGCTGCCTTGCGGACAGGCTTTTGAGCCAACAGCTTTGGATGAGGACCCTAATCGTTCTCCTGTCTAGGTCTGGGCGCCATGGCAGTATCCCAGCCCACATACAACCATGACATTTTCTTCAAACACAAACTTCATCCTGCATCGGCCGTCGCGCAGATTATCAAGGGTCGCCTTATCTGCTGCATACAGCAGGGCGGATAAGCGAAAACATGCTACTGCTGGCGCCTCCCTTCTTTCTTTTCCACCTTTTTCTCTTACTCCCATCCCGGCCCCCATTACTAACCTTCCTTCTATAATTCCCAGCTTCATTGACAGCAACCGAAGTGCTACTGGAGTAGAACCATCTGCAGCCACCATCCCACAGCACCTATCGGACGCCTATCGGCAAAAGTCCCTTATAAGACCACGCTGTCCCGTTTCCATGGCGACCTTCAACGTCCGCACTCTAAGACAAACAGGTCAGCAGGCTGCACTCGCACGCACCTTGGACACACTGGGTGTTGATGTGTGTTGTGTGTCCGAAACTAGGATTAATGACCCTAACGGGGTTATTGAATTGACTGCACCCGGCTTATCCTCTCGTTATTGGTTGCACGCATCCGGAGACGCCGATGCGGCACTCACCGGTCAAGCTGGTGTAGGTATCATTCTAAGCTCCACGGTTGATCCCTCGTTGGTTGATTGGATTCCGGTGAACAGCCGTTTATGTGCAGCCCGTTTGACGACATCAGCTAAGGTGAATTCGCGAAGTAAAACAAAACGCTGTTTGTTTGTGATTTCTGCTTATGCTCCCACGGACTGCAGTTCTAATGCAGTCAAGGACACTTTCTATCACGAACTGAACACGCTGCTACGCAGTGCTACTAGTTCAGATATTATAGTACTTGCAGGGGATATGAACGCACAAGTAGGGCGTCTGAGCTCTTCAGAAGCTCAGCTGGGTGGTGAGTATGGACTTAACCCCGAACGGACTGACAACGGCGAGCGTCTGCTGCAACTGTGTGCGGAGCACCAGTTGTTTCTTACTAGCACTGCTTTTAGACACAGTGGGCGCCGAAGTGCCACTTGGCGTCCACCTGTAGCTGGTCAGCGATGGACCCAAATTGACCACATAGCCATAAGTTACAGGTGGCGCGGTTCCATTCTGGATTGCCGCTCGTACTGGAGTACCTGTGTCGACTCTGACCATGCCTTGGTGCGCTGTCGTTTCTCCATGAACTTTACCGGAAGGCGCACAAAGCGTCTCCCCCGATTGGCAACGGAGAAATTGTCCCAGCCCTCTGTCAGGCAAGCCTATCAAGAAGCACTGCATAGCGAACTCTCGCTGTCTTGTCCTAATGATACTGAACTTCAGTGGAATAAGATCTCGGCCACCATGCACGACGCAGGAGCATCTGCTTGTGGCACTATCAGTCGTCATCGCACCAGTCACTGGATATCCGAGAGGTCCGTGAACCTTTTGGAAGCTAGAAGGCACCTCCCGGCTGGTTCTGAACACAATGTGACCAGACGGGCTATTAGGCGTGAACTAAAGCGGAGCCTACGTGCTGACAAGGAAGCCTGGTGGACCAGTCGGGCTCAAGAAATGAAGGAGGCAGGAGCAGTAGGCAATTACCGGAAGCTCTTCCAGCTAATACGCACCACTGGTCCGAGAAAACCAGGCGTCAGTGAGACAATCAGGGACAGCTCGGGTGCGCTGATACACAATAAGGAGCGCCGTATGGCTCGTTGGGCTGAGCACTTTGAACATCAGTTCGGCTGGCCCCCTGCTCCCGGGCCTCTTCCTACTGAGGTGATGCAGGACGAGCCATGGACGGTTAGTTTAGAGCCTCCGTCGGAGGCCGAAGTCCGAAACGCGATCACAGCCCTTAATCGTTTTCGTGCCGCTGGCCCGAATTCCCTCCCACCTGCACTATTTAAGGATGGTGGTGAGGTTCTCTGCAGGGCACTGACCTCCCTATTCGAACGTATCTGGAACGAAGAGTGTGCCGGCTAATTGGAGCGAATCGATTATAGTGGCAATATACAAGAAGGGCAGTCGCACAGACTGTGCGAACCACAGGGGTATTAGCCTAACGCCAGTTGTGACAAAATTACTGGCCTCGATTATCGTTCGTCGCCTCACTGCAGAACGGGAATCTCGGATTAGAGAAGAGCAGGCCGGTTTTCGCCCAGGACGTGGCTGTATAGACCATAAATTTACTTTGCGGCAGGTGCTAGAGCAGCGCCACGCATACCGCAGACCGACAATAGCTGTGTTCCTCGATTTCAAGAGTGCGTTCGATTCATTCGATCGATCGATTCTGTTCGAAATACTTGCGCGGAAAGGTGTTCCCACGAAATATGTGAACATCCTTCGTGCTCTATACTCGAACACTAGAGGCCGCGTCAGGGTCTATGGTGCCCTATCGGATAGCTTTTCGACTACAAGTGGCGTTCGACAGGGTTGTCCGATTTCCCCGTTTTTGTTCAATTTCGTCATGGATTGTATCATGGAGTGTTCCTTCGCGGAATCTCACGATGTAGGTGTTGAAGTGCTGCCTGGTGAACGGTTAGTTGATCTAGATTATGCGGACGATATCGTCTTGCTTTTCGACAATGTTGAGGCGGCACAATCAACCCTGAATAGCCTATCCAGAGTGGTCCCATTATTTGGTATGCACTTCGTACCTTCAAAGTGCAAAGTGTTGCTGCAGGGCCACCAGCCACTTGATGACCCCTTGACGCTTGCTAACGAGGAACTCGAGGTGGTTGATCATTACACTTATCTTGGCAGCTGCATCAGCAATGATGGGCGCATAGAAACTGACGTGAGCTCACGCATTGCAAAGGCCAGAGCTGCCTACTTGAACCTGCGTCATCTTTGGCGACAGAAGGGAGTTTCCCTCCGTCTGAAAGGCCGTGTATACAAGGCCACAGTGAGGGCCGTTCTGCTGTATGGTAGTGAAACTTGGCCCCTTCGGTCTGAAGATCTGAGGCGCCTTCAAGTCTTTGATCATCGTTGTTTGCGAAGCATTGCTGGTGTCGGATGGCACCAGCGTGTCCGCAACGATGATGTGTGTAGGCGAGTACTAGGGGATGATGATCATGCTAGCTCCCTAGAACAACAGATAGCACTGAATAAGTTACGTTGGCTCGGGCACGTGCTACGCATGCCTGGTCACCGCTTACCTAGGAGGGCCTTGTTCAGTCTACCAGGTGTCGGATGGCGCAAGGCTCGAGGTGGACAGAAGTTGACTTGGCAGCGGGAAATGAAGTCACTGACGACCAAACTGGGTGCCGTTGGTCCGTCTCGCCTTCCGGGTTGGAGTCCACGTGACTCACCTTGTGCTTGGCTCGAGACTTTACAGGACATGGCTCGCAACCGACACCAGTGGCGCGTCTGCTGCCGTCTCCTAATCGGATTGTCTGTTTAAAGTGTGTTTGGTGCTGAGTTATCTGCGGGGTAATGGCTGATTATGACGCGTGGCAGTGAAAGCCGCAAGGAAGCTGTCTCGCCGATGCCGCCTTATCTTTGCACGATAGCCAGCTGTTTGTGACGGTATGTTGTTAACACAAGGTGTAGGCGCCTTGACCCTGAATGTTTGCTTAGGGCATTAAGGTTTTCAGGTAAGTCCGCCTTCTCTCCCTCTTCTTATTCTTTATTTCATAGGTCCTCATGGTTGTATGGCAGCGAAGCATCAGTTCAAATGGCTGATGTACTGCTGTTGTTGTTTTTGTTGATGATGATGATGATGATGATGATGATGATGATGATGATGATGATGATGATGATGATGATGATGATGATGATGATGATGATGATGATGATGATGATGATGATGATGATGATGATGATGATGATGATGATGATGCTGATGATGATGATGGATGATGATGATGATGATGATGATGATGATGATGATGATGATGATGATGATGATGATGATGATGATGATGATGATGATGATGATGGATGATGATGATGATGATGATGATGATGATGATGATGATGATGATGATGATGATGATGATGATGATGATGATGATGTATGATGATGATGATGATGATGATGATGATGATGATGATGATGATGATGATGATGATGATGATGATGATTGATGATGATGATGATGATGATGATGATGATGATGATGATGATGATGATGATGATGATGATGATGATGATGATGATGATGATGATGATGATGATGATGATGATGATGATGATGATGATGATGATGATGATGATGATGATGATGATGATGATGATGATGATGATGATGATGATGATGATGATGATGATGATGATGATGATGATGATGATGTGATGATGATGATGATGATGATGATGATGATGATGATGATGATGATGATGATGATGATGATGATGATGATGATGATGATGATGATGATGATGATGATGATGATGATGATGATGATGATGATGATGATGATGATGATGATGATGATGATGATGATGATGATGATGATGATGATGATGATGATGATGATGATGATGATGATGATGATGATGATGATGATGATGATGATGATGATGATGATGATGATGATGATGATGATGATGATGATGATGATGATGATGATGATGATGATGATGATGATGATGATGATGATGATGATGATGATGATGATGATGATGATGATGATGATGATGATGATGATGATGATGATGATGATGATGATGATGATGATGATGATGATGATGATGATGATGATGATGATGATGATGATGATGATGATGATGATGATAGCAAAAGCACTTGGAGCCTTTGCTATATGGTTCGTGATCTCGTCTTCGATACCAAGGGCGCTGATACAATTTCCCAGGTAATTGAATTTCCGAACGACTTCCAGCTGATCCTCACCAAGGGTCAGCGCGGGAGGCGATCCCTGCCAATCTTGGAGGAACGCTTTGCATTTCGATGGTGCAAAGCAAAGCCCGAAGCGGCTGACAGCCAGTGCTTATTTGTCCAGCGTGGCTTGGCACGTCTGGAAGCTGTCATAGATGAGAGCAATGTCGTCTGCATACTCTAAGTCAAGAAGTCGTTCTCCTGGGAGTAGCTCCACACCTTCCAAGTCATGTCCTTTAAATGCAGTCTCCATGACTTCGTCAATAGCGAAGTTGAAGAGGAAAGGTGACAACGGGGGAAGGGCTAATTTTTGTCATGGCGGGAAAGGGTTTCGCTACCGTTGTCCTCGGTAACATGCAAGCTTGTTTGAGTGGCTGCAGAGTATGTTCTTAATTTTGTTGGTATTAAGGTGCGGGGAAATAGAAAATAATGCTATATGGAGTTGCTTCGGGAAAACGGTTATGGTAAATTAAAGTGATGACTACAGGCATAGTTGAAGTTCACGGCATAATGGAAAGCAGGCCGTGAACTTCGACTATGCCTGTAGTCATCACTTTAATTTATCATAACCGTTTTCCCGAAGCAACTCCATATAGCATTATTTTCTATTTCCCCGCACCTTAATACCAACAAAATTAAGAACATACTCTGCAGCCACTCAAACAAGCTTGCATGTTACCGAGGACAACGGTAGCGAAACCCTTTCCCGCCATGACAAAAATTAGCCCTTCCCGTGACAACGGGCATCCTTGTCTCACACCGCTGGAGATATTGAAGGGTGACGACAGCTTGTCGTAAGCTCTTACTTTTCCCCTGCTACGCGCGTATAATGCTCGGATAATATTTACTTATTTCTCGGACATACCTTTCCTGAGTAGACAATTCCAAAGGGCACATCGATCAACCGAATTGAAGGCACCTTTGATGTCGAGGAACACGACTACGGTGGGCCGCCAATATGTGTGGCCGTGCTCCAACAACTGACGCATGGTGAATATATGGTCGATGCAGCCACGACCCCGACGAAACCCGGTTGCTCCTCACGAATCTGGCTTTCACGAGCGTCAGTCAGTCTGTGAAGGATTATGGAGGCGAGTAATTTTGAGGCAATGGAGATCAGACTGATTCCTCTATGATTGCCGCATTCCGGATGCAAGCCTCCTTTGCAGATGGGAACAATAACGGAGCGGCTCCAGTCGGTTGGGACAGTTTCCTGCTCATACTGTTTCACTAGTACTTCATGTAAAGCATCAACAAGAGCGGAGCCTCCGAATTTGAAGAGGGCTGGAGGAGGATCATCTGGTCCCGCGGTTTTGTTCAACTTCAACAGTCCGATCTCACGTTCGACTTCTGAGCGAGAGAGTGGATCCAAAGGGACAGCCCACGGAGCAGGGCGATTACTGGCCAGCAAAGAATCGAACAATTCCAGCCGATTAAATTGCTTTTCAAAATGCTCAGCCCAGCGCTCCAAACAAATTGTGGATAGGCTGTCCACTCTCGTCACGTATAGTTTCACTAACACCAGGTCTCCTGCTGCCCGTTTCCCGTATCAGACGGAATAACTTACGATGATTGCCAAAGGCAGCGGCCACTTCCATCTCTGACACACGATGAGACCACCAAGATTCGCGGTCTCTCTTCAGGCTAGCACAGAGTCTTGCCCGGAGCTCTTTGCGAGTTTCATTATGGTCGCTTCCAGCCGGGATATGCCGGCGAGCGTCGGTAAGTTCTAGAGATCGCGAAGAGACTCAATATCCATGTTGGCTAGTAGACATACCACATGAGGATTTACTTGCTGCTAGTAAGGGGTGGTGAACATGTGACCAGTGACCACCAATTGTCTTCACTGAGCGCCTACACAACTCGCATGTCAACGTAGTTCAATACGCATTCAGAACAGATGGCTTCCCCAATTGGCTGGTGTCAATGTGCTCAGCGTCGTCGTTAGCGTCCGCCAAAACACATCCGCATGTCAGCACATACAAGTGCATGATCGGTGTCCACACATTTGCTCCAAATTGAGCGACAGTTCTGGATGCAGCCCCTCCAGTGTTAACTGATAGTAATGTGATCGATCTGCGTCCATGGCTAATTCGATGCTGGTGGGCGCCAAGTCACCCTCCGGCAGGTGCTGTGTCGGAAATTAGTGCTGGCACTGCAATAAGCGGGCATCTTCACACAAATGAAGTAACCGCTCACCGTTATCATTACGGGAGCCTACACCGTGTTCACCGCCCAGATGCATTTCATCAGTGGACAACTTTCTAACTTGAGCGTTCAGATCCCCCGCCAGCACAACAGTGTCCGTGCTTCTTCTGTGGCGAAGGAGCTGGGTCAGTTGGCGGTAGAAGTCGTTCTTTACCGAATTATCGCTACAGTTTGTGGGCGCGTAGGCAACGATGATGAATAGACACCTATTAGTCCCGCGCGACTTCGAAGCTTTGAACGTACCAGCCAATCGGACCGCACACATCCGGCTACTAATTGGAATCCAATCAACCAGAGCAGCTTCAGCCCGGGGACTCAGAGCAATGCCAACACCAGCTTGACCGGTGCTCGAAGTTGCATCGTTACTGGATAGACGCAATGAGAAAATACTGCTTGCATCACCTGAAGGGGATCGCAGAGTGAGCAAAGAGCTCGAGTCTTGCAGGCGGGTCTCCGATAAGCAGCAGCTATCGATCGAGAGGGCAAGTGCTGCCTTTTGTCCGATCTGTAACAATATGCATACATTGAGGCATGCCAATCTGAAGAAGGATCGAGGGCTCCAAATGGAAGGCGGTGAACTGGAATGGACCGCTTGGTTGGACATGGGCTTGTCGACAGGAGAGGACTGACACTCCGCGTTAGCATGTAAGTTGAAATTAGAAGAGAATCGCCTAGCAAAGCATGTTGGAGGAGGGCCAAGAATCAGGGGGTTGAAAACTGGGGGATAAAAGTGAAGTTGGGACGGGACGGTGAGAGTGAAAAAGCGTAAGCGGGGGAATAAGAAGACTGGAAGGCTTGAGCAATAGCATCCAAACCGCTATCCACCCTGCTCGATGCAGCGGAGAGGTCACCGATGATTGTCCTCTGCAGTGGCCAGTTCATCAAGAAACTGAAGAGAAATTCATAGTATTGCGTGGGCAGCATACTGTCAGGTTGCTCAGGCCTAGACAGGAGAACGATTAGCGTTCTCAACCAAAGCCTTTGCTTTATAAACCTTACCGCAAGGTAGCTGGTTTGGCGTTGGGCTACAAGAAGTCCGTTTTAAGGAATTAGGTGCCACACTCATTCCAACCTCCAAGCTGGAGGACCAGGAGGCTGAGTTTGTCTGACCTCTAACCGTTGGCCACTTTGGTATGAGTGACTCTGAAGGTGCAAAAGCACCACCCAGCCTAGCTCAATGGATCGCTGAGGCACACAAACCACCGCACCACGGTAAGGTCCAGCCTCATTGCGATGGTCCGATGACAGAGAGACTCGTTACACGGTCGACGAGACGGTGTTGCTTTGTATATACAAGCAAATCGTAGTGCTGCGGAAAATCGAGTCCAAGGATGGGCGTTTGAACGTCTGCAATGTGAAATACCCATTTAAGCGATCGTCGTAAGTCAAGCTTGAGCGTGCGCGAGCGTTGACCATACACTGGAATGATGGTTTCGTTAGCTGCGCGCAATGAGCTAGTCACCTCAGTAACGTCAGTGGGATCGCGTGGGATGACACTAACTTTTTCGCCTTTGTCAACGAGGTAGCGTAGGCCCATTTTCCGGTCGGTAACGAAGAAAAGGCGACTGCGATGACCAGCGACGTCCGTCGCCCCTAGGTGCTGGTCGGTCCGTTTCCCTATGTTTGACGCCTAAAGGAACAAGGAAAACGGCACGATCTGACTTGCGGACCAAATCGTTTGTGGTACCAGCAATAGAATGGTCTATGCGGGGACTTCGAAGAGAGGCGAGAATGGGTTCAGCTGTTAGGACGAGGTCGGCGGTTAGATACGGAAACTGAAATGTCTGCAAGACGTTTAGTAAGCTCGGCCATCTGCGCCATGAGTTCCACTAACTCAGCCTCAGAGCTCGATTGCACCTGCGAAACTTTGGCGTAAGATTCCCAAATACGGTCGGCGGTGTCAGCCAACTGGGACAGTGGAGCATCGCCATTGGCGGAAAGCAAGTGACATATTTCACGGGGTAGTCGTTTTGATCACATCTCCCGGAGAAAATTGTCATCTACAATGGTGGCTTTTGCTAGGCTCTACATTTTTGTTAACAGCTGAGACGGCTTAAGGTCACCGAGTTGCGTTTCACTTAAGAGTTTTGTTATTCTTTGTCGGTCTGACCAGCCTGTTCTTTTCAGAACTGCGGCTTTAATCGTTTCATAAGTTTGCTGATTCTCGGGCAGATCTAGAATGTCTTCCAGGTCGTTGATAACATTCGGAAGAAGCGCGGCTACGACGTGGTGGAACTCAATGTAACCGGACTTAATACAACGTAAAAGGAACTGCGATTCTATCTACGAGAACCGACGTTCGTTTCGAAGTCCACGGACAAAGTCCGGATGTTGTCGGTGCGTCACATAGAAACACGCACCATACAAACATGTAAACCACTTACTTCCCTAATACATGCGAATACTATGATTTCATAGTATTTAGCATTGATTTACACATCAATCGGGGGAGTCTCTAGGTCACTACATGCGTACCTCCTTTACCCATTGAGCTATACTGGGTGGTGCCTGCGGGCATCTTGAGAGCTACTCCTACCAGGTTGGTCAATGGTGAGAGGTCAGACAAACTCATTCCCCTGGTCATCCAGGTTGGGGTTTTGAAATGGGATGGCGTCCATTTCTGTAATACTAAATCATTGCCACCTCCGCGCTGCGTTGCGGACAGGCTTTTGAGCCAAAGGCTTTGGATGAGGACCCTAATTGTCCTCCTGTCTATATCTGGGTGCTCTGGTAGTATCTCAACCCACATAAACCCACGACTTTTTCTTCAAATATAGACTTCATGCTGCATCGGCCGTCGCGCAGATTATCAAGGGTCGCCTTATCTGCTGCATACAGCAGGGCGGATAAGCGAAAATATGCTACTGCTAACTCTACCCTTCTTTCTTTTTCACCTGTTTCTCTTATTCCCATCCCGACCCCCATTACTAACCTTCTATAATTCCCTGCTTCCTTGACAGCAACCGCAGTGCCACTGAAGTAGAACCATCTGCAGCCACCATCCCACCGCAACTATCGTGGGGAAGCGTCACACTGCATCACTAGAGAGCGGCTCGGGTCGAAATGCACGAGGTACGGGTTGGGGGTCTCTAAGCACCCTTTTTGCATCTGTGAAGGTCTTTATTTGATCCAGATCCCAAGTCCAGGACTTCCCCTTGTGCAACACTTCGTACAAGGGTGCAAATACTGTTGAAATGCTAGGTAAGAAACGACGATAGTGAGAAAGCATTCCTAAAAACTATCGGAGTTCAGCTTCCTTCTTGGGTTCAGGTGCGACAAGCATGTACCTTATTTTCTCTTCTAACACGTGCAATCCATTTTTATCGAGACGATTACCAAGGTAACGAACAGAATCTGAGAAAAACATATCCTTGGAATTCTTCAGTTTGAGTCCACTCTTTTGTATTCGTTCGAGCACAGTGGATAGCGTTCGTAAATGTTCAGCATCTATGCGTCCTGTAATTAGGATGTCGTCAAGATAGGCGCAAGTAAAAAGAATATCTTTGATCAGGTTATCAGTGATCCTTTGGAATATCGCTGGTGCCGAACTGATTCCGAAGGGCAGACCTTTGTACTGGAATAGACCCATATGGCTACTTATTGTAGCGCGTGAACGAGAGGCTTCGTCTAACTGATTTTGTAAGTACGCGTGACTGAGGTCAGTCTGTGTAAACTTTTATCCGCCTGCCAGCGTAGCATACAGATCCCCTATCCGTGGTAAGGAACACGTATCCATAATTAAACAACGATTAACAGTCACCACAAATACGCATAGAACCATCCGGCTTCAGGAATGGAACTATTGGAGCTCCCCACTCACTGTACTGAACTGGCTCGATTGTTCCTGCTGATTGCAATCTCTTTATCTCGTCTTCCACCTTTGATCTCAGGGAAAAAGGTAGGGTACGTGCCCTGAGAAAGCGGGACTGAGTTCCCGGTCCTAATTTGTTACTAGCCTGACATCCGTGCAGTTTTCCTACTTTCTGATCAAAACGTCAGAATATTTGTTGAGCACCTTCAAGCGCTGGTTAATGGACGTAAACTTCATTGTCTCTAGCGTGGCCGGATGGCATTTAATCCAGTTGTACCTGAGTAAGTTCGGACAATCATTCACCACAACATATGCTTGTAAGGTTCGCTTCTCATGGTAAATTACATGAACATTGCATTTTCCCAGGACTGGTATCGGCGGCCCGGTGTACGTACGCAAAGTTACTTCGCAGGGGGATAATTTGGGTAATCTTTCAACTGATGCAGCACTGATTATGGTAACTGAGGCACCGGTATCAACTTCCATCTTAACCAACTGACCTATTTCCAGTCGCACAGTGATCTACTTGAGCTTACGCTCCAAGTACCGTTGCATCAGTTCATTGACCTCCTCACCAGGTAAATGGACGCCCAAGTACCGTCTATCTTAGACCTTGTATTTGCTGAGTCACTCGATTTTGTTGGTGACATCACTTACGGACCTCTACTGGGTTCCAGTGATCTTGTTTGTTTGATCTCCAGTTGTACACTGTCTAGACGCTAGCTAGTACTGTTGAGTCTTGCCTGAACATATGGCACGCAGACTATCAATCAATGAAAGCCAAGGCCTCTGGTTTCCATTGTGAGATCTCAGGCGATGATACTGCCCAGGTTGCCTAGAATAAATTTAAGTCCTACCACACAAAGTCTCTGCTCCCTTCATCCCAGTCACAAGGGGAAACGAGGCACAAACACAGCCGCCCTAGATAGATTCTGCCGGCAGGCATCTCCTCGCAAACAGGTCTAAATATTAGCGGACTTACCCAGATGTTCCATCCACCGATACTTATGACTGGACCTTAACGTGGTGCGATGGTGTGTGTACCTCCTTGACCTATTGAGCTATACCGCGTGATTCCTCGGGCATCTTGAGAGCTACTCCTACCAGGTTGGTCAATGGTGAGAGGTCAGACAAACTCATTCCCCTGATCATCCAGGTTGGGGTTTTGAAATAGGATGGCGTCCATTTCTGTAAAACTAAAGCATTGCCACCTCCGCGCTGCCTTGCGGACAGGCTTTTGAGCCAAAGGCTTTGGATGAGGACCCTAATCGTCCTCCTGTCTAGGTCTGGGCGCCATGGCAGTATCTCAACCCACATACAACCACGACCTTTTCTTCAAATATAGACTTCATCCTGCATCGGCCGTCGCGCAGATTATCAAGGGTCGCCTTATCTGCTGCATACAGCAGGGCGGGTAAGCGAAAACATGCTACTGCTGGTGTCTCTCTACTTTCCCACCTGTTTCTCTCACTCCCATCCCAACCCCCATTACTAATTTTTTATAATTTCCAGCTTAATTGACAGCAACCGCAGTGCCACTGGAGTAGAACCATCTGCAGCCACCATCCCACAATACCTATCGGACGCCTATCAGTACAAGTCCTTTATATGGCCACGCTGCCCTGTTTCCATGTCAACGTTTAACGTCAGCTCTCTAAGACAAACAGGTCAACAGGCTTCACTCGACCACACCTTAGACACACTGGGTATTGACGTGTGTCGTGTGTCCGAAACTAGGATCCATGACCCTAATAGGGTTGCTGAATTAACTGCATCCGGCTTATCTTTCGTTATTGGTTCCACGCATCCGGAGACGCCGATGCAGCACTCACGGGTCAAGCTGGTGTAGGTATCATTCTAAGCTCCAAGGCTGATCCCTCGTTGGTTGATTGGATTCCGGTGAACAGCCGTTTGTGTGCAGCCGGTTTGATGACATCAACCAAGGTAGATTCACGAAGTAGCACAAAACGTTGTTTGTTTGTGATTTCCGCTTATGCTCCCACCGACCGCAGTTCAAATGCTGTCAAGGACACATTCTATCACGAACTGAACGCGCTACTACGCAGTGTTACTAGTTCAGATATTATAGTACTTGCAGGGGATATGAACGCAAAAGTAGGGCGTCTGAGCTCTTCAGAAGCTCAGCTGGGTGGTGAGTATGGACTTAACTCCGAACGGACTGACAACGGTGAGCGTCTGCTGCAACTGTGTGCGGAACACCAGTTGTTTCTTAATAGCACTACTTTTGGACGCAGTGGGCGCCAAAGTGCCACTTGGCGTCCTCCTGTAGCTGGCCAGCGATCTTCCCAAATTGACCACATGACCAAAGGTTACAAGTGCCGTGGTTCCATCCTTGATTGCCGTTTGTACTGGGGTACCTGCGTCGACTCTGATCATGCCTTCGTACGCTGTCGTTTCTCCATGAACTTTACCGGGAGGCGCACAAAGCGTCTCCTCCGATTGGCAACTGAGAAATTGTCTCAGCCCTCGGTTAGGCAAGCCTATCACGAGGCAATGCGTACCGAACTTCGCTGTTTTGTTCTACTGACAGCGACCTTCAGTGGAATAGAATCTTGTTTGCCATGCAGGAAGCATGAGCATCTGCTTGTGGCACTATCAGTGGTCACCGCACCAGTCACTGGAAATCTGAGACGTCGGTGAACCTGTTGGAATCTAGAAGACACGTCCCGGCTGGTTCTGAGCATAACGTGACCAGACGGGCTATTAGGCGCGAACCAAAGCGGAACTTACGTGCTGACATGGAACACTGGTGGACCATTTGGGCTCAAAAATGGAGGTGGCGGGAGCAGTAGACAATTACCGTAAGCTCTTCCAGCTTATCCGCACCAGTGGTCCCAGGAAACCAGGCGTCAGTGAGACAATCAGAGACAGCGCGGGTGCACTGATACAGAACAAGGAGCACCGTATGGCTCTTTGGGCAAAACACTTTCAAGATCAGTTCAGCTGGCCTCCTGCTCCCGGACCTCTTCCTACTCAGGTGATGCAGGACGAGCCATGGACGGTTAGTTTAGAGCCTCTGTCGGAGGCCGAGGTCCGAAACGCGATCACAGCCCTCAATCGTTTTCGTGCGGCTGTCCTGGATTCCCTCCCACCTGCACTATTTGAGGATGGATGTTAGGTCCTCTGCGAAGCACTTATCTCCGTATTCGAACGTATCTGGAAGGAAGAGAGTGTCCCGGTTGATTGGAGCGAATCGATTATAGTGGCCATATTCAAGAAGGCAGTCGCACAGACTGTGCTAAGCACAGGGGTATTAGCCTAACGCCAGTTGTGACAAAATTACTGTCCTCGATTCTAGTTCGTCGCCTCGCTTTGGAGCAGGTATCGGATTAGGGAAAAGCAGGCCGATTTCCGCCCAGGACGTGGCTGTATAGACCATATATTCACTTGCGGCAGGTGCTAATGCAGCGCCATGCATACCGCAGACCGACAATAGCTGTGTTCCTTGATTTCAAGAGTGCCTTCCATTCAGTCGATCGATGCATTTTGTTCGAAATACTTGCGCGGCAAGATGTTCCCACGAAATATGTGAACATCCTACGTGCTCTATACTCGAACACTACAGGCCGCGTCAGGGTCTACGGTGTCTTATCGGATAGCTTTCCGACCACAAGTGGTGCTCGTCAGCGTTGTCCGATTTCCCCATTTTTGTTTAATTTCGTCGTGGATTCGGTCATGGAGTGTTCCCTGGTAGAATGTTACGATGTAGGCGTTGAAGTGCTGCCTGGTAAATGATTGGCTGATCTTGATTATGCGGACGGTGTCTTGCTTTTCGGCGATGTTGGGGTGGCACAATCAACCCTGAATAGCCTATCCAGTGTGGTCCCATTATTTGGTATGCACTTCGCACCTTCAAAGTGCAAAGTGTTGCTGCAGGACCACCAGCCACTTGATGACCCTTTGATGCTTGCTAACGAGGAATTCGAGGTGGTTGATCAATTCATTTACCTTGGCAGCTGCATCAGCAACGACGGGCGCATAGAAACTGACGTCAGCTCACGCATTGCAAAGGCCAGAGGTGCCTTCTTGAACCTGCGGCATCTTTGACTTCAGAAGTGAGTTTACCTACGTCTGATAGGCCGTGTATTCAAGGCCACAGTGAGGGCCGTTCTGCTCTATGGTAGTGAGACTTGGCCCCTTCGGTCTGAGGATCTGCGGCGCCTTCAACTCTTTGATCATCATTGTCTGCAAAGTATTGCTGGTATCAGATTGCACCAGCGTGTCCGCAACGATGATGTGCGTAGGCGAGTACTAGGTGGTGATAATCATGCTGGCTCCCTAGAACAACAGAGAGCACTGAATAATTTGCGTTGGCTCGGGCACGTGCTACGTTTGCCTGGTCACCGCTTACCTAGAAGGGCCTTGTTTAGTCTGCCAGGTATAGGGTGGCGCAAGGCTCGCAGTGGACAGAAGTTGACTTGGCAAAGGGAAATGAAGTTATTGACGACCAAACTGGATGCCGTTGGTCCGTCTCGCCTTCCAGGCTGGAGTCCATGTGACTCGCCTTGTGCTTGGCTTGAGAGTTTACAGGACATGGCTCTCATTCGACACCAATGGCGCGTCTGCTGCCGTCTCCTACTCGGATTGTCTGTTTAAAGTGTGTTTGGTG
Organism: Dicrocoelium dendriticum; assembly: GCA_944474145.2. Taxonomy (NCBI): domain Eukaryota; kingdom Metazoa; phylum Platyhelminthes; class Trematoda; order Plagiorchiida; family Dicrocoeliidae; genus Dicrocoelium; species Dicrocoelium dendriticum. The sequence goes on along the minus strand of OX104064.1, from coordinate 205,653,522 downwards.
CTGAGTTATCTGCGGGGTAATGGCTGATTATGACGCGAGGCAGTGAAAGCCGCAAGGAAGCTGTCTCGCCGATGCCCCCTTATCTTTGCACGATAGCCAGCTGTTTGTGACGGTATGTTGTTAACACAAGATGTAGGCACCTTGACCCTGAATGTTTGCTTAGGGCATTAAGGTTTTCCGGTAAGTCCCCTTTCTCTCCGTCTGCTTATTGTTTATTTCATAGGTCCTCATGGTTGTATGGCAGCAAAGCATCTGTTCAAACGGCTGATGTACTGCTGTTGTTGTTGATGAGTGTAGGGTGGGTGAATGCTGCAGATGCTCGTCGTTGCGTTCCATATCGTGTTTAGCTGGTTTTCTTCGTCTGAAGGCTGGATGACCTTCACGGGCTTCTTGGAAATACGGGATGTCGCGGCTGTGCAAGCTTTATATCGGCAAACTAGGGTCAAGTGCCTTTATTTTCCACATTGGCAGCAGATACTCTGTTTATGACGACATTTGTCGGCTGATAATTACTGACATCCCCCTCGCGAAACGATAAAAGGGTATTCGGACCATTTCTGGGTAACATCTTTTCGGTTGACTGCTGGGATTGTGTCTCTTACGAGGGAAAAGCTGCTAACTGTTTATGAACATTCTCCAGCTGTCGAACAATATTGCAGGCCTTCTCCCAGCTCATCGTCGTCTCATCTTCCGACAACAACCTTTCACGAGCTTGTTCGTTAGGGATACCGGATATCAAGCACTGTAAAGCCATTGCCTCTTCGAACTTCATAGCTGGGATTTCACTATACCGGTACTCTGGTCGGGCTTGCTGAATGCGCGCAATGAAGTCAATGACACTTTTTCAAGGTTTTGACGCAATCTCGAGAAAAAGAACCGCGCAGTCTGTGTTCGATTGTGAACCTCATAACCGGCTGAGGACTTCTAGCTCGCTGTTAACTGTCTCCTTACCGATGTGGAGGGCATCAAAATTTCTTTGGCCTTCATTCCCCAGAAACCCTCACTTTAATTTTGTGGCTTTCTGAGAGTACCGTGTTTTGTTGCAAGACGGATTGTATCTCCAAATAATCCAAAAAGATGCGCTTCCAGTGGTTCCAGGTGGCCGGTGTTGGTTTATCAGAAGGAATATTCTAAACTAGTGTAGGAAGGTGCAACATCGCAGTAGTTTAACCTCGCCAGGATGTTAACTATGGCCCTTAGTCGATGAACGAAACAGAACGCGCAAGCTTGTATGGAACCGATTTACTAAAAGCATACTGCGTTACAGTGGCTAGAAAAGCCGGAAAGGAAAACCAATGAAATAAGAAAAGTAGGGCATGGTCATTCTCAATCAATTGTGTGGGGGCCTGTGTTTACGAATTGATAATCAAGTGCGTACGTGACCAAGTTAGACTTAGTGTTTCATGGGTTGCGAGTATTCCATACAATAAGGTGGTTTCGCTGTACCAACTGAGATTGCTCGGTCACGTTCTGCATATGTCATCTGCTTGTTTACCTCACCGTACTCTGTCCGCTCTTTCATGATTGGGCTGGGGAGACCACATGCTACTCGGCCGTCTACCTGGCCAGAGCATTTGAGATCACTAACTTTACGTCTAGCAGCAATTGGATCCACATACCTGCATAGTTGTGGACCCAAAGACGGAGAGTGCTGATTGCTGGAAACGCCTCAAGTTATGGTGAGCAATCGAAATCGGTGGAACATTTTCGTACGTAATTGTTTGGATTCACTTGACAAAGGAAAAGTGGCGTGAGAAAATAGCAGTTTTCCTTTTTTCTTTTTGTGACAGTTGTATCTTTGCACCTTCCCTAGATTTACCTGGTTTTATATGGTCCTGTTCATTTCATTTGATTGTTGTAAAATATATTTTTTGTATATTGTGCCTTAATTTTTTATGCTTGCAAAACCGACACCTAAGTTCTCTTTTTCTCAGTTGCCCAGATCTGAGTGCTTCACACTAACTTAATCACCATATCGAGCCGGTTTCGCATCAGCAGCAGTACGTTGGCACACCCAACAGGTGCTTCGCGCGTGGTCTGTATATACCGCTAGGTCACCCGCACCTACATGGCTTCTAACTGGCGACCTATGGAATACAAGACAAGCGCTTAGACCTTTCGGACACCGGTCAGCTAACGAACTTAGGTCTCTACGAGGCTATACAACGTGACAATGCATGTTTTCTTATTTACACACTAACGACTCTTATTTGCACATTTGTCGGATGTTGCCATCATCGCGGTCCTCTAACTACCTGTGTTTGATTAATAATGGAATCGATTTTTGACTTTTTATGCAGATTCAGATATTTTATTAGCATTGTATCATACTTGACGTCTCCAGAGTGGTACTTCCCACTCATACTGGTATGGAGCTTCTTATAATTTCATGTATCTAATTGTTTGCCTTGACATTGAAATACCTCCGTGTCCCTCTGTTCTGCACAACTCACTATCTTCATATGCTTTCAGCACTTGACATATTTCATTTGTCCCCGAACCATGATGCAACCTCAGCAACAGCAGATGCAGCCCCCAGTGCTGCGTATTATCATGGTCGGCTCAGGGGGTGTTGGCAAAAGTGCTCTCACATTGCAGTTCATGTATGACGAGGTAAGTGGAAATCATTTCATCTTCCCTTTGATATCTTTTTTACAGTTCATTGAAGACTATGAGCCCACGAAAGCCGACTCTTACCGTAAAAAGATTATCCTCGACGGACAGGAGGTCCAAATAGATATACTTGACACTGCAGGCCAGTAGCTTTTCGTTACCCCGTTTTTTCTTACTGATCATAATCATCCCAATTAACTGGTTCTTAATGACAAGCTGCTTTCTCCCTTCTTTGGCAGTAAGGTGAATCGCTTTTACCGTCGGTTTTCTACATTACCTTCTTGTGGAAGTACAGCGCTGCTTATAAACGGCGGTAATAGGGTAGTCTGATGAGCAGTATCACAGTCCCCAACAGTTTCTTGATTCGATTTTTTCTGCTGCATCAGCTAGTTGTCAGAAGGGACAAACTAGTTATCAGAACTGGCATCTGTAGACTAGAAATTATGTCACTGCAGTTTGACCGCTCAAAACAAGCCACTTTTAATCTAACCACGTTTTCCAGTGCAATAGCCGTTGTAGTCCATTTCGGCACATCTCGAGACTTGTCCAGAGGAAGATTATCATCTACTGAGTAGTTTTTCCATGACACACACGATGACCAGAATGACATATCCTCAAAATCCACCACCAACCACATTGTGTTTACAGACAAAACTCGGGATTCCGGCAGGCTATTCGAATGCCACTATGCGGTGAATTCTCTTTTTCCTCTATCCACTGAATTACTCAGAATTGCAATTTACTGACGCGTCCGGACCACCGGCAACAAACGGACCAACGATTTAGCAAACGCATTCTGCATAGGTCTTATTTAATCGATTCTCAAATCAGACGTAGACTACACTGCACAGGTGTCCCGAAAAAGCTATTATCTCAGTGACTAATCGAGTGCTGCCGATTATCGCCTCGATTTAGAACTTTCTGGAATGTTCTAAAGTTTGCACGTCCTGAAGATTGGACGGATCGGCATGGAACTATTAATTTTGACGGTCGACCTTGCTATCCCAGAAGTCGCAGGTCAGTAAGCGACCTATAACTACAACCAAGGTCTGTTTTAGTTGTACACTTTATTTTGGCGGCGATTGACGTTTTTTTCTTTTGAGGTCATTTGCGTTCTGATTTTTCCTTTGCTCAGGCTAGAGGTCTTGTGGGGCAGTAAGTGCATATCTCGGAATCCCGATAAGTGGGAAGATTCTAAAAACAGATATCGGTGGTCAAAACTTGTTCATCTAATATCCTCGGTGCGTAGTGTCCAGACTTCGCATCCGTAGAGTAAAACTTCTCACACTGCAACATGTTGCAGACTCTCTCTCTCTAACCAATGAGCTTCTATCCCACTGAATCCATAAATGGTTAAATCCAGGAAAAGCCATACAATGCTTTTGGTTATCGCATCATTTCTCGCACCACCAGAGGTTATGCAGCCATTTAACTTAATAAACTGATGGACCATTTCGAACAACAACAAACGGCCCAGTGTAACACTACACAACATTGTTAACACCTAAAGCACATGTGAGGCTCGAAACGTGCTTCAGCTTGTATACCAGCTAGATCCGAGGTAAAAATAGCCGTTACATGCGCATTCTAATTTGAACAGCATTTCACCTTACATTGCCTCCATTTTAGAAGTGGTGGAGGAATGCAGAGTGGAATTATTCATAGTGGTTTCGATTACCAACGTGAACAGAGGGGAGGGATTAGGTCAACTTTGGATCACTCCACTTTTCGCCGAACTATCTCGTATGCCAGCTACGTTCGGGTTTATCACGTTCCGGCAAATGATTCAGTGGTAGGGTTCTAGGAGGTGATGGTTTCTCGCCCCTCAGGCGTCCTCTCCTTAGAAAACCATAGCTATCCGTTTAACAACACCGTGACGTGACGGATGTGACTCGCCACTAACTAAGACCACTGCTCCCTGCTTCATCCCGGTGGAGCATTTTATTATAGCAACCTGATGCTGTAATTATGGGAGGGATTGGGCACCTTTTTGGCAACCGACCAGACGAAAGGCGTGCGAATTGGGTACTCAGTTACCGGCTCTCAATGAGCGCGGTTCCCTGAATTCGCCCCACTATCTTGCGGGTAGGTTATTCAGCTACTGGCTCAGGGTGGCGTCCCTTACGTCCACTCCCTACTTAGGCTTGGGCAACTGGGTAGTATTGTACCTTCTGAAGACGTCTTAAATTTCTCTTTGTTCTGTTCCGTTATCTTACCTTCCTTTGAGTTCTATGGTTTTCGATGGCTGTGTTTACTCATAGGCTGCTAACATGTATCCACTGCTCCGGCAGCCGCGGCATGAATACTTTGGAAGGGAGCAACGTTTCTCAGGCACGTATTTCAAGGTTAGACACAGCCACCATCAACAGGATCAGAGGCAGCTTTCAGATCAAGAAAGAACAACATAGTAGGCTCCTTGTGACTATGGTGCTGTTCAAGCGCCCATCGAAGAGCAAAATGTGGTACAAATCCGCCTGACTTTTACTGATTCGTTTCTCACGTGGCTCAACAACAAAATGCGCATCAGTAATTTAGAGACGATTTGAATAACATTGATATTACGATGCTTTTAACGGGAACTTTTTTGTATCTCTTTGAATGACATTTGGCAAACGCCAACCAGAAACTGCTTTCTCTTAGCACCAGAGGGCATCGATCAGTGATTAGTGCCTTCACTACTGAGTCACCACCGTCTTTCGACAACGACGACGGAAGTTCGTATGTGCCTGACACTTTATTACGTTTTAGCAACACTAACCCATTTCGGGTTGTTGTGAATGTCCTGGATTACAGGTGACCCATATAACCATACTTATACATCAATTAGGTTGGATTGCTCCTCAAATACTCCACTCAACATTTGAGTCGACTGAAAGTGAATGAATTGCCCATTTTCACACGCGGAAACCCTTCCTGGATCCGTACGTCCAACATAATTGAATAACGCTACGATTGCCGTTTGCGCTGGCCTTCTCCATCTCAAGGGCTCTCACGATTCAACATGGCTGTCGGTTGATTTTCAGACTTCTAGTCATGCAGCGCTTCACTGTCACGAGCACTTCGAGCTAACATCCCCATGTAACCACCTTTCTTGATTCATATCGGATTATTCATACTCCAGTAATCCATCCACTATTCGAGCACCTTTAGCTGGTTAGACAAGTGACTTCCAGTGTTTTTTGTGTTGCACATTCAAAGTACTTGCGGTCAGTATTCGGTTCGCCTGTGCCCTCGCTCACAGTTATGGAACAGCTTGCTTACTTCACTTATATAGTAGTGGTCCGCATCACGGGTGGTGGCTGTTTTGGCGATGACATCACACAACAGATTCCAAAAGCTCACCTTGCATTCATCGAACTGCTTCACATCATGGCATCGCCATAATGCGTGTGTGGTGGCCACATCGCGTGAACAATCCGGACATTTGTGACAGAGTGCTTTAAGAGAACTGTCCCTATTCCCAAAACATTGTTCTCTGACATCGCATGTGTTGGCTTTACCAGGTACTGTACATGCTACTCTACTGGCTTCCCTGTCTGACGTTGTTCGCGCTTCCCGAAAGCAATTGGAAATACTGCTGCGATGGACAACCTGTAACATGGAAAAGGAGCATCAGTCAGACCAGTCCGTCTTTCAAGCTTGGGATTACACGACACAGACTCACGATGGTTACAGATGTTCAGTGTTGTGACCCGCAGCTGTGCGTTCAGTCCTCATGTACGGATGCGAAATCTGGCCCATCAGGTCGGCAGACATAAAGTGGTTAATTACGTTCGACCATCACTGCTTTCGCATTTCAGTCCATATCTGGTGGGAACAGCGCGTGTTCAGCGTCGTGTATTTGGTGTAGGAATGGCGAGTAAACTGTTGTGCACCATTATATCACGCACCAGACTTCCATGGCTGGGCCACGTGTTTCCCATGCCAGCAAAAATACTCCCGCGACGTGCGTCGTTTGCGCGACCGATGTGTGGATAGAAGAAGAGGAGGGGGCCAAGCGATCACTTGGTCTAAAGACATGAAGACGCTCACTTCGAACTTGGCGCCGGTTCATGTCTCCTGGCTAAGGTCTGAAGGAGGATGAACACGTTTGGATGGATACACTTGTTGACATGGCCAGGAACCGATCTCAGTGGCGTTTGTGTTTTGAGCTTCTTTGTCTCTCCCGCTTCACTTTCCTCTTTAGCCACAATCACTTCATGCATAACATGACCCTTTTTTGATTTTTGGGTTCTGTCATATTTAACATTTCCATTTTTCATATATCTTATCTTTTTTGTACTGCGGTACAATAGCCGTCTCCCACCTGTAGTTAACACGTATTGCTTACGATGTGACCCACAGAAGACATCAGTAAATCCAGTATTTTTCTGCCATATCCTCTCTCATTTATTTCCCCTGCGAAGGCCAAACGGCGTGTATGAAGCATACTATGACATTTTCCATCCGGTTGCCTCCAGTAAAGCGTTCAACATGACTCAACTTGACCTTTATTCGCTTGAAACCTGGTGCTCAAGGTGGAAAATGTTGTGCAGTGTCCCACAAGTGCGATTTGACTCATCTCGGTCTGCTTCTTGATCGCAAACCACTTCATTTCTATCCTGCTGTAAGGGACTTAACATTGCGTTATTCATGTTCACGTGACTTCTGTGAACTGTTAGGCTATGCCACCGCGTGAGCAGGATGGAAAATTGGTCTTCTTATTCAGCACTTTTTCCCTGCATGAATCAGTATTTCATTCTTAAAAATCATTTGTTCGACCCACGTTGGAATATTGTTCCACAGTGTATGGCAGCTCAAAAATTGCGATCACATTACACTGGAACAAGTACAGAGAGCATTCACAAAGTGCTGTCTAGGTGCTTCATCAAAACTGGAATATTATGAACGATGTGGTTACCCAAAGCTTGATCTGCTCTGGCTTCGACGCATAAAGGACAACGTAATCCTATTTTTCAACTTCTTGCACAGAATTATACACGGTTTCAACCTTACCATGACATTAATGCAATCAGTAGTCTACAACATACTAAACAAACAGAACCCAGTGGCAGAATACAAGTCCAGGACAATCAGATCTGACAACATTAACAAGTACGCCAGAGTCTGGAACACGCTGCCACTCGGAGTAAAAACCTGCACTCTTGACCACGAATTTCGCAGAAGCATCGACAAGTTCTTGGTTGTACAAAACGTGATCAAACTGTTTGTTTGTCCCGTAACAACAAACCTTGCGTACGAGCGGGGTGAAGTTTCAGTTGACCCAGTTCATGTTTCACCATCATACCCTCTCCTGTGATTTTACTGTTTTATATGTAAGTGTCCGGAAGAAAGTAAGAATTGCCTTGGAAATTCCCTATTTTAGCGATTAATCGATTATTAACGATTATCGCATCGATTTCGAACGTTCCTGAATGTTCTGCTTCTACACGTGATCAAAATCCACCTGACCTCTCGGGAAAAGATATGGGGAACCACTAACCTTGGCAGCTGACCTTCCAATTCTAGAAGTCGAAGGTCAGCAGAGACCTATAAATACAGCCAGGGTCCTCAGTCGTTGTACAGTGTTCGTTGGCTGCGATTAATACGTTATTTGTCAGGGTCATTGGCGTTCTGCTTTTTTCCTTCGGTTGGGCTAGAAGTTTTGCGGAGCAGTGAATTGTTATTTTTGGAGTTGCGTCTAGTGAGAAGATTATAACAAATGGCGACGGAGAAAAGTGGAAATGTGATGAATTTTTCTGCCGAACAATTTCAAAAGCTGCTTTTTCAACAGCAAGCTCAAATGGAGGCTCAAATGAAAATGATTGAAAATCTGACAAAATGCTTGAGTTTGCAGACAACTGGAGCAGCGACGCGGGACACGCAGGCGAGTTCTGTTGATCTTCTCACGAACGCCATCACTGAATTCCATCATGATGCGGATTCTGGAAGCACTTTCGAAGCGTGGTTCAAACGCTGGGAAGACATGTTCCAGACGGATTTCATAAATCAGGACGACGCCTGGAAGGTGCGATTGCTACTCCGCAAGCTCGGAATAAGTGAACATTCAAGGTTCATAGACCACATTTTGCCCAAACAGCCGAAGGATCTGACATTTGACGAAGCAGTGTCGCAGTTGAAAGAAATTTTTGGTGAGTCGGTATCTTTGTTTAGTATTCGCTATCAATGCCTGAAAATAGTCAAACAGGAATCTGACGATTTTGGGGCCTTAGCAGACATGATTAACCGTGAGTGTGAACGATTCAAACTACGCACTTTAACAGACGATCAGTTTAAGTGTCTCATTTTCGTCAGTGCTCTTCAATCGCCCAGTGACGCTGAGATCCGAACGCGGCTTTTAGCTAAGCTAGAGCAGGACCCTGATCTGACACTGAAGGCCCTCGTTAGCGAATGCAAACGACTGCTCACACTAAAACACGACACTGCCATGGTCGAACGCAATGGTCTAGCATCACCAGATACCGTGCAACTTGTGAAAAAAGCCAGGACCGGCAACACAAGCAGACTCTTCAAGAGGCCTACGAAGAAACCGCCCACAGCATGCTGGTCATGCGGCGAATGGCATTTCGCTCGCTTTTGTCCCTTCAAACATCATATTTGTCAAACGTGCCATAAGCGTGGGCATAAGGAGGAATGCTGCAGTCAAGTCCGGTCGAAGAAAGTGCAGAAGTCTCACCGAAGGGTTAATTCTAGAAGGGGCGGCGCTGAATCTCTCTCCATAGTCGCCGCATTCCAAAGCGAGTGTAAACCGAGACGACGATTCATCACTGTATTAATCAATGGTATCCCAACGAAACTGCAATTTGACACGGCCTCAGACATCACCATCATTTCCAGGCGCACATGGAATCACATAAAGAGGCCGAAGATGGTCAAGTCTCAGAAAGTCGCACATAATGCATCCGGCGGTGTGTTACACTTAGTTGGCGAACTCAATTGTAAGATCGCTTTCCAAGGTGTGGAGAAGTCGGGAACATGCTACATTTCGGATCGGCCGAATTTGAATCTTCTTGGCCTCGACTGGATTGAAAAGTTGAACCTCCTCGATGTTCCCTTGAATCAGATCTGCAACCGAGTTCGAGCAAGTCCAGACCCATCAACAAAGTCCGTCGAAGACATGACACGTACCCTGAAGAGAAAATTTGCTTCTGTCTTTCAGGATGGCTTGGGCCACTGTACGAAATTCAAGGCAACATTGAACTTGCGACCAGGTGCTAAACCAGTGTTCAAGGCTAGAAGACCGGTACCATATGCAGCCATGTCAACCGTTGAGCAAGAGCTCGATCGACTGGAACGTGCCGGAGTCATCACAGCCGTCAACTACTCATCATGGGCCGCACCTATTGTCGCAGTGAAGAAAGCAAATGGCAAGGTACGCGTCTGTGCTGATTTTTCAACTGGCCTCAACGCCGCGCTGGACGACCATCAGTACCCCTTACCTGTACCGGAGGATATCTTTGCAAAGCTGAATGGTGGTAAGTACTTTGCAAAGCTTGATCTATCCGATGCTTATCTGCAAGTGGATGTTGACGAAGTCTCGAGGGAGTTGTTAACGATCAACACTCATCGTGGGCTATTCAATACAACCGCTTGCCATTTGGTGTGAAAACGGCGCCAGCCATCTTCCAACAGTTGATGGACACTATGCTAGCGGGAGTTTCTGGAACCGCTGCATATCTGGACGACATCATAGTGATGGGTCGAACGCCGGAAGAACTCTTCAACCGCTTGGATGAAGTGCTATGTTGCATACAGTCGTACGGCTTCCGGATACGTGAGGATAAATGCACATTTTTCACGCCGACTCATCAAATACCTCGGGTTTATCCTCGAAAAGGATGGACGTCGACCAGATCCGGAAAACATCGAAGCCATTAGAAAAATGCCTCCACCCACAGATCTACAGTCTCTGCGTTCCTTTTGTGGGCTCATCAGCCACTACAGCGCATTTTTGCCTGAGATGCATCGCTTGCGTGCCCCGTTAAACAAGCTCCTATCCAAAGGACAACCTTGGAACTGGACAGCAGAATGTCAGAATGCCTTCGAACGCGTCAAGTCACTGTTGTCTTCAAACTTGCTTTTGACTCATTTCGATCCCTCCAAAGAGATCGTCCTAACCACAGATGCATCAAGCCATGGGATTGGTGCAGTAATTGCACACACATACACGGATGGATCTCAAAAAGCAATCGCCCATGCCGCCAGAACCCTTACCAAGGCCGAGAAGAACTACAGTCAGATTGAGAAAGAAGCATTGGCCATAGTGTACGCGGTTAAGAAATTCCACAAAATGCTATACGGCCGCCGCTTCAAGCTTCTGACAGATCACAAACCCTTGCTCGCTATCTTTGGTTCGAAAAAGGGCATCCCGGCCTACACAGCCAACAGGCTACAACGTTGGGCTCTTACCTTAATGGGGTATGATTTCGAGATCCAATATCAGTCGACAGTTTCCATTGGCCAAGCAGATGCACTGTCACGCCTAATTGATACCCGTCAGCAAGAACATGAAGACACAATCATTGCCTCGGTGGAGATTGAACCAGACGTCAACTTTCTGGTAACTGATGCACTGCACTGTCTACCAGTTACCGCAGAAGCTGTGCGGACCGAAACACTTCGGGACCCAATACTCAAGAAGGTTACTCAGTTTCACAAAACAAGTTGGCCACGTTCATGTCCATCCGCCGAGTTGCAACAGTATTTTCAGAGGAGACACTCACTCTCTATTGTAAACCATTGCATACTATTTTCGGAAAGGGTGGTCATCCCCAAGGCACTTCAGAAGCGCCTTATTCGACAGTTCCACGCCGGGCATCCTGGAATCAACCGGATGAAGGCGCTTGCCCGCAGTTATGTATACTGGCCCTTAATGGACAAACAGTTGGAAGAAATAGCCAGAAGCTGCCAAAAGTGTGCCGATGTCTTGAAAGCGCCACCGAAAGCAGAACTCTGGTCATGGCCAATAGCTACTAAGCCGTGGTGCCGCATTCATGTCGACTTTGCAGGGCCGATCAACGGGAGAAGTTTCCTCATTATAGTCGACTCATACAGCAAGTGGCCAGAAGTATTTCTCATGGATAACACCACCACCAATGCCACCATATCGAAACTGCGCCAAGTCTTTAGCAGATTCGGCTGTCCTGAAACAATGGTCACTGACAATGGCTCACAGTTTACTTCAGCAGCGTTTAAGGAGTTTTGCAAGCAATGCGCCGTCCAGCACGTTCGCTCGCCGCCGTTTCACCCACAGTCGAATGGCCAGTCAGGAAGATTTGTCGACACATTCAAGCGAGCCCTCCAAAAATCAAAAGGGGAGGGTGTTGCTGGCCCGTCAAAAATCCCCGCAAAAAACGCGCCAGTAACTCCGGCATAATGGCTGTGGGAAACGGAGTCCAATTTCTCCCCACAACGCAGCAGTGTTCAGCCACTCCGAGGCGCGTCCCAACTGCGAACCTTTTGACAATGCTCATTTGCAATCTACCACCCCTGCGTGGGGACTGTTTTTCCTAACTTAATAACCCATAGCACTGACTGGGATCGCCCTTTGTTGGTCGTAAAAGAGCCTACAGAGGACCACTTGTCTTTTCTTTCTCTTCGCCTCAGTTGGGAGTCGGTCGGGTCACGTGATTGCGTGTGAGTCGTTAACTGGCCAGCCCTCGCGTCTAAGTCATTAGCGCGCGTCTATCATACCCCCTCTCGTGTGCGTCCGTTTTCGAGGCCTCAGCGTCTATACGAACAAGTGCGGCTAAGATCGTTCCCACGCTAGTTCAATTTTCCGTCTCACCGGCTAAGCCAGCGTCATCAGGACAGCGCAATTCCGTTCGAGTGGTCAGTGTAACAAGCCATTATCGTAGGCGTGCCAGCGACCCTCTTATCAGGCAATTACGCAATTATCTCAAGAGGCGGCGTTCCCTCAATTATAACAGCGGCGACGACTAAGGCAACCTACGCAATTATAACAGAGGGACGTATAGAGGAGGTGGTTGACCGGTTCCTTTTCCTCTACCGATCAACACCGAATCCATAAGCACCAGACGGAGTCTCTCCAGCACAGGTTATGATGAACCGGAAGCTCCGCATGCCTTTCGACGCCATCCGACCGGACTCGGAGTCCTCTGTTGGTGAAAGAAACCGCAGAATGGAACAGGAGTTTAACCGGCGGCATGGAGCAAAGAAGCGATCATTCACGCTTGGACAGAAGGTGCTAGTACGTGACTACCGGGAAGGCCATGCGAAATGGACGCCAGGGACGGTCATAAGCAAGCGCGGAAACGTCATGTATGACGTGAAGGTGGGCGCACAGGTCTGGCCGCGGCATGCAAACCAGTTACGTCCCACATTGTGCCAGCCAGAACAAGACAGACCTACTGATCTCCCGTTCGATTTACTGGTGGAAACTTCCAACCTGCCGAAAGTAACAGTGGACGACTGCCCAAGGTCGAGCAACGAATCCAGAACAAGAACATCGGAACAAGACTCTCGGGCGCTTCTGCCAAGGAGGTGGACCGACAGGCAGAGAACACCGTCCCGAAGACTGCAAGTTGATCCCAGGCTTTCCTCTTACACCTCGGAACATGTCTCAGGAGGAGAGGTGTCCGGGAGAAAGTAAGAATTGCCTTGGAAATTCCCTATTTTAGCGATTAATCGATTATTAACGATTATCGCATCGATTTCGAACGTTCCTGAATGTTCTGCTTCTACACGTGATCAAAATCCACCTGACCTCTCGGGAAAAGATATGGGGAACCACTAACCTTGGCAGCTGACCTTCCAATTCTAGAAGTCGAAGGTCAGCAGAGACCTATAAATACAGCCAGGGTCCTCAGTCGTTGTACAGTGTTCGTTGGCTGCGATTAATACGTTATTTGTCAGGGTCATTGGCGTTCTGTTTTTTCCTTCGGTTGGGCTAGAAGTTTTGCGGAGCAGTGAATTGTTATTTTTGGAGTTGCGTCTAGTGAGAAGATTATAACAGTAAGAGAACGATTAAAGGTCAGTTAACATTATTTCGATTCAGTTAACTATTTGTTATGTCTTTGCTATCCTTCCAAACGTCGTAATCTGACCTGGTATAAACTTTTCCTGATGCACCTTTGATCAACGTTCTATAAAATTATGCACTCACCCGATCATCCCGATACTGGGGTGTCTCCCGTCGTCGAGAATAAAAACCTATCTATTTATATATGTATTCCGCTTACATTTTTAATTCTACCGTACACTCCCATTTTTACCTTGGTTTTGTCGGCACATAATCTGTATTCGGATTTGTGAATACATATATATATATATATATATATATCTATATATATATATATATATATATTATATATATATATATATATATATATATATATATATATATATGGTTGGCGGCATCCAGTTTCGGATTTACCTGTCACTGTGGCCAGCCACAGGACGCCTGCGCCTACAGAGGGACCATGGATGGCTTGCGCTGCACTACCCACAGCTCCGACCACACACCCCATATCCAGTGTAAACCCGAAGGAATAAGACCGGGAGGCATGTGGATGGGAGCCACGTTTCATCAACGGAGCCGGCCCACACACCTTCACAGGCAAACACAAGCACGCCGTATTTGGGGAATCAAGTGCACACCAGGCGGTGGCTGGACCGTAGTCCGCTCCACACTGACTGCATGGAACCACTCTTTGATCCTAACACGGCCACAAGGACCGTGCACCCTGTCCCCTCCAGCAACGACCAACTGTCTCCTGGAGCCAATATGGACGAGATAGTGGGTAATAGACAGGTAGGCACCTTGTCAACATGCACATCAAGCGCATCCACACCGGGCATATCAAGCAACAGCCAATCACTTGAGAGAAGGTTAACAAATAACATACATCGAGTAATGCATAAGAAAACGGTGACATACATCTTAAATTAGTGAGCATATGAAATAAGTTGTTTATAAACGAATCGGAGATAAGTTCACGAGGTCAGAAAGTATATTTTACGGAAATGCCACAAACACGAAAATGTTATCGGAATTAACTACAATTGGCTTATGCGACGTGTGCAAGTTTATACAAGAGAGTATTGCTATACATTTATATGAGAAAGAAAGGCATTAGGACAAAATTGCAAACCCACCACCTGAAATAGGGAGACTTAGCAGGCAAGCACGCGGTTAGTATATCGAATGCATCGTACCTACAAACGCTGCGATATATATATATATATATATATATATATATATATATATCTGCAATCATACCCTAGAGCCGGATCTGCTCCCCATTGCTTTGTGGGTCAGGCTACTGAGCCAAAGGCTCCGGGCGGAGTTCTTCAAGCAAGCCTCCAAAACACAACCACCACCTCCCTTGCGATTGCCCACGAATGCAATCGTATGACTGCGTGCAAAGCGCTCATCATCGGGTGCTGGAACGTGCGCATACTACTGTACCGGAACTCGAGTGAGCGCCCTGAGCGACGCACTGCACTGGTCGCGATGGAGCGGGCACGCTACAACGTCGATATTGCGGCGCTTAGTGAGACCCGGCTCGCTGAGCAAGATAAGTTGCATGAAGCTGGTGCTGGCTATAGATTCTACTAGGTGGGGAACGTCACCACAGCACCACGTGAACATGGGGTGGGATTTACAATATGCGATCGCCTAAGTGGCCATTTGGTGGATGAACCCAAAGGCATCAGCGCGCGACTGATGACTGTTCACCTACGACTCGGAAGAGGTAAGTTTGACACTTTTACAAGCACGTACCGTCCGATCATGTGTTATCCTGATGACACGCGTGATCGATTCTACACTCATTTATCCTCCGTGATACGGTCTGTGCCGATGAGCGACCAACTATTTCTGCTGGGTGATTTCAGCGCGTGCTGGGCGTGATGCATCGGTGTGGACAGTTATCCATCCGCATAGCATGGGTTCAACAAATGCGAACGGTGACAGGCTGCTCTAACTGTATGCCGCTCACGGCCTAACGACTACGAACACTTGGTTTGCACTGAGTGCGAGTGATATAGCAACTTGAACGCACCCACGGAGTGGTCACGCTCACCTGCTCGACTATGTCATCGTATGTCAGCGTGATATGCGTAAAGTGCGCATGACACGTGTACTGCGTGGAGCTGAGTATGACACTGATCAGAAATTGGTTCGGACCAAACTGTACATATATTTTCGTAAATCTATGTATTTCACTCCCGCCGTGAATCAGTGTGAATTTAACATTCCCTCGGTAGTGTGGCGAAACTTATTGTGCTGGTGATGGCTGCATCCATGTGCGATGTGGACTGCATAGCCGCAGTGGGCGACCTGTGGCACCACATTCGCGATCAGGTGATAGCTGCTATCGAGGAGACAATCGGGCGCATAGACTGTAAGCTACCTGATTGATTTGACGAGAGCAATGCGCATTGGTGTCACATGTGACAGACCCCATCGAATTAGGGAAGAAGAGTAAGCTTCGCAGAATTCGAGGACGACTGACCCGGGAGCTCCGTCGTGTTAAAAATGCATAGTGGACGGAGAAAGCGAAGCAGATGGAATGCTACACCGAACGCCGCCGGCACAAGGAATTCTTTGACTCCTTGACGGCGGTGTATGGACCGAAGTTGGAGCCACTGATGACGCTGTTCGATGGCAGCTCAGGCGCTGCGTACACACAGACTGCAGACATAATACAGATCTGGCGAAATCACTTCGGCCGTCTCTTGAACAACCGTTCGGAGAGGGGCTGGCTTACATTAAACTGTCTAAATCAGCACGATGTGAAGGGGAGTCTGGCGGACACACCGACACTGGATGAGATGCAGAGAACACTTGCTGAGCTGCGAAACAGCAAGTGTGCCGGTGCTGGCGAGATACCGCCTGAAATATCGAAACACGGCGGACCCGCGTTGATAAATATGCTGCACCAGTTGGTGCAACGCGTTTGGCTTAAGGAGGAGGTGCCTCCTGAGCTGAAGGATACCCTTGTGCTGCTTCTGTGTAAGGGCAAAGGAAGCAAGCAATGTTGCACGAATTATCATGGTATCAACTTGCCGACTTGTATGGGCAAGGTGATTGCCCGGATCCTGCTCAACCGCCTCGTCAGTCAGGTTGTGGAACCTAACATGGCGGAAGAGCAGTGGGGATTCCCTTTGGATCGCAGCACTAGAGATATGATGTTTGCGGCTCGTCAGTTGCAGGAGAAGTGTAGAGAACGACACCAGCCATTGTACTCGGTTTTCGTTGATTTCACCAAAGCATTTGATACGGTGAACCGCGAGGCATTGTGGCTAATGTTGGGTAAGTTTGGTTATCGGAATAAGTTTGTAAGTTTTATTGAATATCTGCACAGTGGTTTGTGGGTGCGTGTGCAGTTGAGTGGACATACCTCGGATGACTTGGCAGTTATCTCTGGTGTGAAGCAAGGCTGTGTCTTAACTCCTACTCTGTTTAAGATTTATGTTCATGCAATGATGCCTTGTGCTTTTGATGCGGCTTTTGCTTACGGTGTTGCTGAACATCCGTCGTTTCCGTACGAGAACTCTACTCTGTGAGACAACTATCCTTAGGTTACTGTTTGCTATTAGTGCATATGTTTTGATTCCATCTGTTCTGGTGCATGCATATTATAACGGTGCCGCTGTAACCAGTCGACTTCTGTTGATCATTGGTGTGTAAAGTTATGTTACCATTCCCACTTGGTGAATCAGCAAATACTGACGAGTTGGACTGGTGGTTCATTTCGACGATTTATGTTTGTTGCAATAATACATCACTATTTTGACCGCCGGGCTAACATCAGAGCGCCTACGGCCCTCAAACAAAGCCTTCCGCACGCTGTGGTGGCAGCATAGCAAGGATCCGAAAGTCGACGTGACTATACGTCGGCATTAGTGCGGATGTACAGAAGGCCATTAACGAAAATACTTAAGTGAAAGGTTAACTAGTAATCGTTCCCCTTGTGACCAAACGAATGCTCGGGCATCATGCTGAGGATTTTCGTTGACTTGGCTTACAGTATGACAGATACGGTAAGAAGTAAGTAAGATGCAGTTGAATGCACAGGAAAGACGACATTTTCGACAGATCCGCATGTATCGGTTGAAGCGAGTCATGTGGAACTCAGAAGAAAAGTACTACATCCCTCCATGCTCGTATTAACGAAAGGGCCAATAAGAGAATCCCTGTACAACCAGCTTTATCGATGACACGCTAAAGTTTTCTTTCTCTTTAAGAAGGCCAGGGAGAATAACCGGATAACATTATAATCACCAATTAACGAATGCACGACAGATGAAAATGTTTTTAGTCTGAAGGCATGAAAAATTCTCTTGTAACTTTACTTAACGTTTCGCAAAGCTGTGTGGACAAATATATTTTTAGACACAAAAGCGACGTCGAAATGCCCGGTGGTGGATGAACTAGGCGCAACTTGATCGCTCCTATCCAAAGTGGGTGACATCCGCGAGAACTGCAAATTGAAAGGCATCAATATTACGCCGGTGCGCAGTACGGACGCTTCGCTGCCACGCAATCACCACCGGTCATACGCGGGCTATGGATACAGCGAGGGTCGCCTTGACCCTACGCAGGCTCGAACGCGCTCCGTCAGCTTACAAGACAAGCTCGTTACCTTTAGGCTACGGGCCGACGCAAATTGCCATCTAGAAGAAGGGACAATATTGCGTAACACTTAAGAACCTTTAGTTCGAAAAACCCGGAAAACTACCGTTCTTCAAGCCTGTATGCTCTTTCCCGTGGCATCAATGGTGCCTTTCTCCTTCCACACGGAGCACCGCTTTGGGCACATATGTTATTTCTTGGTGTTTAACTGAGTATGTGGTCCACTATTTGTAGTGTGCTCACTTCGTAACCTGCGCACTTTTCAATGGACGCAGTTTTCAAACATCATTCTGTACAGCATTCTTTACTCAAGCCCTCTGAAAACGCTTACTTACTCAATGCGTGGCGGTCTCCTTGTCTTGATTTTGTTCGTTCCGTGCACCTTAAGAGGTGCAACTTGCGATGCATCATCCAGTTTTCGGTCTACTAGGCGAATTGATAGACATCATCAGAATGAGCGCTATACTATTTCGATAACTCGGCTTTGAAGATCAGGTGGTCTTATGTCTATGCATTCTACAATTGTTCTTTCATTTTCTTCAGCTGATGTCTCTCATTTATATCTTTAACAACGCTTCATTGTTAATTTTCCCGTAATGGGTTGCTAGATCAGGATAGCTGGATCGGTCCGACTCTGATGCACGAGTTGTAGTTGGCACAATAAAACCTTTCGGCAGCTCAAACCATTTGGGCTTGACTCCCGTCCGTTCACGAAAATTCGCGCTGCTTGTCATTCTCGTGTTCACCGCTGTTAAACAGCAGGTGCCTCACATGTATGACACTGCAGTTGGATGGTTTAAACTCCAATACGTAAATGTTTTGGGCTAGAGAGTTGTCCCATTTTCATTAGGCGTTTTCTAAGAAAGTGAGCACTTTGCCCAGTAATATCCATGCTATAACGTAAAGCGGCATGGTTGTGTCTTCTTGCTTCTTGGCGTACCCCTTTGAAAATGGGAAACTGTTCTCACTATTGACTACTCGGTGTGCATTCATGTGGTATAGATTGTTGGGTGTAGTTTAGATTTCATACCGCCAATGAGCACTAGCTCTCACTCGAATACCTTTACGAACTTGTTCTCTAACTTAGTTTCAAGTGCATTCAATGGGCCCGTCTGCTTTAATCGACAAATGTGCGCTTCCGGGTGCCTATTTCACCGGCTTCTACTTTCCCCCTTTGTTGATTTCAGGCCAAGAAGATTACATTAGTATCCGTGAAAATTACTTCCGAAGCGGCGAGGGTTTCTTGCTTGTCTACGCAGTTGATGATATGGAAGGTCTGAGAGCGTTACCTGATTTCCGGTATGTTTCGTTCCTTTTATGTTCTCTTGGCTTCATTTGCATTAATGCCGGTTCCGAAACGAGTTCTCTTTCCGCCCTTGCTATTGCCGATTCTCTTCATCGATTATACTGGTGGCGAATTACCGAAAATAGCCAGAACGCAAATCATGTTTCGTTTATCTGCTTCGGTTACTTGTGATGATCCAGTGAACCTACCTTGCTACCTTTGACCTCTTCTAGGGATGCCACTACAGTGTAACAGAATTTGCACATTTTCACACGATATGCGATTAAATGTCCGAGGACCTAATCAAGCGTGCTCTCACCGCTAATGCATAACATCGCAAAACGCATATACATTCAGCAGAATTTGTCTGCGGCTGATCATCGATTCCTTTCACAATTCCTCTAGTTAACGTTAATTCACAAAGGAATAAGGGAACGTGCATTAGCCATTTTCAATCATATTCTCGCTTTTTACTGGCGGAACACAACTATCCCTTCAATGCATTCATCGGTCCTTTTGTCTCCTTCGATCTCCAATCAGTCTATCGTAGCTTAGATACTTGGTTATATTTTTGGGAGTTCTAGCCTCAACGTTGTTTTGCGCTTTACTTATCTTCCTCATAACAGTGATCAAGTTTATCGCGCGAAAAAAACTGACAAAGTGCCTATGGTGCTTGTGGCGAACAAAATTGATCTAAAGGACACTTCCTCCGCTTGTTACACCGATGCCGGGGCCGATTTCGCGCGACAGCATGGCATACCTCACATTGAAACATCCGCCAAGACACGTGCAAATGTGGATTTGGTAAGTCAGTCGCGCTTCGACACTTCGCCTAACCTACGCAACGCTTGTGTCGGAGTTTTGTGATGTATCTCTGCTCTATCTCACCAAATTATCTATTTTATAACACCCTCTTCCCACGTTCGTGCTACATCACACTTCGTGCATAAGAATCACTCTGGCCTTCACTCTCTTCCTGCTTAGTTGACCGCATTCTCGGCCGTGCTATTCTTAGTATCCACGGTAGTGCGTTGTCCTATTTTGTGGATTATCAATCATCTGGTGTTTACTAGATTCGGATGCATGCACGCTGGTTTATTACTGTGCCGAAATCCAAAGATCTTTGCCATCTGATTTAGGAAGTCGGCCAGTTCAGATTGGGCAATAGCAGTAGTTTATTCGTATCGTCAGCAGAAATCACAACACCATTCTTTTTCCTCATCGCTCTCATGACCTATTCTTGATTTTCCAATCGTCCCCCTTTTCTCTCGCTAACTCATGATCCCATCACTGAGTTTTGGCTACGGCTATTCATCTTCGCTCTTGATCGACTTTGCCGCGAGCATCAAGCCACGGCAAATTCACTCACTGTGGCTCACGTTACTATGCCACTGCCTAATTATGGCACAGTGGGAATGAGAAAATATCTCAAACAAGTGAACAGAATGATTGGTCCTTAGATTATTTGACTTGGGAACGTGTAGTACTGGATGCCTAAATATCGGACATTCAGTTTGTTCGAGAAAGATTCGTCTGTCTAAACATTCGAGTGCTTTGTTGGCAAGCTAACTGCTGTTGGATGAGTGCATTTCTCGGTGCCACAAGAATACCATGTGTATCATGGGGCACAACCAAGCTAATTTTATTCGGAACGGCGACCGATGGTAATAGCCTCAACAACAACACAGTGCATCCCTAGTTTTACTGATGTTGTACTGCTACGCAGCCACAATGACCATAGCAACATAAGATAGAGCATCTCATCTGACGACCAAGACGCTTGAAGCACACATTCAAAACCAAGACACCTATGTCAGATCAAACAGTTGGCTATCGTTTTGGGATAAGACGCCACCGACGAGTTAGCGTCCTTTCGGCTTTCAACGCCGCACAGACAACGAGTAGTCCAACCAGGAGATGACAGCAAACGCTCCATTGCAGCAGGCTGCTCGCCCTGTCTTGTAATTATGTACAATATGAATCGCGCGGATTCCATTCGAGTAGATGAGACGAATCATTAGCACTCAACTAAGTAACCGGAAACGCCACTTCTCGCTGCTCGGTCGGTGATTGTCCCCTCGAGTCGCACTATCTCATCTATGGCAAACAAAACCATACCCTCTTCAGTAAACAGTGAGTGGACATATAGGACACATCCCTACTCGCAACTTTACTGAATCATACTTGCTGGCCGTAAACAGCTACTTGATAGTCATACCCTGATATCCGTTTACGTCATTTATTGTTGTGGTCACGTTGGTACAACCCGACACCAGCAATACTCCACAGCCAGCGGTGGTTAAATAATTGAGGACGGCCTAGTTCATCGATGTCAGAAGAACCTCGACCCGTCGTCGAAGATGCGAATGGTCACCACCGTTGTATAATATCTAGGGGTAATCCTTGATGACGCCATATTTGTCTCAGGTTCACGTCGGTAGTTGTAATTTTTCTCCAGTGAGTGCCAATTTCAGTAGTCATACTCCCCAAGCGGATAGGGTGACTGGCTGACTGGATGGGTTTATCAACTTTTCCTGGGGCTACGAAGTGATTGGTGGTCTTGTGCAATAGTGTACTATGTCTGTGTTAGCAATACCGAGGGCTACTGAATTATTTTTACTTTGTGCAATTGATGCGTCGCATTGGGCTAGAATCGGCAGACTAATTTACTAGAATTACATCGCGCAACTGGCTCACGAACACTGTGATTGTTTTGCTGTCATTATCATCATTAGTATGTTGCCACAAGGCTCATCCACGGTTTATTAGGTGTGCCATATGAAGACCGGCGCAAGAGACTAGGGTAGGAAGAAGTCCATAAGCAGAGGGACAACTGAACTGATCTTGAAATTGCGCCCTCCAACGATCGATACGACGCTCCTTATTGTGAATCAGGACACCGCACTGTCTCTGATTGTTTGGCTGACGTCTGGTATGCTGGGACCAGTGGTGCGGATAATTTAGGAGCCTTTGCGATAATTGCCTACTGCTCCTGCTTCCTCCATTTCTTGTGCCCAACTGGTTCACCGAGCTTCCTTGTCAACACACGGACTCCGCTTTGGTTCACACCTAATAGTCTGCCTCGTAATATTTTGCTCAGAGCGAGCTGGGTGTTTTCTTCTGGATTCCACCAGGTTCACCGAACTCTCGGATATTCAGTTACTGATGCGGTGACCATTGATAGAACCGCAGGCAGAGGCTCCTGCGTCATGTTTGGCGGTCGAGATCCTATTCCACAGAAGCTCAGTGTCACTAGGACAAGAAAGTGAACGTTCGGTACCCAGGTCATCTTGCTAGGATTGCCTGACTGAAGACCGCGATAACTTATCACTTGCCAGTCGAGGGAGGCGTTTGGTACGCCTCCCGGTAACTTTCATGTAGGGACATCGGCATACCAAGGCATGGTCAGAGTCGACGCCAGTACTCCAAAATGAGGAACAATCCAGAAATTATATTTATATATATATATATATATATATATATATATATATATATATATATATATATATATATATATATATATATGGTTGGCGGCATCCGGTTTCGGATTTGCCTGTCACTGTGGCAAGCCACAGGACGCCTGCGCCTACAGAGGGACCATGGATGGCTTGCGCTGCACCACCCACAGCTCCAACCACACCCCCCTTATCCAGTGTAAACCCGAAGGAATAAGACCGGGAGGCATGTGGATGGGAACCACGTTTCATCAACGGAGCCGGCCCACACTCCTTCACAGGCAAACACAAGCACACTGTATTTGGGAATCAAGCGCACACAAGGCGGTGGCTTGACCGTAGTCCGCTCCACACTGAGTGCATGGAACCACTCTTTGATCCTAACACGGCCACAAGGACCGTGCACCCCGTCCCCTCCAGCAACGACCAACTGTCTCCTGGAGCCAGTATGGAGGAGGTAGTGGGTAATAGACAGGTAGGCACCTTGTCAACATGCACATCAAGCGCAGCCACACCGGGGATATCAAACAACAGCCAAACACTTGAGAGAGAGAGAGAGAAAGAAAAAGAGAAAAACTCGATTAATGCATAAGGAAACGGTGATATAAAACTTAAGTAAGTAGCATATGTACTAAGTTGTTTACAAACAGATCCTAGCTAAGTGCACGAGGTCAGGAAGTATAGTTCACGGAATGCCACGAACACAAATATTCTACGGAAATCGAATACAATTAGATGAAGCGATGTGTGCAAGTTAATGGAATAGAGTACAGGGAGATATTTATATGAGAAAGAAAAGCATTGGGACAAAATTGAAAACCCACCACCTGAAAGAAAGAGACTTAGCATGCAAGCACGCGGTTAGTAAATCGAATTCAGCGTGCCTACAAACGCTGCGCCGGCTCGCCGTAATTCTCTGCAGGACCCGTCGTCGCTTCTGTAGTGTCCCCAAATGGCACAGCTCATGGCCCACTAGACATTTATATGAGAAAGAAAGGCATTAGGAGAGAACCGAAAACCCACCACCTGAAATAAAGAGACTTAGCATGCAAGCATGCGGTTAGTAAATCGAATTCAGCGTGCCTACAAACGCTGAGCCGGTGCTGCCTACGTTCACTGCTGGACCCGTCGTCGCTTCGGCAGTGGTCCCGCGTGACCTCTCTCATGGCTCACTAGGCCTGCCTGACTAAGGCACTCGCGACCGCATGTTCTACAGCACAATGCGCTCGATGTCGATGGAGTACCATTCATTGGTGCTTGCCGCTTCCGCAACTGCCGCTTCTTCTCTGCATGCATGAGGGCTTTCTCCCGCACTTCAGCAACTGCCTTCGTGATTAGATCGCGCCATGCACCACGATCAACCGCCTTCGATTCCCATGATCTGCAACCAAGATTAGAACGTGTGAGGCTCACTTTAATCATGTCCTGGTAACGTAACTTTGGTTTCCCAGCATGCCGCTTCCCTATACTCAGCTGACCGTATAAAAGTTGTTTCGGTATTCGCGTCGAATCCATACGGCTCACATGACCGAGCCATCTCAGGTGTCGCAGTAAAAGTATGCAGTCCACTGCATACATCCCGCTTCGGCGCAACACTTCCGTGTCTGCAACTCTGGCGCAAACTTCATCGCAGACACTGCTGATGGAACCGCTCGAGATATCGCACATCCCGAAGGGGGACATCGTCCACGTTTCACTGCCGTATAGAAGAACGGACAGTACCATGGATTTGTACACCATCAGCTTCGTGCCAATGCTAAGCTGGTGGTTGTTCCACACTCGGTACTCAAGCTTCCCGAATGCCGCTGCCGCCTTCGACACGCGATTACGCAACTCAACGTGTAGCTGCTGATCAGTCGACATCACACTCCCAAGGTAGCAGAAGCGGGAGGTGGTTTCCAATACTTCTGCACCAATGCTGATTTGCGGCAATATTGAAGATTGCACCTCCGGTGAAGGCTGGAAGAGACAGACAGTTTTGCTTGTGTTGATGGTGAGCCCGAATTTGGCCGCTGTCGAAGCCAGAGCACTAGTCATGTGCTGCAACTCATCCGCGCTGTGTGCAAACAACGCACAGTCGTCAGCAAACAGCAACATACGGATAGTTGTCTCACAGACTAGAGTTCTCGCACCGAAACGACGGATGTTCAGCAGCCCAGCATCAATACGGTGCTCCACACGAACACCGTAAGCACAAGCGGCATCAAAAGCACAAGACAACATTGCATGAAGATAGATATTAAACAGGGCAGGAGCTAACACACAGCCTTGCTTCACACCAGAGACAACTGCAAAGTCATCCGAGGTCTCTCCACTCAGCTGCACCCGCGCGCGCATACCACTGTGCAGACATCCAATCAAACTTACAAACTTACGCGGGCAACCAAACTTACCCAACACCAGCCACAATGCCTCGCGGTTCACCGTATCAAATTCCTTGGTGAAATCAACAAAAAGCGAGTACAATGGCTGGTGTCGTTCTGTGCACTTCTCTTGCAACTGACGAGCCGCAAACACCATATCTATAGTGCTGCGACCCGAACGGAATCCACATTGCT
This sequence comes from Dicrocoelium dendriticum, assembly GCA_944474145.2. Classification (NCBI taxonomy): domain Eukaryota; kingdom Metazoa; phylum Platyhelminthes; class Trematoda; order Plagiorchiida; family Dicrocoeliidae; genus Dicrocoelium; species Dicrocoelium dendriticum. Next base: position 205,628,010 of record OX104064.1, on the reverse strand, counting down.
CTTCCGCCACGTTCGGTTCCACAATCTGACTCACGAGGCACATTTGCCGTTTCGCAGCTGAGCAAGTGCTCTCTGCGTCTCATCCAGTCTCGGCGTATCCGCCAGATCCGCCTTCACATCGTGCTGCTTCAGTTCATTCAATGTAGGCCAGTCGATCTCTGAACGGTTGTTCAAGAGACAGTCAAAGTGTTTCCGCCAGATCTGCACTATGTCTGCAGTCTGGGTGCAGGTAGCGCCTGAACTACCATCGATCAGTGTCCTCAGCGGCTCCAATCTCGGTCCATACACCGCCTTTAAGGAGTCAAGGAATTCCTTGTGTTGACGGCGTTCGGCGTAGCATTCCATCTGCTTCGCCTTCTCCGTCCACCATGCATTTTTAATGCGACGGAGCTCTCGGGTCAGTCGCCGTCGAAGTTTGCGAAACTGACTACTCTTCCCCAAATCACTGGGGTCTGCAACATGTGCAGCAAATGCTGCATTCTTCTCTGACACCAATGCGTCAATCGCCACATTGTTGTCATCAAACCAATCAGGCCGCTTACAGTTTGCGCGCCCGATGGTCTCCTCCGCAGCAGCTGTCACCTGGTGGCGAATGTGGTGCCACAGGTCGCCCACTGTGGTTATACAGTCCACATCACCACACAGGCGTGCAGCCATCGCCTTCTCCAGCTCAGTACATTTCGCCACAGTACCGAAGGAGAGAATGTTAAATTTACGCCGATTCACGGCGGGAGTGCAATACATCGATTTACGAAAATATATGTACAGTTTGGTCCGAACCAATTTGTGATCAGTGCCACACTCAGCTCCACGCAGTACACGTGTCATGCGCACTTTACGCATATCACGCTGACGTACGATGACATAGTCGAGCAGGTGAGCGTGACCACTCCGTGGGTGCGTCCAAGTTGCTATATCACTCGCACTCAGTGCAAACCGAGTGTTCGTGATCGTCAGGCCGTGAGTGGCACACAGTGAGAGCAGCCTGTCACCGTTCGCATTCGCTGAACCAATGCCATGCGAACCGATAACATCTGTCCACGCTGATGCATCACGCCCAACGCGCGCGTTGAAATCACCCAGCAGAAATAGTCGGTCGCTCCTCGGCACAGGCCGTATCACGGAGGATAGCTCAGTGTAGAACTGATCACGCGTGTCATCAGGATAACACATGGTCGGACCGTACGTGCTTATAAAAGTAGTAAACTTACCTCTTCCGAGTCGTAGGCGAACATTCATCAGCCGCGCGCTGATGCCTTTGGGTTCATCCACCACCTGGTCATTCAGGCGGTCGGATATTGCAAATCCGACCCCATGTTCACGTGGTGCTGAGGCGGCGTTGCCCACCCAGTAGAATGTGTATCCAGCACCAGCTTCATGTAACTTACCTTGCTCAGCGAGCCGAGTTTCACTGAGCGCCGAAATATCGATGTGGTAGCGCGCCAGCTCCATTGCGACCAGTGCAGTGCGTCGCTCCGGGCGCTCGCTGGAGTTCCGGTCCAGTAGTGTGCGCACGTTCCAGCACCCGATGCTGAGTGCTTTGCGCGCAGTCATACGATTGCATTGGTGGGCAATCGCACGCGAGGTGGTCGTTGTGCTTCGGAGGTTTGCTTGAGGGACTCCACCCGGAGCCTTTGGCTCAATAGCCTGACCCACAAGGCAGTGGGTTGTTTGGAAGTTTGCTTGAGGGACTCTACCCTGAGCCTTTGGCTCAATAGCCTGACCCACAAGGCAGTGGGTGGTTTGGAGGTTTGCTTGAGTGACTCCACCCGGAGCCTTTGGCTCAATAGCCTGACCCACAAGGCAGTGGAGAGCAGATCCAGCTCGGGAATGTGATTGAAGAGACAGATTGGGATCTGCTTGAAGGCCGTCACACGCAGCCTTTGAGGTTCTGGAACAATTATCATATGTTTTGCGACCGTAGTAGGGTACGCACCTGCGACCACGGCCAGACGCAGGTGGGTTTTTGGCGGGTTTGCCCCAATTTGACCAGGGGCTGCCTGGCTTGAGGCGGGCAGTAGCAAACCATTGAACACCCGGAGGTGTCCTTCCACCGTCAGAGACAATGCGTGGCACTCGTGCTCTACGCCAATCGAGCATTGAGAATATAACCCATAAACCTGTTGTCTCCCATGGATAGGTTTTACGGGAAGAGGGCCATCGACCACTTCCTAACTTTCGGAGAGGATGGACTAGGATACTGCCAGGGCGCCCAATCCTGACAGGAGAACGACTCGGGTCCTCAGCCAAAGCCTTCGATTAAATGAACACCCGAAAGGCAGCGGGTCTAGCACATGGTCAGTTAGCCGACTCATGCGGATTGGTGTCCTGGATCTTAGCAGGGAGAAGGGCGAAACCTAACTCCCACCAAGCGGTCGCCACGTGGAGGCGCCCAGGACATGAGACTATGGCGCAACAGTAGCAGCAGTGGGTAGACCATCTGTCAGGATCTAGCCACCACCAGCCTCAGCGCACCATAGGCTCTCCCGCCTGTGTGTGATTTGTAACTGGAAAACAGGCAACTATTGAAGCAAGGTGGGAGAGGGCCAAGAATTGGGGGATTGAAAGTGGGGGGATAAAAGTAAAGTTGGAGCGGGCGATAATGATGAAAAAGCGCAGGAAGGGGATAGGAAAACGGGATACCTGAGCAGTAGCATCCATACCCCTATCCACCCTGTTACATGCAGCAGACGGCGCCGTTGATTATCCTCTGCGACGGCCAGAGCATCAAGAAATTGTTAGGAAAAGCTTTCATTGTATTGCGTAGGCAGAATACTGTCAGGTTGCCCAAGCCTCGATAGGAGAACGATTAGTGTTCTCAACGAAAGCCTTTGGTTCAAAAACCTTACCGCAAGGCAGCGGGGTTTTGGCACTGGACTACAGTGAGCCGGTTTTATGGAGTAAGGAGCCACCCTCACTCTAACCCCGAACCTGGAGGGCCAGGAGACTGAGTTTTCTGGCTTCTAACCATTGACCAATCTGGTATGAGTGGATTTGAAGTTGCAAAAAACATCATCTAGCATAGCTAAATGGATCACTGAGGCACACAAACTATCGCACCACGTTAAGGCCCAGTCTCGTCGCGATAGGGTCTAGCCACCACCAGCCTCAGCGCGCCATTGGCTCTCCCTGTGTGCAGTTTAATCGTGACTTCTACTTTCTACGAACCTTACGCTACTCACAAACATCCATCAAGTAATATAGGGAATAGTTAATTGGCAGTGTCACAACGTATGGATAAATATAATACAACAATAATGACGAAATAGTTAGGGTAAAATAGTGTAAAACTGGTGTCCTTCACGCAGCGTCTAGTGAAATTTTCGTCATTGCTCTCGGTTTATAGACATGTCCGAAAGGCTTTCCAGCCAAGTGTGTTCATGGTCCTTGCGTTCCCAACCATAGAGTAGTGAGCGCCCGTCCACGGCCGAATGTGGTGGTCAACGTCTTCATACTTTTGGCCCAAATCATTCGCTGGCCACCTTATCTTCGCTTCCAGCCGACTTCTGTGCGCGCAGAGTCACCGTGAAGCCAACGGTCAGTAGGCATGCAGTGAAATTATGCTGCTCAGCGGCCGGCGAAGTCTGTTCAATTGGAAAATCCTTCGGCGAACATCCTCTTTACTAATGAGGTTTTGCCACCATACACCAGCAATACTCCGAAAGCAGCGGTGATGAAAGACAGACAGTCTCTGGACGTCATTTGCGCGAACAGACCATCTCGTAAATTAGAGCAGGACCGCTCTCACGGTGGCATTGTAGACTCGGCCCTTCAAGGCTAGACTCAGGTCACGTCGACGTTGGAGATGGCGGAGAGTAGCAAACGCAACCCAGAATTTCGAGACGCGCAGGGACATCATCCGTTAAACCATTAGCGCTGATGCAGCTTCCGAGCTAAACAAACTTCTCTACTACTTCCAGAAAATGACCTGAAGGAGTTAGGGTGGAGGCAGATCCTATCCAGTCCTGTACGAATACCTTACACTTCGATGGAGCGGAGGTCATTCCAAACTGGGAGGCAGGCACCGTCAACTTACATAGCACACTTTGGTCGGCCTGTGAGGAATCGCAAATTACGGCGATAGTGTCTACATACTCCAAATTGCGAAGTCAGGCCCCCGGAAGCAGTTAAAAAACCGCTGCGTCCGCAGGGCTCCCGAGCGTTTTCTAGGATGTCATCAGCAAGGGGGATGAAGGGTAGCCCTGTCTCACGCCACTGGTATAACTCCGCCATACACCCACACTCAGCACGATTTTTCAGAGTAGATGGCTCGAAGAATGTTAACCCACTCCTTAGGCACTCCCCTTCTCAAGAGACAGCTCCAGATAGAAGTTCGCCCAATAGAGTCAAACACGAGTCGTGTCATTTGCCGACCGAACGTTTGACGATGCTCGAGCGTTTGGCTGAATGTAAAGATGTGCTCGATATAGCTCCGACCGAAGCGGTACCCAGCTTGTTCTTCGCGTATGTTTTGTTCGTGTGCCAGACTGAGCCTGGTTTGCGCAGTCTTTCCATGCGCCCTTATTGAAGACGGGTACGATATCCGCTTCGGTGGTCCAAATCTTTTGGAGGAGGGTAGTTAGCTGCCGAACAAGTGCTGGACCACCATCTTTGCAATGACCTGGAGGGAGTTCGTTTGGGGCAGGGGCTTTGTATCACTCTAGTAGGCGAAACTCATGAGTAACCTCAGTCACAAAAGGTGGTGAAGCGTCTACACACCAGGGAGCACTACGGACTCCCGAATGAGCGATCACAGGGGTTGCCGACCAGTTAAACTGTTGCTCAAAGTGCTCAGCCAAACACACAAGTCGACGTTGTTGGCAGTGGATTCTCTCGCCATTGGTTTTGCACTAAAATTCGCTTACAGTCGGCCATATGCCGCCAGTGAATCGGATCAGGTGGTAATGCTTTCGGAAATTCCCCGAGCTGGCCGCCTGCTCCATATTAATTTCACGTTGCGTCCACCAGACCTCGCGATCCTCCCGGAGGAACTGTTTGTGTCCAGCATTAATGGCCTTGCATAGTGAATGGTATTCACCGCTAACTGGAAATTCCCAACGAGCTTCAGGAAGTTGGAGAGATCGTGCCGAGATCCCGTGGTTGACAGGACTACGGTAAAACCATAGACAAGCGTCGCAGAGTTGTGAAAAGCGCTGCGGCTCTGTGCCCTGTAAGTTTCAACGTCAGAGCATGAGGCGCTCTTGAGATTTGCGGCCAACGCGTCCTGACACACGCTGAGAACCCTTGGGGCTGAAAGTTTGGCCATATCAAACTGTGTCCAGCGATGCCGTTGGGAGCCACCAAAACGTAAAGGGAGCTTGGTACACACCAATTCGTGATCCGAAGGGAGGTACGTACTCTAGATTGATTTGCAGTCTTGTATGCAGCCCCACCAGCGATAACTAATGGCGACGTGGTCAATCCTCGTCCATGGCAAGCCAGGTGACGGAGGATCCCAGGTCGCGCTTTGGCGACAAGATCGCCACAAGCTTGTACTCGACAGGAAGAGCCCGTGATCGGCGCAGAGATGAAGTAGGCGATCACCGTTATCTGTTCTGCGCGTGCCATGGCCATGTTGACCACCGAGTTCACGCTCTTCAACCTTCAGTCTACCAACCTGCGCGTTTAGGTTCCCTGCAAGCACCACGATCTCTCTACGGCGGGTTTTTTTCGGAGGTCGGACAGTTGACAGTAGAACTCGCCTTTAACTGACTCCGGGCTGCAGTCTGTAGGAGTGTATGCTGCTACAACGAACAAGCGACGTCTGCTGGCTCCGCAACTGGAAAGCAGCACTGTGATCTCAAGTGGAATCACGCAGAGTCGGTTGTTGACGGCGATCCAGTCAAGTAGCTCGGCCTCAGCACGAGTTCTCAACGCAGTCCCCACGGTGGCAAGACCAGTGGCTTCGGAGATTGCGTCTCCAGACAAGCGCAATATGAATATGTTAGTGGAGCTCGTAGACAGTGAAACCAGTTGTAGCGTCGTTGTAATTGGATTTCAGCAAAACAGCAGACATTCACGGCAGTAGTCTTAAGCGTGGGAGTATGCGTTGCTTATGATCTGTTCTGCATCAGCGTTCGTACGTTAAAGATTGCCAGCTTGAATTGGGAACTGGCCGCTAGGAAAGGTTTGTCAGTACTGCTTTGCGGCACACCGAGACCTAAATTCCTTATCCCTATGGCGAGAACACTCGCCCAAAGCGGCACGGTGTTGTGGACTTGGAAACGGAGGGGGGGGGTACCGTGGATTGGAAGTTGAACAAAGGTGGATTAAAGTAACCGAACTGTGGTGCGGTAGAGCGCGATATATCATGTTCAACTACCAACACGTTGGCCGAGGATAACGTTGGCAAATAGCAGAGCGAGTGAGAACAGAACGTCGTTGAAGCGTTGGTCCATGTTTTGTGTGGGCATGTTGGAACCCAGTTGCCCAGGCCGAGGAAGAGGCTTGGCTTAGCGACCCCCCGGATCCATTGTTCTTAAAGACCTGACCTGCAAGGCATCGGGGCGATTGACGTATCACATGCCGTTGGGTACCGGCTCCCGCGATGATAACACGGCCTTCGAGCAGGTACAAGCTGCTCAGCCTACCCAAGAAACCTGAATGAAGCAGCACGGAGGCAAGGAGAAATTTCCTGGACCAACATACTCGCCGAAGAGTATGAAGGCCATTGACAGCCAGGTGGCACATACAGCTTCACAAAGCCGATGGCTGACGAAGTAGTTCATCCGCCCCCCCCCCCCTTTGAATACTTACTTTTGGTCGCAGAAGTAAGTGGTCATGGACCATACAGCCGGTCACATTGGCTTTGACACAACATCTTACGAGCTCTTGTGGTAATTAATGAGGAATCAGGTGATCAGCCCAGAACCCCACACCCACTAGGGCGCTGCCGCTGATTGGCAGCGATTGCTTATTCACCTCGCCCGCGAAAATCCGATACTTGTTCCCAGTTACATTCGCAAGGAAGGCGTTCCCCGATCCAAAATTTGGGGATGCGCCTACTGGTATACAGCTCCGCCGAACCAACCAGTAGTCACTTTGTGGCGCACTATTTATGAGTGGTATGGATACCAACGAGGGCGCACAGGGGAAGCAGGTAAATCATGAGACGCCGTTAGACGAAGGAGGTATAGTGGAAAATCAACTGGGCGACGTACACGAGGGGCACGAGGCAATCTAGACGGATGGTCGTTGAATGAAAAGTTGCAACGGCGCATCGCTTCGGAAAGGTGCCGCGAATGTCATGAGCAAATTGGACTTGCGTTCTCTAATAAACAACTTGTCCTCCCCTCGTTGCGTTCTCAACATTTGGTGCCGTGATCGACTGCAAATGGAAAATGATGATTCCATGGCCGGAGCCTTTAAAGATGGCGATGTACGGAAGTTTTTAAAGCACTTCGAGGATGTTGTAGAGCCAGTCGGAGTGAAGCAGGACCGTACGACGTTGACTGCTCTGCGGAACCTCCTCAAGGACAGGGCGAAGGCTATTGTGGATGCGGCGCGAAGGGGCCCTGTCAAGTTGGAATGGGTCGCCGCAAAGGAGACACTGGTTGCGAGGTTCGACAGCCCGGCCGACCGCCAAGACGCGGAGCGGGGGCGGACCCGTTCGTCTTCGCCGTCCATATCAGTGAATTGCTGGCCCGGGCACTGCCTAACTTGAACGACGAGTCAAGGCAACAACTGTTGGTGAAACAGTTTTTGAATGGTCTCCCTCTGACGGTAGCCGATCGTCTCCGGATTGTACACGCCACACAGAAAACTGGCGTGATGGAGCTTGTCCGAGTAGCGAGGGAGCTTACACATTAAGCTGCTTTGACAACGGAAGGCAAAGCAAAGGAGGTGGGATTGAACGAGGTAGAAGAGAGACTGGAACAGCTTACGCAAGACATTAAGTTCACTCATAGAAGATACGGCTGAAGGGATTCTGCTTCATTTGTAAGAAACTGGGACACTGGAAGCGCCAATGTCCGTCAAATCACAGTACAGCCTTTGTACGAAATAAATGCTACCAATCGTCCTGTTCTCCTGTTGGGGAGTACATCTTTGGGGCGTTGAATAAAGGTACGATTGAGGCCATGGTAGAGGTGAATGGGAAAGTGGAGAGGTGTCTGATTGATACAGGAGCCGCAATTTCCTTAATCAGTCACACGGATGGAGTGAAAACTCAATCGTGTTCCATGGTTGTGAAGGCGGTCGGTGATTACTATATACGCATAGATGGTATGGCGGAACATGTGGTTGGCGTTAGGGGTCGGAAGTTAAACCGTCTCTTCATCATGTCGCCGGACACAAAGCAGACTATCCTGGGTGCCGACTTTCTCCAAGTCAGTGAAGCAATCGTCGACCTGAAACGAGGAAAGCTGGTTACGAACTATGAAGCTATCCAGCTTGTTGGCAGAAAAGAACCCATGAGGGTGTACTCGGTCGTGACCGTTTTACACACAAGTCCAGCCCTTCATTCGCTTGTGAGCAAGTACGATATCCTATTCCCGGACGATAGTAGTCCTTATGGGTTATGACTGGGTCGAACACACAATTCCACTATTCCATCAGCCGTATGGGCAACACGGACCCAGAAGAGTACAAATACACCTGGAAGCTGAGGTCAGAAGACAGGTGCAGGAGATGCTGAATGCAGGCGTAATAGAGAAGGCTTACAGCCCATATAACTCTCCAATCGTTTTGGTGGAGAAAGCCAACAGGAAGTACCGCTTTTGCTTGGACTTCAGAAAGCTGAACGAAATATCACTGAGTCGATTCGTCCCAGTCGCAGACATTCTTGATAAACTACGGAAGTCAAGGATATTTACGGTACTGGATCTGAGGTCTGGTTACTGACTCTCGTGTCAGCAGTGTCAGCTTCTGAAAGGAGCCAATCAAGGGTCACCGCAACCTATGTTGTCGATTCCAGTGCCTGAGATCGGTTAGCTGTAGTCAATCGACGTAATGGGGCCGTTCCCGTTAACCAGACAAGGCAATCAATGCATAGTCTTGATGACGGAGCACGTTACCCGATGAAATGAGGCGGCGGCGATTCCTGATCAACGCGCTGGCACGATAACACATGCTATGATGAAACACGTGATAGCGCGTCACGGGATTCCGAAAGGCATACTGACAGACTAGGGCGCATGCTTTGAAAGTGACGAATTTCGAACATGTTTGGAGAAACTGGACATCAAAAAGATACGGACCACTCCCTACTATCCTCAGACAAATGGATTAACGGGGAGGAATAGTAGAACGATTAAAGAATGGTTGGCGACGAAAGGGGAGATTTGGAAGAAGCCTTACCACTACTGTTGCTAGCGTACCGAGCGTCCAACCAAGCAAGCACCAAGCGATCCCCATTCCCGTTAGTGTACGGCGGCAGTCCACGACTTTCGGTAGATCTGGAGATAGAAGTTTGGCCGACTTGCCAGGTGTCGCCAAGGGAAGCACGGAACGACAGAATGTTAGCCAACCGACATCTGAACGCAACTCAAAACCGGAGGATGGGAAGCTGTAACAGGCGACCTCCGTTGTCCTTTCGGTCGGAGTTACTTGCATACTTACCACCTAGCAACTTCTGAAGAGCTCAGATGATCTACTTGTGCACTCATATCCCCCCCGCAAGAAGTATATTCTCTGCACTGGTAGCACTGCGTAGTAACTTGAGTTCGTGGTTGTAGGCGTCTTTCGCAGCATCCGAACCGCAGCCGGTGCTACTTCGTGAACCAACCTTCCTTCTTGTCAAATGGACTGCACACAAACGACTGTCCCCAGGAATCCAATCAACCAACGACGACTCAGCCTTGGAGCTGAGAACGATGCCCACCAGCTTGACCAGTGGTTGCCGCATCAGTATCTCTGGATGCGTGCAACTAATAGCGAGAAGACAAACCGGGTACATTTACTTCAACAGCCCCATGAGGGTCATTGCTCTTAGTTTCTGACACAAAACACAGACCATACCCAATGTGTTTAATGTGCGTGCGGGTGCAGCCTGTTGACCTTTTTGTCTTAGAGTGCTAACGATGAACGCTGTCCGGGAAACAGGACATCGTGGCCTTATACAGGATTGTTGCCCATTGTGGTGGTGTGGGAAGGTAGCTTCAGGTAGCTGTCAATTAAGCTGGGAACTAGTAATGAGGATTGGGTGAGGACTAAGAGAAATAGATGGGAAGAAAGAAGAGGAGCTCCAGCAGTGGTATATTTTCGCTTATCCACCCTGATGTATGCAGCAGATAAGGCGACCTTTAATAAGCTGCGCGACCGCAGATGCAGGATCTAGTTGCAGTTTGAAGTAGTCATGGTTGTACGTAGGCCCAAATACTGCCAGGGTGCCCAGACCCAGACAGCAAACGATTAGGGTCCTCAACCAGACTTTGGGTCAAAAGCTTGAATGCGAGGCAGCGGATGCGGCAACGATTCATTTTTACAGCAGTGGGCTCCATCCTATTTCAACCCCCTAACCTGGAGGACCAGAAGACTGATTTCTTCTAACTTCTAACCATTGACGAACCTGGTAGGGGTAGATCTCAAGAGGCTCAAGGGCCCCACCCAGTATAGCTCAATGGGTACACGATGTACCCAAACCTTCGCACCACGTTAAGGTCCAGTCTCGTTGCGACGGTTGTTCTAATGTATCTACAATTCACCGGAATGTGCTTCTTGTGAATGACACTGGCGTCTTACACGAACGCAAATTACTGCAGAGCGGTTTGCCGGTTTTGTGCTGAACTGGAATTCTTTTGATCGACCTGCTACATAGCTAAATGCATTTCTCCCATTGCAGCGCCCATAGCAATGCACGTAACTTTTGCGTTCGTCCTCGGTTGCACCAATTGAACGCAACAGAGGCATATGATTGGAGCAGTAAAAATGGTGTACTTTGATTTAATGCAACTGTCAGAACGCAGTTACAGCCGTTATACTAATTTTTTCGTACTCAATTATCCACGCCGTCGTTTGCCAAAGGAAATACTATCGTTGCAAACCGCTCATCGAGGTACACGGTAACAAGTTGTGTGAGTACGTTGAGCCACAGTTTTAACCTCTGTTGATAGACTCCGGAATCTTTTCCCTAGCGATCCAGCCAAATGTGGGCAGTTTCTGAACAGTTGCCGATAAACAACGACTTCTGATCGATTAGTGGGTTTATCGGGTCTCCAATTACTTGGGCACAGACTGTCTGGCTTTAGAGGGCGGTAACCTACTACGCACTACGGCTGTGCGATCCCACATCCGCAGACAAATGGCACTCGTGTTTCTCATCTGTTGTGCCGAACTCAGACAATTGTCCATCAGCCCCCTTCGAGAGCAGTCTTTCTCCTTATATTTTTCTCGCTGTACAGTTTTCTCCCCTGTTTAACGAACAAGAGATTGTCACTGACTTCGCATCTCATGCTCGCGGTACATCCCATTCATCCTTCAGGCCAAAAGTTTCAGTTTCCATTGCTTCTTTCAATATCTCCATTCTGTCATTCGGGTTCATATGCAGTTTGGCGCATTCAAAATTAACAAGGTTTTAACGTATGTGAATACCTGGTTCCGATTCGATCGAAAATCACGAATTAGCAAGTCCTGTTTGGCTTGTCAGAGCCTATGTCATCTATGGAGGCAGTGCGATATCAGCGTGTGTCAGATGTGCAGCGGTGCGATTAGGCCTATGTCAATATATGGGTCAGAAACCCGCCCATTTCGCACTGAAGACATTGATAGATTACCACGTTTGATCGCTGGTACTTACGGAGTATATCTCACATCTTGCTCCAGCACCGGATGAGCAACACCAAAGTCCGCAAATTAGCAGTGGAGAAGAAACCTTGTGTTGCACTGTTGTGTCTGGTATACTTGCATCAATTAACTGTTGTGTTCTCTGGATGCCTATCCATCGCAATGAGGCTGGACCTTACCGTGATGCGATGGTTTGTGTGACTCAGTGATCCATTGAGCTATACTGGGTGGTGCATTTTTGCACCTTCAGAGCCACTCATACCAGATTGGTCAATGGTTAGAGGCCAGACAAACTCAGCCTCCTGGTCCTCCAGGTTTCGGGTTGGAATGAGGGTGGCTCCTTATTCCTTAAAACGGACTCCTTCTAGCCCAGTGCCAAACCCGCTGCCTTGCGGTAAGGTTTTCGAACCAAAGGCTTTCGTTGAGAACCCTAATCGTACTCTTGTCTAGGCCTGGGCAAGCTGACAGTATCCTGCCCACGCAATACAATGAATCTCACTTCAAACAAATTTCTGATACTCTGGCCACCGCAGCGGATGATCAACGGTGCCCTATCTGCTGCATCGGGCAGGGTGGATAGGGGTTTGGATGCTACTGCTCAAGCCTTCCCGTCCTCTTATTCCCCTTCTTGCGCTTTTTCACCCTTATCGTCCCTTTCCAGCTTCACTTTTATCCGCCCTGTTTTCAACCCCCTAGTTCTCGGCCCTCTCACACGTTGCTTCCATTGTCGCTTGTCTTTTAGTTTCAACTCACATGTGAATGCGGAGCGTCATTCTTGCCCTGTCAACAGGCCCATGTCCAAACAAGCGGCGCATTCCAGTTCATCGGCCCCCATTTGGAGCCCTCGATCCTCTTTCAGATTGGCATGCCTCAATGTTTGCGCAGTACTACAGATCGGTCAACAGGCAGCACTTGCCCGCACGTTAGAGACTCTCTCGATCGATATCTGCTGCTTATCAGAGACCCGCCTGCAAGACTCGACCTCTGTACTCACTCTACGATCCCCTTCAGGTGACATTAACAGCACTTTCTCATTGCGCCTATCCGGTGACGATGCAGCTTCGAGCACCGGCCAAGCCGGTGTTGGTATTGCCCTGAGTCCCCGGGCTGAAGCTACTCTGGTTGATTGGATTCCAATCAATAGCCGGATGTGTGCGGTCCGATTGGCTGGCTCGTTCAAAACTTCGAAGTCGCGTGGGACTAACAGGTGTCTATTCATTACCGCTACCTATGCACCGACAAACTGTAGTGATGACTCGGTAAAAGACGACTTCTATCGTCAACTGAACGAGCTCCTTAGCCACAGAAGAAGCTCGGACACAGTAGTGCTGGCTGGGTATCTGAACGCTCAAGTTGGAAAATTATCCACAGATGAACTGCATCTGGGCGGCCAACATGGTATAGGCTCCTGTAATGATAACGGTGAGCTGTTACTTCATTTGTGTGAGGATGCTCGCTTATTTCTTGCGAGCACTAATTTCCGACACAGCACCCGCCGGAGGGTGACTTGGAGCCCACCAGCCCCGAACTAGCTATGGACGCAAATCGATCACATTGCGACAAGTTACGGATGGAGAGGCTGCGTCCAGAACTGTCGCTCGATTTGGAGCACAGGTGTGGACACCGACCATGCACTTGAATGTGCTGACCTGCGGATGTACTTTGGTGGACGCCCACGACGACGTTGTGAGCGCATTGACACCAGCCAACTGGCGAAGCCAGCTGTTCTGAATGCCTATCAAAGTACGCTGTCATGCGAGCTGGATAAACGCTCACTGGATGCAACTGAAGTTCACTGGTCTCATATTCACCAGACCTTACTAGCAGCAGGCAAATCCTCATGTGGTTTGTCTAATCACCAACATGGACATTGGGTCTCTTCACAGTCTCTGGAACTTATCGATGCTCGACGGCAAATTCCGGCTGGAAGCGAACACAGTGAAACTCGCAAAGAGCTCCGGGCAAAACTCCGTGCTAGCCTGAAGAGAGACCGCGAATCCTGGTGGTCTAATCGTGCGTCAGAGATGGAAGTAGCCGCTGCCCTTGGTAACCATCGTAAGTTATTCCGTCTGATATAGGAAGCAAGCAGCGGGAGACCTGGTATCAGTGAAACTATACGTGACGTGAGTGGACAGCCTACTCAAGACTTATCAAAATGCTTAGAGCGTTGGGCTGAGCACTTTGGAAAGCAGTTCAGTCGGTCGGAATTGTTAGATTACTCGCCGACCACTGATCGCCCCGCTCCCTGGGCTGTCCCTTTGGATCCATCCTCTCGCTCAGAAGTCGAAAATGAGATCGAGCTATTGAAGTTGAACAAAGCCGCGAGACCTGATGGTCTTCCTCTAGCCCTCTTCAAATTCGGGGGACCTGCTCTTGTGGATGATTTACACTAGTTACTAGTCAAACTGTGGGGGCAGGAAACTGTCACAACCGATTGGAGCCGCTCCGTCATAGTCCCAATTTTCAAGGGAGGCTCACGATCGGAATGCGGCAGCCATAGAGGAATCAGTCTGATCTTTATCGCCTCCAAGTTGCTTGCCTCTGTCATCCTTCACAGACTGACTGGCACTCGTGAAAGCCAGATTCGTGAACAGCAAGCTGAATTTCGTCCAGGTCGTAGCTGCTTTGACCACATCTTCACCCTGCGTCGGTTGTTGTAGCCCCGTCACATATATTGGCGGCCCACCGTTGTTGTGTTCCTCGATATCAAAGGTGCATTCGATTCTGTGGATAGACCTGTACTTTGGGACTGTCTCCTCAGGAAAGGTGTACCTGGGAAATATGTGAATATTATCCGAGCATTATATGCGCGTAGCTCGGGCAAAGTGAGGGCTTACGGCAAGTTGTTGTCGCCCTTTAATATCTCCAGCGGCGTGAGACAAGGATGCCCGCTGTCACCTTTCCTGTTCAAGTTCGCTGTTGACGAAGTCATGGAGATCGCGTTCAAAGGACACAACTTAGAAGGTGTGGATCTGCTCCCAGGAGAACGACTTCTTGACTTAGAGTATGCTGATGATATTGCCCTGATCTGTGACAGCTCACAAACGTGTCAAGCGGCACTGGACAGATTAGCACTAGCTGTCCGTCACTTCGGGCTTTGCTTCGCACCCTCGAAGTGCAAAGCGTTTCTCCAAGATTGGTCTGGACCGCCTCCTACGCTGACCCTTGGTGGGGATCAGCTAGAAGTCGTTCAAAAATTCAACTACCTGGGAAGTTGTATCATCGCCCGTGGGATTGAGGATGAAATCACGAATCGTATAGCAAAAGCTCGGGGCGCTTTTGCTAACCTTCGCCACTTATGGCGGCGGCGCGACATCACTCTTGCCCTGAAGGGTAGAGTGTACAATGCAGCGGTTCGTTGGACCCTACTGTACGGTTGTGAAACCTGGCCGCTTAAAGTAGCGGACTTGAAGAGGCTAGTTACGTTCGACCACCGGTGCCTTGGTAATTTAGCTCACATCTGGTGGGAACACCGCGTGAGTAACGAGCGTGTTCGACGCCTTGTTTATGACACAGGAAAAGGAAATGAACCGCTCAGCACCGTTATATCACACACACCAGGCTCCGATGGCTCGGCCACGTGTTACGCATGCTAGCCCACCGACTCTCGCGACGTGCGTTGTTTGCAGGCCGGGGTGTGGATGGAAGAAGAGGATGGGTGGCCAAATGAGGACTTGGTCGAGAGGAATGAAAGCCCTCACTTCTGAGCTGGCCTCGGTTGGGGCGTCTCGGCTCCCTGGTTGGGGTCCGAAAGACGATGAACACGTTTGGTTGGACACACTTGCTGATATGGCAAGGAGCTGACCTCAGTGGCGTTTCTGCTGTGAGTTTCTTTGTCCCACCCCATCCCTCTTAGCCTCCCCCTCCTAGCGCGATCTCATTATATATATTATTATTATATTATATATATATTATTATATACTTTTGCATATTAATTTTTTTGATGCACAGTAGCCGGCTGGTAGCTTACCGGAACGATGCCCATCGGTTACCCGTAACTCAGCCGGTTTGCACCAGTTGCATTCTTTTTTTCTCCTTTATTCTGTGTATTGCGGCACAGTAGCTGAGGTGTTCCCCACCTCTAGCTAACGTGTATTATGATGATGATGATGACTGGATGTCTATCAGTCGCCTTCCTCTGCATGCATTATATGCTGTCAGTGTACCCTGCTGAACGAGATCGCGAGATGGCCATGTGTTGACGGAGCATGAAGAAATTGACCGGGAGGTTTATTCAAGCTCTTACTTTTTACCATTACGGATGGAACCTTCTTTATTGGTATTTAGGGACTTCATCAAACGTGGCGCTCATGTATGCTTCCGGGTGTCCGACTTCGCCATTTGGTGTATGCAACCTACATCACCGTTTTCTTGCACGCCACCAAAAATCTAATACGTTGTTTGGGGGTGTCTGTCTCTCATTTCAAAATGAATTCCGCCCCGTCAAACTGCAAGCTGTCCGTACCAGACAGGCTAGGAGCTACTCCCACTTTCTCCTTTTTGTGTCACCTTTTGGAAGTGGTGGTCAAGTTCGTTTACATCAGAAGTTGCCTCCGCACTAACGGTTTAACGTATGAAGTAACTTTATGCCTCTTTAAGGCCCGGGTTGCTTCCGCTACTTCCCACTATCTCCACCATCTCTTGTATTAACGCGACCTCCTTCTGTTACTGAAGGGCCGAGTCTATAATTTTACGGTGAGAGTTGTCCTGCTCTTTGATTACGAGACTTGGCCTGTCCAAGCAAAATATGTTCGGATTATCTGTCTTTGACCACCAATGTCTTCGGAGCACATGACTAACGATGACGTTCAGCCAAGGATTTTCAACTTTAGGAAGCTCTGTCGATCGCTGCGCTGCATTATCTCACTACACAGGCTCCGGTGGTTTGGGCATTTGCTTCGCATGCCAGCTCAGCTTTTATCCCACGGTTGCTTCTTTACACCCCCATAAGTCGGCTGAAGGCGAAGCAAGGTGAACAACGAATGGCTAACGGTTAAAGCTTGAGGGCGCTAACCTCAACGTTGGCCGTGCTCGTGCGCTCTTGACTCCTGGGATAGGGGCGCAAGAACCACGAACACACCTGGCTGGAAACGTTCTCTCACATGGCAAGAACTCGCACCCAATGGTGCTGTTGTGAGACCTTATTTTTATTATAACAATTTGCAGTACTTTTCTCCCTTCGTCATTTCGTATTCCTCCCTATGTTTCACTGTTGACTGTTAACATTTCAACCTGATTAACCGTAATCATCTTTTTTATCCCTTTCTTTGTATTCTATTTACGACAGACTTCGTATTCCTTACCACTGTTATTCGTGGTTATTTTGGCTCCGAGCCGAGCCAACTGGACCCATTTCATTTTAGCTTCCGGCTCACATTTATTTGGCTAAACTAACCCGCATCTCCACCCTTACACTATTATTAATGAGTCCGCAGTGCCCCATATTATGATTCTTCTGTTTGAGCATCAGGTTTTCCCCCACCATCCTTTTTCTTATTCCTCAGTGTTAGGTTTGGTTGCTTATTTTAGCTCAATAGCCCGTTCGTTACTGAGTCCTGGGTGCCTCCTTTGTGTAGGATAGAGTTTTTGTATCCGACGCCACTAGTATAACCCTGCCACATAGCTGTACTTTTGGTTACAATTACGCACAAGGTTGCCACGGCAACACCAGCGAACGGCGTCTGGGCATATGATACTACCACAATGCCCCTCAGAACAATTTCCAATCCTACCTTTCCAACGAAAGTCCTGATTGTAGACAAATGAGGCGGGGAATAGCTGTGGTGATTAATTGTAGTGTTGTCAGAATGAACTGGAATTTCGGCCCGGATCGAAACTGCCACAGGCGCAGACACTGACATTAATCCTTCATTAGTCATTAAGGGACCGGATTGTTCGGTGCTAGACTGCAGTTTAAACTTCTCTTTTTAGGTGCACTATAAGCTTATCTTTACACACTTGTCACTGTTACTAAGGAAGGACATTTTAATCTGCTTGGGAATAATATGGGTGACAAACTATCTTAAGTATACCCCTTACATCATAGTGTGGTTACCATTTAGCCTTCTTCGTATTATGCTTGATGTGAGATATTTCGGAAGGTGCAAAGCAGGACAGAAATCGCAATCTTCAGCCATTAAGAACCATTTGTGCTGCATTTGAAAGACTCCTCGGCTACCATCATTGTCAGCGAGTTAGCTGCTTACTGGTTTGTTCCAAATTGTACAACACCAAATGTGTGATCATCGTTACAGTATGAACCGGAACTACAACTATTACTCATCCAAAACAAAACGAATTCATACGTCTCTGGTCACCGGCGCATACGGAGGTTTACTTATATGATTAGAGAGTTCATCACGGTCGACTCTCAGTCAGCAGTCTTAGGCTAGCCTGGAATGTCACCAGACACCGGTGTTTTGACCTTCTGGGTCTCGTCAGTGGTCCGCCTTCCAGCAGACCCCTAACGGGTTCCGCCCCCATGACTTCCGGATACCAGCAGCTAGTGCCACTTCGCCGTCGCTGACAGCCGCAGACCTGCATGATTGACGGTTGGCTGCGATATAGCCCGGCTCATATTCTATTGCCTTACCAGTTACGAACTGTGTAGAGGACAGAAGCTAGCCCCACGAGCTAATACTTTCCGCTTAGGACCACTGTGCAAAGCGTTAGAACTTACCATTCTAGGTTTGACGACAGATCCGCCGTCTTTGCATTCCGATGTGTTACGTTTTAATAACTTTGTAAACTAACTGCGGCGATAATGTAGCACGCGTGCCACATGGATCGCATTAATTGTCCTTGGTTAATACATGGGATCGGAAACAGCTTGCTTACCAAACGCTTTACTGATGCTGGTTACTTATTCAACGTATTCATCCTCTTTTCGATTTTAGCCCCTCGTGGCCACGCATATATGCGTATACCTACTTATCCGTCATTCCGATACGTTTAACTGATTGACCACTCTTGAAACGCGTTTTGGAACCACCTCGAAGTAACTAAACAGTAATCTCTTTCACGCGATCCTGCCATCATACCACCTAGTAGGGTGCATCTCACGCCATCGAGAAACATGCTAACCACTCATTCATTCATTCATACTTGTGTAATAGTCTATTCTATCGTTTGTAGCCTTTTTCATGTTTGCTTCTTCCAATTGTTGCATCCTTCTCATCAATTGTTGTCAAGTTATATTAATACTGCCTCGACTAGCTGCAGCGGGACCATTCCACTATAGTGCCCGGTTGCGTAAACCCCACTAATCAGAAGAAAGCCCCATGAACTGACCCTTTATCTGTCTCAAGACACGATAGTTGTAACAGCGCGCATCCGTTTGTGATTGCCTCATTCGTCGCAGTTAAGCTAATGTTTTCTTTCAGCCTCGTTTTTTATGCTCAGCGCCTACCACCGTCGCTGTCTTTCTATGTGAATGCGCTTCTGTATGCCTAAATGGTACATCTATCCACATAAACCAGTCCACGAATTCAAAGTGCTCTGTACCTGGCTGATTTTTTCTGCCACCGAAAATATTTTGGCTTCACAAACCCATCATAACATCAGTCAAGCAGTGAACGCACCACTGACCTAATAGAGATAGCACTTGCACATAGCAGCGCTTTTCCGTAGGGTGAAATCCTCATATCTTCAAAACGCAGTCGGACACGTTCCATCATTGAAAAGTGCATACTTCAAAAATGTTCGTGGCCATGTGATAGAAATCAGCATGACCTCTGATTTCTTGGTACTCCTTCTGAGCCCCTTGGGCGCTCCTTTCACTCTCTTGATGGCTCTGTGGTCGACCTTTGGCTGAAAGGATGGCACGCTTGCCTTTTAGTCCGGAGGTCACTGGTTCGAATGCGCGTACTTGCAAGTGACCTACCGGTATACCCAGCTCTCGCGCGACTGCTGGTGGTTGCATGGCAGTGAAGCGTCTTTACGGTGTTTCCTGGCGTTCTGCCGATGCATTCCGCTTCTTCCGGTGATAATCCTGCTCCCTGTACTGAGCGTTGTTCTTTGCGGATGTATTAGGACACTCACTAGTAACTTGTATTGCAGCAAACTTCGCTATGAACCTCGGTCAATTCACTCACTGGGACCGTATGTGAGTCTGTCGCAGTTCGTCGACACCATCAATATATTCCTGTACTTTGTGACGATTGTTGCTTTCCGATGTTTTCAGTGCACTGGTAAAGCTGTCTAGCGGTACTCGCTACGCCATTGGTTCGCGTTCCGGTTCTGATGCTATCACTGCCAGAAATGTGCCAATAATCACGAAATTAGTCTAGAAGTTCCGTCGTCGGGATCGCTAAAGCACCTTGAATGCAACCGAGTGACCAGTTAGGTGATAACAGTAACAGTGTATCTAACACGGTCCGCTAAGCTACCGTCCAAAATGCTGCCGTTGGTTTACCATATTACATGTAGTTTCACTAATGGTGATTTTGAAACTAGTAGAGCCTGCCATCATTGCTTCCTTTGTGGTTGTTGTTGTTGTTGTTGTTGATGATGATGATGATGATGATGATATTGCTTAGTGATATTACGCCCTATGTTCCACTGGAAGTGTTTGTGTAGCACCCTTTTCGCAACTTTGCGCGCTATACCTTTTCTTACAACTGAAACTCAAGTAGCGCTTTTGCCGGAGTGAATTGGAAAATCCATTGAACGCAAATGATGTGGCCACATCGCCTTACATGGCGTCATGCGTTTAGTGCAAGACATATATCCTCAATGTGTAATACATACGTGCGCGCGCACGTATGTATGGTCTTTTGCGACCACCATCAGTTTGACAGGTTGTGCACGTTTCTTCACTCCTTTCAGGTATTCGAGACAGTCGCCCGAGAGATTTGCAAACGCCAGCTGGCTAATGTGCAACGACCGAAGGCCGATTCACACAAAAAGCAACGGAGACGATGTACCCTTTTGTGAGCATCCAGCCGATTCCGACGACAACCGTCTGCCGTCTTCTCCAGATCCGAACGTTGGTTTAATTCTATGTCTGATCGCTGCAATCGTCCCACAACTCCCACATCCACACACACGCGCACAGAGTGTACCACCCTCCTCTTCGATTATGTCGCTGCATTCGTACTGTTGTTCTAGTCCCCAATCAGACCCTTTTTCGTTTGATTTCGTTTTAATCGCGTTATGTTCTATGTTCTTTCCTGGCTCCTCGTCTCCTTACGGTCTCATTGATCCCAGATTTCTCCTGTCCTCGTTTTCGGTTTCAGCTTCTATCCAAAGTGCTCCTACTTCTACTCCGGTTTTTTTGGCTGCTGCATTCAGCTTTGACGTCTCCCCCGATCAGTTTTCTCCGCTTCTATGGCATCCTGGTTAAGACGTCAACGGTCCAGGGGTTTGCATTTCAACATATGCACCGGTGTCAATCTTGAACATGTAAATCTGCCCACCACTTTACTGTTCTTGTTCATAGCCAATTCCGCACAGTGGTTCGCGTCAACCGTTTCCAACAGTGACAACACATGTTTTGGTCTGTGAGACCTCGTTGTGAACTCGATGTATCCTGTTCGCGCTCTACGGATTCCTGCGTTTGCGAAGTGCGGCCACTTCTGTTGCATGTGTGTGGTCGGTCATTCATGTTCGCTATCAGTTAACGTTCGATTTATAGGCTTGACCGCCATCTCAGTTAAATGCTGGGTATGCGTGTGTCTGATGACCAGCAGGATTAGTCATGCGTTATGTGCTGTTTTTAATGCGGGATGATATTTGGATAACACCGCACTTCACATATTGTCCGCTCAGTAGTTGAGCTTCGATTAACAGCTCAACGACGCTAAATCGTAGCTAACTACTTGGCCACCGTAGCCGCCGCATCTCCTATGGTTCACCTTATTTAAGCATTACCAACTAGACCCGAAATGGGTGAATGCTCACCCGGTCATTCGTCTAGGCTAAATTCGTATTTTTCATTCGTCTCTTCCCTTTTTCACTTTTCATTTTTAATTTATGACAGATCAAGGCACATGAGTTTACCTTATCTCTGTGCCCGGATCATTCTTGCTTGTCCGAACCGAGGGGGACTACTCTGTCTCCGGTGGCGATACTTTGTTTCTCTCTTTTGATTTTTGTTTTTATGGGTAGTAACTTTATACCTTATGTGGATAATTGATTAATCAACTGATGACTGTCTTCCAGTCAAGCTCGCACCACTTCGACCTAACGTAACTTGTTCGCTGCCGACGGAAATACTGCCGGGCATCCAAATACATTGATAAACGTTCATGCTTCCACCTAGTGTTTTGCTCAATGGCTGTTTCATATCATTTGTTTAATTTAATGTGGCTGCTCTCCAATAATTCATTCATTTACTGCCGGAATGCGAATTGTACCCGATGCTCGTCTGATGAACTTGTAGCACGCGACAACCTATCAGGCACTGGATCTTTCACAACCATATTAAGTCGCTGCTGAACTAGTTGCTAGGACCTACCACACACTGCATGTTCTCCCTTCCCATGACGTGCAAGATGCTCCTACAGAACTTTTCCAAGGTACTGCCAGCTCTGTCTGGCACTCAACAACCACCCGAATTGCTCAATAGGGTCAGCGACCACTCGCTTCTGCAAAAAACGCGAATACATAACACAGGACAAACGAGAAACTCTCATGGTCACTGGCTTACTTGTGAACTCGTTCGAACTCTAACACGGCGTATGAGCCACCAGGTACTGCAAGGAATTCGGAGGTCCCCCTCAACACAACACTGACTTTTAGGTAGAGTCTATTCTCAGTGTTCAGCTATTTACTTCGGTATGTTGTTGCAGCCTAACTGCTGTAGGAGCTCATCAGTCTACGGACACGGAAGAATTTCTATTCTCATGTCCGTCATCTAATGCAGGCGGTCTTATATGTATCGATGATCGTTCATGCGCAATGCACTCGCCAAATCCCATGCGTTTGTGATCTCAGCTCACAGTCGCATGACTTAAGATGATGCGCACTTGTTCGTCGGATACAAGTGATCTCACCTCCGCGTCACATGCTTTTGCATAGCGTCCTATGAAATGAACTGCCATAGCATTTGTACATCAGCAAGCTTTTTCTGGCGTCAGATCCCCGAATTTGTTCCGCTACTTTCGATCTCCGTTTAGCGACCGTTCACTGATCGGTTCATACTCTGTATCACAATAACTGAGGTTTCTGAAATCCACATGCGCCATATGAATGCGTTCACTAGCATATTCGATAGTTTGGATGCAGTAGCCTCAATAATTGAAAGAAGCGATCATTTTGAGCGTCGGCTCGCGGATTGTGAGCTTCGGTAGCCATCTGCGCACTATGAAAATGGGAACCGCATGCCAACCAGTATAGCACTGTACACTAGTCTGTTCTGCAGCGCGCATTGCAACTGATCTCGCGTTCTCCAAGCTTCCTAGTCGGTTACTACGCAATACCATATTCCAGAGCGAGCGGCAGTTTAACTAGCCGTTGCATGGTTTACGGTTGAAAAATAAGACAATGTTCAGGCACTCCACTTGTACGGAATTCTGAGGAAGAGCCTTCTATACTTCCGGTCTCAGAAGTAGTAGTTAAAGGTGTTGCCTTTAAAAATTATATATTACCTCGTCATATGTTAGATATAACTGACTGGCATGATCTGCTGGCGTCAAGGCCAACTGCGTTGTATACATTCTGACTCTACTTTGGCATGAACCGTGTGCCAGTAACACATTTGTGTGGATGAAACCTCACTCTGGCCACTGTGATATAGTAGGGAAAGTGAACAGTTAATCGAAGAAGTCCATTAACTTATCCGATAATTTTATTTTTCCTATTACACATCTCCCCTTGATGTTATGTTTACAATTCCCCCGTTGCCCTTTGGGACATTTTGTGGAGTCAAGAGCTATGCGTGAAATCAGCAAATAAACATTTCATTTGTCTCACTGCCTTGTGAGTCAATTATCGGATTCAAAACTAGCTGCAGGGAACCTCGAACAAAACATCTCTCTAATTGCGCAATCGGAGAGTGTGGACTATCGGGCAGCAGTACCCTTTCACCGTTTCTTTGCCCCTCTTCGGCACAGGCAGCCTGTCGGGGGTGGGGTTGCTGTCTGTCCACATGACCCCATCACCATTGCTCTTTCCTCCTACATTTCCTTCACTCGTAGGTTTTTTTTTCTCAGCTTACCCACCAAGAGATCATTACTGATTTCATAAACCACGTTAGCAAAAAAGCGGAACCATATATTTAGCCTAGACCACCATTTAGCGTTTTGACCTCCGCACACCGTATCTGGTCGGTCAACAAGAAACAGCCGATCAATTTGTGCTCCCTCTGAGTAGGTGTGCGCTATTTCTCGGATACACACCCACACACAGGACAACAGCGTCCTATTCTATTTTCGCTTACGCCACTTTGTGCTTCTTGTGATACCGAACCAGTAGCTCGCGGTGTTTGCATTATTTGTGATACTGCAAGACTGACTTCCAAGAATGAGTCTCTGTATGCATTATCCTGTTTGCTTAAACGTTAGCATTAGTTTGATTGAAGAGTTATTTTGAATACACGTTTTGTGATTGGATTGCGGCGCTCAATCTCAATGTAGACCGTGATTCGCACTGAAGTGAACCTTGGTCTATTCGATTACTAGGACCGTAGCTGAAGCAGTTTTCAGTCGGGCAACATCCAATTTCCATGTGCTTTCACAATTAGCGGCCTAGGACGAGGTAGATTTTTATTGCTATGGTCTTTAATCCTACTAACTGCTCAAGAGGCTGTGGGCGATAAATTCCTCCAGCATCCCTCTACGCTTATTTTAGAGACCGAGGTGCATCTATCCTGAATCTTGCATCTCGTAGGAATTCCGGGGTAAGAACGTTATCTACTGTTGAAGTCCAGCTTGATACTGGCTCTACCAGCTATGCAACAACTTTCCTCAGCCATGCGCTCTCCAAACGGTAGGCTAACACAAACGTTCTCCTCCAAATTTGTTCCGGACTCAGGCAGATCAGATCGCTATCAGCAGTAGATGGCACGCGTCGGTCCAAGAATGTGATTGATGTGATCCTTCTATTTCTACCATGCTCGTATGACGTATATTATTTCGACTGCGGTTATTTGCTCAACGTCAAAGTTTTTTCACCAGACATTCGAGTTTCACGAGTTTACGACATCATCCTCGGTTTCAACGTTAGTTTTCGCTAAGAGACAACGCAGTCCAGACGAATGCGCACTGGAATCGACCAACGTGAACAGAACGTTTAGTGTGAGCTACCCTTCATCTAGACTTTTCCAGTCACAGTCAAAAATGAAAGAGCTGTTGTTTGCCGAACGGTAACTTTTCACCCATCATGTGATGAGTTACTTAGTCAGGCAGCGTCAACACATCCACGTAGAAGTAGAATCGTGCGCACACATTGCACTTTTTGGGAGCTTGCAGGTGGTCCAGTAGCTCAAAAACCTTTCCTCTCTTCAGCTGATAAACAGTGGATGTTAATCGCTCCCAATTATGCACTACACGATCAGTTTCGCATTGATTGACACTCCTTGATCGGGACCGGAATCGTAGCTGACTTTGAAGTGGACCTTGGTCAGTTTCTTCACTGAGACCTTACGTCGCAATCTATCCACAAAGCGGGTGTTGCAGGAGGATTGCTGATGAGTTATTAACCGTGTTACACGTGTTACTCTCAGTGAGGGCGTCAGCAATAGACACTTCTTCTGTTCGATCACTTTTACCCATTTGGTGTAAGCAAACATGAAGCCACTTCGTCATCAGCTTTAGATAGCCCCACTGATTGAAAAGACTAGGTTCACTTCAAGGTGAACCGCGATCCACCTTAAGATTGCACTTCACACTCCAACTATCGTGAACATTAACCTACTAGTTTTGTCTTTTTATTTTATCATCTGAGGGCATATGGCTGAGTATTAATGGTTACTATCACACAGAACACATTGTCTGTGCTTAATTGCTACTGACCCACAAAATCGCTATCTATGTTTGATATCGTATCATCTTCGGATGCTGTACGAGACGAACAGGAGGACATTCGACATGAGCTCGCCGCGTTGAAACGAAACAGAGCACATGGGGCCTGCGACCTTCCTGCATCTTTGTTAATAGATGGAGGTGAGTCTTTGATGAATGGCCTGGCTTTATTTAACACGATTTGTGACACTGAAAAGGTGCCTTCAAACTAGCGACTATCAACTATATTGCCCATCTTCAAGAATGATCAGCGCACTTTTTGCGAATCATTAGCCTTATTTCTATTGCCTCCAACCTTCTCACGGGTATCATTCTTCGACGAATTACTGGTCCTCGTGAAAACCGAATTGTTGAAAGTCAGGCTGGCTTCCACCCTAGTCGTAGTTGCACGGACCACATATTTACTCTTCGCCAAGTGTTGGGGCAGAGACATACAAGCGACGGACTATGGTGGTTTTCCTTGACTTGAAAGCCGCCTTCGACTCTGTTGATATGTCAGCTTGTGGCACTACCTCTTCATGAGGAGCGTGCCAGCTGAACTCCCATTCCGAAGTCTCTCTACCGTGACGCCCGAAGCCGTGTAAGGGTCTACGGAAAACGCTTTCCTGAAATCCACACGAAAAGTGGAGTCTGCGATAGTTGTCCAATATCTCCTTTCCTCTTCGACTTTGTGATCGAATTGACCGTTAATAAATCAGTCATCCTAGACCCTACCGTAGTAGACCGACAGGCAAACCTGGTGTATGCGGACGACATAGTTCTCCTTGGATCTGACGCAGTGGCTAAGCACCCACTACTGCACAGACTGAGGCGTACCGCTGCAAGGTTCGGCATATACTTTGCGCCTTAAGAGTGTCAAGGGCTGTTGTAATACTGGACTGACACACCTCCGGTTCTATCGATCAACCAACAGCTACTGGAAGTGATTTATTTACCTTGCCAGTTGTGTCAACTCTGGTGATCACATCACTCAGGAAGTTACTACGCGTATCAGCAAGGCCCGTGTGGCTTTCTGGAGGTTTAACCACCTTTGGAGACGGCAGGATATCTGCGTCTCAATGAAACGTGGGTTGCATAACCTTGCGGCGAGTCAGTGCTACTGTACGAATCAGAGAGCTCGTCAGCTAGCAGTGAAGACATTAGACGATTGGCCGTGTTTGACCACCTGTACCTGCGGTGTATTGCTCACGTTTGGTGACAACACCGACTGAGCAATGCTGAAGTCGGCCAGTTGCTTTTTGACATTAAGCATTCTGGTGTCTCTTTCGAGTGCTTGCTGAATCTTAACCGTTTAAAGTTGGCTAGGCCACGTCCTCCGTATACCCGTTGATCGGCTTCCTCTGCGTTAATTATACACCGTGACCGCACCAATTCGGTCGAAGCCGCGTAGTGGCTAGTCTATTACGTTGCATCGAAGCTTAAAGAAATGGACTGAGAGTTTGTCATTTTTGTGCATGTTGTCTTCCTGAATGGGGCCCTCGGGATGGTCCATACCAACGATTGGAGACCGTATCATAAGTGACGCAGTCACACAGCCAGTGGCGTTATTGCATTCTGTTTCTTACATCTAGCTATTAATTGATGTTCCCTCCCGATTAGTTTAAAACCTTGATTCCATTTTCCTAACGTTTAATTTATATTCAAATTTATTTTCGTATCGTTCTTGTTCTCGCGAACTTAGTCGTGGCAACTGGATCCACCGCACATCGTTAACTGAACTGAACGAGACGACCCAAATTTACTTGACAGTTATCTACTGTGATTACGTTTCACAGTGTATACAGTCGCGAGCAATTTAACTGCGAGCTTACCTTGCGTTTGTTATTTTGTATTATTACCAATCACTTAACTCATTCAGCACTCAAAGGAAACAGCAACTAATGTTTTAGATCGTTGGCGGACAAACCGGATTGATCAGTGGTTAGACGCCAGAAAAACTCAGTCTCCTAGCCCTCCAGCTTGGGGGTTGGAGTTAGCGTGGCTCCTTATTCCTTAAATCGAACTCTTTATCGTCCACTGCCTTGTGGTCATGTTTTCGAACCAAAGGCATAGGTTGAGAACTCTCATCGTTCTCCTGTCTAGGCTTGGGCGACCTGACAGTATTCTGCCCACGCAATACTATGAAACGTTCCTTAAACAATTTCCTGATGCTCTTGCCGCCTCAAAGTTTACTCAACGGGGTTCTCTCTGTTGCATCAAGCAGGGTGGATAGGGGTCTGGATGCTACTGCTCAAGCCTTCAAGTCCTCTTGTTCCTATTCTTACGCTTTTTCATCAACATTGTCCCGTTCCAACTTCACCTTTATCCCTCGTTTTCAGTCCCATAATTCTTGGCGTTCGTTTTCTATGCCTTTTAACAGGCAACTTCACGCATAGTGCTAATAAGTTAACGTGTTCCGAAAATCAAAATAAAGTGTTGTGCATTGAAGTTCACGCGGGCATCAATTCATTCTCCCCCTAAGAGGTTACATGCACACACTATCAATGACATTTTCATTGGTCATGGGACATAAGCGAATGGGACTCCTTGAATGTACGCACAGGGCTAGATGTATGCGTCTATGGAGGACAGGTACGCTCCCGAGTAGGCTGACATATTGGTGTTAACGAAAGGCCAACGGGGATGAGAGTGTCAGTGCTAGACTTCGCCGACAGTACGCTGATCAATCAAGGATGGGGTGTTTGAATGTTCTCCCTCAGCATCCCTTTAACAGAGCTTTTGTCGGAAAGAGCCACCATTGGTTCGTATTCTGAACCTACCAGTAGTCGGTGTCCTTGTGCCAAATTTCCAGCGTTTGTCCGGACAATCCGTGACGTATCGAGCGCACAATATGTGATCGGTCCAATGTGCACAATACCAGTGGCACATTTAGGCTCCAGATTAGTGTTGCCTCTGGTAGAAACGATGTACCGCATGAAAATAATAATAACAATAATATTAATAAAAATTTTACTAGGGAATAATGAGCATATTCCTCATCAGGTGAAAAACTGTGACATTATTTGCACTTAACATACACGCACAGGTGATGCCATGCTCTTGCAAGAGAAGTATCAAGTTATTCTCTTATATTTGTCCGTATTCCTGCAAAGGTATTTGCCTCATATGTTCATCTTATGCGATGGTATGGGGCAAATTTACCGTTGGAGTATGTTGTAGACACCATGAAAGTGATGCTAGTGCACAAATTAGACGTTATCTGGGCTTTCATTAAATGACTTCAAATGATCTTAACCGCGAAAAATCGACGTAATGATGTCCAGACAGAGGTAGCTTCTCCACTTACTCCGGGATGGGATGATTAAATAAATAAATAGTATATTTTCGGTAAAACGAGGTACACCGGTGAAGGCGCGATCAAATACGCATACAAGCATAACTGTTTTGGAATAGTAAAACCTTTCGTTCCAATAAAACGTATAACCGAAATGTTCGTAGTTCATACGGGTGAGCATTTTGTTAGGTAATATTCCGACCCAGGAACATGATGGCGCTGGGGCGCGTAAAAATCCGTCATAATTGTTGTCTCAATATATAAGTTGGGCGTGGTTTCGCCATGTAGTAATCCATGAGCCAAAGTAAGATTTAAGTGCAATCGTTGTCCATTAAAAGCTCGGAATGTTCGGTGCTCCATCAAAGCATTCTCCATAGCAAAATAGGTTGTATGTAGAAGTCTGATGACTGCGTCAGTGTTAAGTTGTGCTTTTTTTCACTGGCGAGTCACGTCCGCCACATCGCAGTGCTTTTAAGCGGACATTTGTGGCTTTCTATAGCTAGATCGCTTGCCAGGCGAAAGCCCACCACGTCCTGGAACACTGCCGTAGGTTATTTTGAACAGTACTGCAAACCGGCGATGCATTGTACAGACCGATTTTGCGCTCTGTTATTCGCAGTCGATTGACGGCCAAATTTCTTCGCTGGTTGACCGATTGGCTTGGTAATGATGCAGCAGTAGTCGTTGAAACCGGTCAAGGACGCAAAATAGTCGTAGAGTCGATTGATGAGTGGTGCAGGAGGGTAAAAATATTGTTACTAGAAGCTGGCTTCTTTTTTGGTATACTTGTCCGGGTTGTGCATATGGTGTCCAGCTATCCACGCTGAACTTGTCATGGGGATGCTGAGTACAGTTGCTCCCTGTGACTGAATACGTCCATAACAGGCGGAAATGCCATTCCTTTGTCCAGTGTGGGATCGTTACGAATTTCTTAGTCTTCAAAATAGCATCAGAATTCCTTCAAATGTAAGTAATACTTGGGTTTAATTGTCTCCATGATCAAGTGAAAACTCCATGAAAGGCCATCGAAAAAGCTGCAGGTAACTGGATATAAGAATGTTCTTGTAAAAATGAAAGGGGCCGAACCCATCTGTTCGAGCACCTTTTGGGAAAAAGCAACGTTGTCCATGAACTGACATCGGAAAGGCTCCAGTTGAATGGAGAAGCAGAATGTCCGTCCGGATATGTAAGGCACCGAAACCACTTGTTAAAACGCCAGTGAGAATAAGCGAAGCTGTTCGTTGCGGTGATCACGACAGAATAATGTATCTTCCGTTGTGCAACAGAGGATCCACGTAACAATATTATCCAGGTGAGTACATTGTGATACTGTGAGTATGAGGCGAGCTAAACCCATTTGTTTAGACCCCGTAAAAGTAGCATCTCTAGAATGGCGAAGAAAACTCCACTTGGAACGACGACTGGGTTCTTCATATCCCGGAGAAACGATCAAGTTTTAAGCCAGCTGGCTATTGAGAATGGATCAGCCAGTCCCAGGAGATAAATCTTCTTTTAAAAAGTTCAACTGTAGTTGTGATTGCATGCATGTTATGAGAGATGTTGTCGAAGGATTGTCTGGCCCGTGTTATCTGGTACTCAGTCTGTTCTAAGAACCTGAAGGTACAAGAATATTCGATTCCAAGATAACAGGTAGACCGTTGTACACAGATGCCTTCGCTGTAACCTGTGATAGATTTTTCGGGTGTCAAACGACCGCAGCATATGATACTTGACTGTTGGGTTTAAAACGTCATCATCCACCTGTTGCATCAAGTCTCAGGCGCATGAATGTATTCTCCAGGATTGGCAAGGTTCGCCCCCTGTGCTGACCCTTGGTGGGGATCAGCTAGAAGTCGTTCAGAAATTCAATTACCTGGGAAGTTGTATCAGCGCCCTTGGGATCGAAGACGAGATCACGAACCGCCTAGCGAAAGCTCGAAGTGCTTTTGCTAACCTTCGCCACCTATGGCGACGGCGCGACATTACTCTCGCCCTGAAGGGTAGAGTGTACAATGCAGCGGTACGTTCGACCCTACTGTACGGTTGCGAAACCTGGCCCCTAAGATCGGCGGACATGAAGAGGCTACTTACGTTCGACCATCGGTGCCTTCGCAGTTTGGCTCACATCTGGTGGGAACACCGCGTGAGTAACGAGCGTGTTCGACGCCTTGTTTACGGCCTAGGAAAAGGGAATGAACCGCTCAGCACCGTCATTTCACTCACCAGGCTCCGATGGCTGGGCCACGTGTTGCGCATGCCAGCCCACCGACTCCCTCGACGTGCGTTGTTTGCTCACCGGGAATGTGGGTGAAAGAAGAGGAGAGGTGGCCAAGCGATGACTTGGTCCAGAGGAATGAAGGCCCTCACTTCGGAGCTGGCCTCAGTGGGAGCTTCACGGCTCCCTGGTTGGGGTCCAAAAGGCGGTGAACACGTTTGGCTGGATACACTTGCTGATATGGCAAGGAGCCGACCTCAGTGGCGTTCCTGCTGTGAGTTTCTTTGTTCCTCCCCATCCCTTTAGCCTCCCTCTCCATCTACGATCTTATTTCGTAGGGTAAAACGTAAATAAATTTTTGTTTTTGCCTAGTAGCCGGCTGGTAGCTTACCGGAACGATGCGTATCCGTTGCTGGTAGCTCAGCTGGCATTCAACTGTCGTATTTATTTTTCCTTTATGTATTGTATGTATGTATGTATTTCCTTTATGTATTGCGGTACAATAGCGGAGGTGTTTTGCCATCTCTAGCTGACATGTATAATGATGATGATGATGATGAATGTATTCTTGAATGAGTGGTAGTGCATTCGGAAACTCAACTCCTCGGTACTTGTGGACAAATGTTATATCACCAACAAATAAATGCGGCACGCCATGTTTGTTACCCAACTGCTACCATTGACACAAAGAAGAGAAATTAGTGTACCGAGCGCACATCCTTGTTTAATCCCGCTGGTACTTGGATGCGGGGAGTAGCAGTAGACGCATGAGATGACTATTTTAGCTAGACTGTTGATGTATGATGGTAGTCAAACCATTAATGTGTTGCGGACTTCAGAGAATACTATTTGATTCGGTAACCGTTTTTGAGGCACCTGACCGAATGTTTTCTGCATGTGCAAGCATAGAACCAATATGGCATATTTTGAGTCAGTGAAGTCCAGTATGTAGTTCAGGTAACGCAGCTACCAGTGTGTGTACGATCTTTATTCAAGGAAACCAGTTTACGAAATGTCTATCAGCTCCAGTGAGTTGATGAACTTCCTCACACTATTTTCCCAACTTCACGAATGATCCGGCTGTCTGGTGGTTCGAGCCGCTGGTGTTCATGGTTCAAATCCTGATGGAGGCGCACTGCTGATAATGCCCAACGGGCTGAAACTCCAGTCTATTGCTTTTCCGAGCATGTGGACGACTATCTGATTTGGAACTGGCTGCGATGAATCCTCAATTCTTATAGGAGTGTTTCGGCTTGGCCTGTTATTATCAATCTTCTGTTTCGCGCAGCCCTTGTGGTGAGGGCTGATGAATGAAGTTTTTCATTGATCTGCAAATTACTATGATCCCAGTGAAACGGCAACCATATACAAAGTAGCGGTGACATATCAGGCACACTCAGTTTTATGGCGGATGGGGGGATGCAATCAGCTTCCAGAATTGAATACGGTTGAATAGAATATGTACCTTGCCGGATATTGCGGAGAGCAATTGCGATTTAGATGGAGCCTTAGTGAAATTATAACGTTAGCGTCAAGGGTCATGTAGGTGGAGAAGAAAGAGCTAAATGCGCCTGGAGGTCGTCCACCATTTCGGTGATCGATGAAAGGCGTTTGTTGGTTTTTCGACGTGGAAGTCAGACCAACTTTTTTGCCTTACCTGTCATTCTTAGGGTTGCTTGATCTTCATGTGTTCTCCCCATCGGGTGTAAGTGCTTGATTGCAGAGATGAATCGGTGCATCTGTGGAATCATTGTAAAATATCCCATCCGTTTTTAGCGCGATCGGTTGGCTGGCTTTTTGACTAATCGAACGTTCCACTGTGTCTTTTTAAATGTTACTGATTCGTTTGTCTTGTGTAGCTACGAGGGTTATGGCTTGCTGAAACTAATGGTAGGCACTCCGCGGCTGTGCATGCATTGTTGGATAGAAAGAAGGCATCAGAATCGCAGGACCGGATTATCTGACGGAAGGGTTTCCAGTTAATACTGCGACTGGTGTATTAGAAGGAGGTACTTGTTTGGTGGCCATTTTAACGATTAAGGTTAAATAAATAAATGGTATATTCCTCGGTGATTCGAGGTGCAGTCCAACCATGTGGTCTGATCAATGTGTACAACAGGATCGCAAAAAAATAATCAATTTGTTCACGCTTTTTACAATGGATCCAAAACAGGTACTTAAGAGTATCATGTTGCCGTCGCTACCAGAGATGTTCTCTGAAACGTGTCTCTGTACGTTGGCCATACCCAATGTAAACATCAGGTCTAATGTGTTCGTCGACTTAGTTGGTATAGTAACTCACTGTGTCCAACCAACTCTGACTGAATATATGAAGACTCTGTGTATAGACAAGAAGGTCTGGGAATACCAGTGTATCTTCGGTATGTTGAAATCACCTAAAATTATGCTGTTTGTGCGTCTATTCCGATGCAAATTCGAGAGCTGAGGTGATACGGACAACATTCATGGTTGATGAATTTAGCGGGTTGCGGGTAGATGCAAGTAAACCGAGGCTCCTGAGACGGAGAATCAGGGACATTTGCCAGCGGTGGATGTTCAAACCGTTCAGTTGTACATATGTGCTGGAGTTGCATGAGGCATCCACCACCTTTCCTTTATAGCGATTTTTACGAAGAAGGTGTTAAAGGGGGTAATCGGATTGCAGTCTAATATATCAGCGGGGTACCACGTTTCGGTAACGAGGATTGCTTGCAGCTCGTTTAAATGTGCAAGCATGCTTAGCAAATACCGTTTGTTGATAATCCATCTGGCGTCAATCAAAAGGTAATGAGAACATACCATAAATGGTGACATCCGCGTTCGCGTCACTGTTGTGTGAGTCTTTGTAATCGCGGATTATTTGAGCGTTAAATATGTGGGGGAGCATTGCGAACGAGTCCATTGCTAAAATGCTTGTGCGTAGGGGTAGTGTGCTGTCAGCCATCGCCGGTATATCCTGTGAAAGGAGAGGGTTGACCTATCAGAGATATATTGCGGTTGACTTGGCGCTGAGCTTATCTGGTTATGTGAAAAAATTGCAAAAATAACGGGTGCATATATGTGGCATCTACGGCGTAGCTAGGTAGTTTAAATGACTGCGGTTATATATATATATATATATATATATATATATATATATAATCAAATTTCTACTGCATTATCTCATGGCACAACTGCATAATGTCAGCCACACGAGCGCGTTGCGGCACATTGTCTCATATTATCACTGTAGCCGTTTACATGAAGTGTGGAACCGAAGACATGGAAACTGCGCTCCGATAAGCCTGCTGATCATATGCCCCACATTCCTGCTCATTTTCGTTACATTCCGGATGAGCTGAAGCGAAGAAGAATAAAAGTGACTTCTTACGATCACATGGCTAGCACGGCACTAGTCGCGTACTCCTTCAGTTCATGGACGCTGTGCCTGCGACGGGATATCATGAAAGTCGTGACAGATTTCAAAAAGCACTACCGTCGAAACACTGCGCGTCGTGATAAACCGAACGCCCGTTCAAAAGGAAGTCTGGCGGAGCCGAGCTTAGTTGTCCCATAATGGAATACAAATAATAACGTATGATTTGAACACAGGTACTCCAGGCCGGTGATCCACACCAGTCCGGACGTCATGAGCGACTCACAAAATGGAATCATTTAAATGATTATGAATGCGGACAGGACCTCTGTACTACATCCAGTGACTTCACATCTAGCCTCAAGGCTTCGTCAACCACATCACTCGACAAGGAAACACATCACTTTGTTGCAAAAACTGCCGTATTGCTAAATGCCACATCATCGCCGAAAATAGCACGGAAGGGCCAATACATAGTGGCGGCCCACGAAGTTCACTCCGGTATTCCAAGTGAATAGGGAAACCAGCCAAACGCTGTTCTTTCCTTTGCTGACCTTGCAGCTTGTTGTGAATAAGTTACAGCGGGATCTGCGCGCACTAACTCTGATATGGACAACTATTACAAGCAGCCACTTTGCACGCAGTGACATACATTGCTGCCGGCGTGCAAGCTACGCCGATACATGTTGTCATCAGAAAGCAGCGAGATCCTGAAGCCTTGTTGGACGATGACATTGGCTCCACAACGCATGCCTGCGATGCATCTACAGTGCTTGCAACAGCACAATACGCAGGCAGCGCCTATAGTGGAGCGCAAGCGTCTATCATATCCAGAGTGGATTTAAACGGCAACTTCCTAACTTGGTACCAAACCACATGCTTAGCAGTGTAGTACCTTTGTTATCGATTGACGCAGGCGATATCTAAATCTCCTGCCACATTAGTCTCCTTTGAATGGCATCGTTCTGAGTCCTTTTTTCTTAGGGACGTCAGGCACTTATTGGTTCCCAGTTTTCGCGTTCCCGTTTCAGTGCTTTGCTAGGAACTTCTTCGGACGTCCATTTTCGCGTACTGTAGAGGAGACGCGTTGCAGCTCACATGTAATCGCTTCCTCTGAGCATAGTTGGCTAGCGATCGCAAACATGGTACGAACTGGAGCTCGTTTGTAATTCACCGGACACAAAATGTCAAACATAGGGTAGTGAACCATTTAGGTTTCTTTTAAGCGAACATCTAAAATTGGAACATGTTGTAAGATTCGTTCTCATCTGTAAATTCGATTACTGGGTAACATTTGCTTAGCGCCAACAGTGGTTGTTCCGCTTGCTCGGCAGGGTGTACAACGACGAAAGTGTCATTCATGTAGCGGCTATATGAATGTACATAGTGTATATCACATCCTGATGATCTCTGTATGCAATCTATCCAATCCGCTATGTATATGTTAGCGGCTGACAAAAATACGCGGAATAGCTGAATTCAGATTATCCTGTCGAAATATTGTTCTTTCTTGCTCTTTTGACACTGGCAGTTGTTCGTTATGTAGTTCCGCCTATCGTGCTCGAAATAATAACAGGTTTAGTCGAGACTGGCAATCACTCTCTCCGCTTTCAACGATCAACGAGATAGTCAACAGGTGAGTTAGTCACTGAATGACGAACGGGATGCATTTTGTAATGTCGTAGGTGCGCAAAGTGAAACAAGCGTGATCTCGGAATGATTTAACGGAGAAGAAATACATGGCAAGCGACGATACAGAATATCTAAAACAGAACCCCAGATAAACGAAACTTCATTGATATAATATTAAAAGGGCTTAATCAACGTCCCATTATATGTAAATTAAATAAGAATACTGGGATTAAACTATCTAGAGAATTTGTACCATGCATCTTGTTTTGTGAAGAAACTCTTAATGGTCTCAAAATTATAAATTCTTTGCACATGGTTGTGGTTGAGCTTAGGATTGTACAATCACGACTGACGTTGTATGCGCAGTCTCCGAATTTGTAGCAGAACCACCGTCCTGGATCTGTATCTGCCAGTTTCGTGGAAGAGTGAAATCATTGTGTCCGGTTCAGAACTACTTCGATCAGCCTCCGCCTACTACATTATGATTACCAACTTAGCCCGGATCGTATAGTAGGGTAACTGTGGATGACACTGATTGTGGATGAAATCTGTTTCACTGCACTCAGAGGACAATATAAGCAGGCAGACACCGACGAAATCTTGAAGGCTGCAACCATCTAAACCAGGCTTGACAGTCTTCCCCAAGTAGGCCAGCATGGTAAACTACGTGTCCACCAACGCACGTGATGTCGCCTAGGCGAGCTGCTACTGTGCCGGTGGCTTTATAACCAGACACGCAATGTCATCGCGCAGCCGCCGCGAGTATGTAAACGGCTTGGCTGGCATTCAGGACTGATGCTTACCGGATCTGGGCTACGGTGCATGATTACAGCATTTTACACGCATGTTAGCGCATTGTACCAAGCATTTATCGTGGCACATTTTCGAAATCGCATGCACTGCTTTCAAGTTAGCGAGGCTAAGAACGCTGTTTCGGCGTCGTTGACACTCTCATTGGTCATGGGAGGTTACCCAATGGGACACCGGTTGGAAGCCCCTAGCATTGGATATGGGTTGTGTGCTCGGAGCTGTGAGTGGTATAGCACAAGCCACCCATGGTCCCTCTGTGGGCGCAGGCGTTCTGTGGCTGGCCACAGTGACAGGCAAATCCGAAACCGGATGCCGCCAACCATGTTATGCACCTGCGACCACGGCCAGCCGCAGGTGGGTCTTGGCGGGATTGCACCAATTTGACAAGTGGCTGCCTGGCATCAGGCTTGTGGAAGCAAACTATGGTGCATCAGCAGGTATCCTCACACCATTGTAGACAATGACTGGCGCTCGTGCTCTACGCCTATTGAGCTGTGATCTTATAACCCGTAGACTTGTTGTCTCCCATGGCTAGGTTTTAAAGGAAGTGGGCCATCGACCAGTCCATAACCTCTTCAGAGGATTGGAATGTGAGACCGATTTAGTCTGATTCCTATCTATTGATCTGTCTGGTATGTGTGGTTCTGAAGGCACTTTGGAAGTGCCGCGTAGCGTTGCTTAATGGGTCACAGGGGTACACAACTCTTCGCACCACGTCAAGGTCCAGTCTCTTTACGATGGACCGGTTAGGTAAGGAACTGCATATTGTTTCTGTCAGTTATTAACCATTATACGTTCTAAGCTGTTACAGATCATGTCAAATGTTGTGGGTACTATTCAGTGTCATCATGTTGTTGTACTACGTAAGCTGCCCAATTGCTCCTACATTCCGTGACCTGCAAGATACGCAACTCGGTGCTGTACCTTGTAGACACAGGTTGTCCGCTGAAAATGTGCTCAGTCTGATACATAAAGCTTATTTTGTCTTGACTTCACTTGACTTAACAACGGATAGTAGCAATTTTTGATGAAATGTTACTGATTTATTTCCTGACTTCTGATATTCGGTAAATAGGTAGTGCTTCATATAAAAGAACCCGTTGAGGCGCTGCCCCAGTTCAAGCTTTTCTGTATTTCATTTATGTGGGGCAACACTCGGTCGATATGTACGACCACGAAACTCAGGCGGCTACTCGCTGTATATTAATACTGCCTTATTTTTCTATTCTCTTATGTAGCGGTGAATCTCCAGTGGGAGGAATGAAGCCAATTGAAGTAGCGGAAAGCTTTATGAATACAAATGAATTCATTTTCCTTATTTACACTTCCAATGTGGATGTAATGGAAGGTAACATGAGTGAAGCTACATAGGGGAAAATAAAGCATTTACACAGCCCACACTAGAACAACCGCTCACGCGGCGTGCTGGTGAGTTTTGTCGCATAAACAAGCAAACAGAAGTGTGGGAAAACAAAATTTTAATTTTGAACACTTATGCGACAAAGAGAACGTTTCTGAAAAGTCACTGGGACGTGGATGAAATCTGTCATTTATGATCATAAACGGACGAAGGATGTTGGCAACATGCTGTCTACTGTTGCTTAGCTAGACAATGGAATCTTTAGACGGACCGCTGCTTCTGAAAGTGGGCTATATCCATCTGACAAACAAGGTACATTCTTTCTGAAGTAGTGCAGGAAAGATCGCCGTTTGTATTTTGTCACTTGTTTATACGCATCAGTTATTTGCTTTAACTGGCCGGCGCACGTCGTTCGAATTGGATGTCACTTCAGGGGTTTATTTTCGCTAATACCGTGCCCTCGAACTCGCTTGATTAATTCTTTCTTCTGTCCCTCCTCATTCGCTGGGATTATTGGTTTTCGTTTAGCTTTTCTTTGTTTTCAACGTGCTTTAGTCGCTTTGTTTTATAAACTATTGTACCCTATGGAGGGAAGCAGTGTTCTCATGCATACAACTCAATTCTGGCTCATCTTCTTGTTCTTCCTGTGGTCTTGGAGGTGTGAATAGTCAGCGACGGCATAGAAAGCACAACCTATTGGTGATATTGCATAAAGTCACAAACTTAAATGGTAAATTAAGGTGTACTGAAAGCCCCTTATGTCTCAGGGTATACAAAGAAGGCTTTGTGATTTGATGGAGAGCGGCATAAACGTGCGTGAACCAAGAGAGTATTTGAGACAATACGATGTCGAGATACTTGGCTGTGGATTATCAGTGCAAGGTATTTCGCCCACAGTCAGTGTGAGGAGAGATATTTAATAGAGATTGCAACCTATCATCACAAAGAAAATATTACAACACGGAATTTGTAATCCTAAGAGTAAGGGATATGAACGAAGTCCACTCCACCGTATCTGTGCCACGAAGAAGCTTGAAGTGCTAGGGGATCTACATCCCAACACATCACATTCATCATATTTGCATCCAATAAACACGCATAGGGAGACGTTTGAAATATAAAAAGTGTAGGAAAGGTGGGGAGATGGCTCTCTGCAGAGTAAAGCATATTTGACCGTTTTGCTGTACGCGAGGACAGAAGCACTCAAAATGCAAAATGTTCATTTATTGATTATTTGCTTTTGTGCGTTATCTTAATACCACTCTTCCCCTCGTACATCAACTAACACATTATTACCGTTGATTCGGTTTTCTACAAGTGCACTCAGATACTTGTCCATCCCTTTCGATTTGTTGGTTCCCTCCTCATCTAATGAGGATGGAGGTTTTCATAATTTTCCAATTATTTGTGAACTTCCTCGAAACGACTCAGAATTGCATCTCCAGTGTCCGCTTGGCTAACCTACCGAGCAGTACACTAAAGGGAAAAGGTGTTGTGATCTAGCACTCCTGTTGTGTCGAACACCGCTACATGCTCGGCATAGCAAGTTGATTCTAGGAAATCGACCACTTTGATATAGGCATATGTGCGTATTTCAGGCATTTCATTTGGTACACGGACTGTTCGCCGAGCTTGGCAATGTTACTGCAAACATTTTGTCACAACTCAGCGTGACATCATCGATGCTGTCCATCCATTCCACCCAGTGTTAATATACTATTCAATTTCCGTTAGGCGGATGCTGTGTGGCTTATTCCGCATCGTGGGCTACTTGCATCTTCCCACGATTTATAGTATTCTACGCATTGTCGGGGTCAGCATGGGGGAATCGTTCACGATCAAACTAACTCCATGAGATTGTGGCCGGTGATAATAGCATTACTGGTCGATTCACTGGATTGTCACATGAAGAGTAAAAGCATTTCTAGTTCCTTTCCGTATAAGTGGAGAACTTTCCAAATGCGGTTCAACAGCGTTGAGTTATTCGTGAAAACCCATGATGATAGTGGGTTGACTGTATTTCTGGTGTTTATCTGCTTGTTCAACTTATCCGAACAAACAGGTGCAATCGCATATAGTTACGTGGACCTGCAAATTACCCCTGTGACGCTTCCAGCTGTCCTCACCAAGGTCATGAAAGAGGTCATTGTTAACGCATTGATGGAAAGCTACGGTAACATTGTACCAGCGTAGCATAGCATATGTCAACAGCCACAGTGTACCGCAAACTTGTTACTTGCATCGCAAACTGCGCTGAACCAATTGGTAAGAGGTCAGGAACGGATAAATCTAGGTGTTGAATACAAACCGGATTTTGTGTGCTTTTATTGTGACAACGTTTCGCTCTTGACGTAAGAGCTTCTTCAGGCCAGGTGAATCGGTACACATGACGATATATCACAAGCCGACAGTTACGGACGGAGTACTCCATTGCAGTGGGCTTTCCAGTACGATCCATCTTCTTGCTCAGAAGTCGAACGTGAGATTGGACTGTCGATGCTAAATAAAGCCGCGGGACCAGATGATCTTCCTTCAGCCCTCTTCAAATTCGGGGCACTTGCCCTTGTGGATGATTTATACGAGTTACAAATGAAACTGTGGGAGTAGGAAACTGTCCCAACCGACAGGAGACGCTCCGTCATAGTTCCCATTTGCAAGGGAGGCTTACGATCGGAAAGCGACAACCATAGAGCAATCAGTCTGATCTCCTTCGCCTCCAAATTGCCTGCCCCTGTCATCCTTCACAGACTGACTGGCACTCGTGAAAGTCATATCCATGAAGAGCAAGCCGGGGTTTCCTCGAGGTCGTGAGTGCATTGACCACAGCTTCACTTTGCGTCAGTTGTTGGAGCACCGTCACATATATTGGCAGCGCACCGTTGTCGTGTTTCTCGATATCAAAGGTGC
This sequence comes from Dicrocoelium dendriticum, assembly GCA_944474145.2. Lineage (NCBI taxonomy): Eukaryota > Metazoa > Platyhelminthes > Trematoda > Plagiorchiida > Dicrocoeliidae > Dicrocoelium > Dicrocoelium dendriticum. Next base: position 205,586,775 of record OX104064.1, on the reverse strand, counting down.
ATTGGATTTGTTGGATAGACGTGCATTTTGGGACTGTCTTCTCAGGAAAGGTGTACCTGAGAAATATGTAAATATTATCCAAGCACTATACGCGTGTAGCTCAGGCAGAGTGAGGGATTAGTGCGAGTTGTCGTCGCCCTTTAATATCTCCAGCGGCGTGAGACACCATGCCCCCTCTCACCTTTCCTCTTCAACTTCGCTATTGACGAGGTCATGGAAATCGCGTTCACTGGACACTAATTATACGGTGTGGATCTGCTCCCAAGTGAACGACTTCTTGACTTGGAATATGCTGACGACATTGCCCTAATCTGTGACAGCCCACAAATATGTCAAGCGGCACTGGACAGATTAACACTGTCTGTCGGTCATTCCAAGCTTAGCTTTGCGTTCACGAAGTGCAAAGCGTTCCTCCAAGATTGGCCTGGACCGCCTCGTACGCTGACCCCTGGTGGGGATCAGCTAGAAGTCGATCAAAAATTCAGCTACCTGGGAAGTTGTATCAGCGCCTTTGTGATCGAAGATGAGATCATGAACCGTATTGCAAAAGCTCGAAGTGCTTTTGCTAACCTTCGCCACTTATGTTGCCGGCGCGAGAACACTCTCGCCCTGAAGTTTGGAGTGTACAATGCAGCAGTACGTCCGGCCCTACTGTACGGTTGTGAAACCTGGCCCCCTAGATCAACGGACATAAAGAGGCTAGTTACGTTGGACCACCGGAGCATTCGCACTTTAACACACATATGATGGGAACACTGTATGAGCAACGAGCGTGTTCGACGCCCTGTTTACGGCACAGGAAACTGAAATGCGTGTGTCTCTTTCACTTCGAGAATAAACTATTTAGTTGTCTACTTATTTACCTCAGCACCGTTATTTCACGCACCAGGCTTCGATGGCTATGCTACGTGTTACGCATGCCAGTCCACCGGCTCCCGCGACATGCGTTGTTTGCGCGCCGGGGGTGTGGATGGAAGAAGAGGAGGGGTGGCCAAGCGAGGACTTGGTTGAGATGAATGAAGGCCATCACTTCGGAGCTGGCCTCAGTTTTAGTGTCTCGGCACTTTGGTTAGGGGTCCGAAAGAGGATGAACACGTTTGCCTGGATACACTTGCTGCTATGACTAGAAGGCTACCACAGTGGCGTTCGTCTTGTGAGTTTCATTGTCCCACCCCATCCCTCTTAGCCTCCCCCTCCAATCACGATCTCACTATTTAGCCTTATATAATTTTGCATAGGAACTTTTCTGCAAAATAGTATAAATGCTGATAGCTTACCGGAAGGAGGCCCATCCGTTACCGGTAGCTTAGCTGGCTTGCACTTGTTTCAATATTTCCCCTTTTTCTTTTGTGTACTGCTGCATAGTAGCCGAGGTGTTTCCCACCTCTAGCGAATATGTATAATGATGACGATGATACTCCACTACAGTTCCGCGTCATCCAAAACAATCTATGCCGCTATCGCATCCACTCTGTTTCACAGAGCCCAGACTCTGTGTAACGAGGAAGAGAACAGGAAGACCGCTCATAAGGAGACGATGAGAAAATCAATAGACTGTGAATATCCGAGGCAGTTAGTGAAACGCTAGTTGCAGAGAGCTCTAAATCCACCTCCGCGACACACAACTGGGTGGATTGGGATGGTGGGAATCCCCTAAAAAAGGGAACCTTAGAATCAATCAGGCGAGTACTAAACAGGGAGCAAATAAGAGTGGTTTTCAAAAGGGTCAAAAGCTCCGTTCAGCACTTGTGCGTTTAACGGATCCGTTTCCAAGTCAGGACGACAAATTGTGTTCATAAAATTAGTTGCAAAGCCTGTAAACACGCGTATATAGGTCAAACAGCGAGAGAGCTACGCATGAGGATAGCAGAACACAAGAAGCATGTTTCCTGTCCACCGAGAAATGAACCTGCATATATGGTTCTACTAGGAGATTCAGCTGTGGCCGTAAACGCGCTGGACAGAAGACACTAGGTTTATTGGGACAATGTCGAGATAATTAATAGGGGATTACCAGCAACAAACCGAAGGTTGATTGCTGAGACGATCGAGATTACTAATACTAATAAATGTGTGAACAGAGCAGACGGGGTGGAGTTATCGATTGCTTGGCGGGCTGTGTTAATCCGATGAGTCATAAAAGGTGTCGGCGTACGAACTCAGCTCGGCGCGTGAATCAGCGGCTGCAGGAAAGGAATGCCTCACACGTGAACGATCGGTGACGTGGATCAATGAGAACGGCTCGATGCTTGGTGTTTCGCTAGAATGGCCACTTGACCTGATTCTCACTGCTTACTTGCTTCCACAAATCGAATACGCTGTTTAGATTTGGCGAACTTGACTAAAGAATGTCTCCGCCGCGCTCGAGACCCCACGATATCAGGCAACGAAAAATGTCATGGGTTTGCGACACTTGCGGCACCATTAGTGACGGAAGGAACTCGGGGTGTTTGTTGAAAGGACACCGGCGGACAGCACCATGGTATAGCAAATAGTGAACGATCCCAGTCTTGTATGACGCAAAATCTTGAAACTCAGAAGAACTTGGCGGAAGCCAGCTTACAATTAAGTCGGTAATACGGTCGTCTAATTTGTCGACGAACCCACCTGTGCTTTCGGGTCTGCCAAGCCTACAGCCATCTTTCAAACTCAGCAGTTTGTGCCATCACTTTTGTCATTTTCAAAGAATTGTTTGGATATAGCATTCAGATCCATACTAGTTGTTCCACGAGACTATATTACAGGGAACCAGCGTCGTTAGAATTATAGTTTTCACTGGTGCACAATAATCGATGGAGGCGAGTGAACATCCCGAGTGTACTTTACCAAAAGCGTTTGATATACTAACATCTTCACTCACCGACTTCAAAAAGCTTGCTTCTAACAAACCACTATTCGGTTGTTTTAGTTATCGCATTTATAGTCTAGGTTTCTGCGGCTATCGCCTTGATCAACCCAAGCGAATTGTCAAGAATATCGGAGGGATGAAAATTATTGCGAACATAAAATGATATGCTAGAATGAAAAGCGTTTTGTGTCAAACCGTACCGATGTGATATATCGTTGGGTCGCACTTGTTGAATACAAGCACAGCATATCTACTAACAACGAACTCGAACATATGGATTTCACCACTGGTTTACTGGGTACCACTCACAGTTGTGTCACAGAGGCGTACGTATAGTGTTTATCTAGGACTAAAGAGCTGTTGTGATATGCGCATGTTTCCGAGATACATTGCAACACAATTCCAAATACGTTTGAGATTACATCGGACAGGAACTGACAGAGCTGTATAAAAAGCCTTGGTTTGAAAACAAAGAATGCTCCTCGCATTCGGGGCCAATAATTATCTTGGTTGGACTGCGAAAAGAAATAATCCGTAGTGGAAAGAAGCCAGATGGCAAAGAATGCAAACAAGTAACAGGTTATGGTGAGAAGCCCAAACGAAGTAGTCATTCATTCTTGAGTGGGGCTAGTTTGAAGGCACCCGTTACGAACCTTCAACACGATATCCCTCCCCACTGAGCACTTGAGGAGTGTGCCTGATGCCTAGTAACATGTTGAATCAGGGATAAGTTTAAGTGTGCAGCTAATTAACCACGGGCAACCTTGCTTGAGGCGGATGGTAGGCAGTCAATGGTCAGTGAATGCTTTTTCAACTGTCACGGGCAATACGTAGAGGTTGTAGAGTAGGATTATCGAACTAAACACCTAGGCCTGAAGTGTTGGCTACCACGGTTGAGTTTAGAGCCATGTCTGTGGTTCCTAGGAGAAAATTGTAGAGACTGAGTATGTGTAGAATCTAGCCAGTTATCAATATCCTAGAGTGCAACTATGAAGTCCCTTTGGAAATAGCTATCCAGGGCAGATGTATAGTTTATGGTGATGCGCAAACCCTCAAACTACCTATAAACCCGGTCTGGCAACGATGGTAATCATCAAAATGAGCAATGTGAAAGACAACGGGTGGAATGTCGGTTTAACCTTGGTCTTGTTGATGGTATATGATTGTTTAAACTAGTAAATTATTGGTATTTATATCATCATATCATGTGCGGATATATCCTTTTTGCACCTCGGTGGCAAGTCCTCAGGAACTACCAGTGACAGCTAACGCAATATTTCTTGTGTCTGTTGTACTTGCAATTTTCCAGGTTAGCCAGTTGGTACGATTGTGGATCAATACTGTCGAACTGCTGCACTAATTTCAGCTTGTTAACTCGGTCTTTTTCAGAGTAGAATGTTGGTTCCTAGAATTAGGCGAGGAAGAAAACGTACCGAATTCTGACTTACCGTGTCCTTTTTTGCATAAATTATACGCTCAATTTCTTCTGCCAACGAACCGTTTGAGATTGAAACCTTCCCTATCGAAATGAGTAATCGATATCTTGCTATTTTGAAGTGTGTCTCATGATTAAGGCGGAAAACTGCAGGTAACATGGTATTTAGGAGCCATGAGCTTGATGCCCTGATGTTAAACACATTCTATTTGATCTGGTTGTGATCAATTTACAAATTAAGGAACTCCTATCGTTCGGTTCAAAATACACTTCCAGTGTCTGAGCAAAAGTACAAACATTATCGGTGCACCGACAAAGGTGTTTCTGTCTGATTTATTGGCCTATCGACACATCCCTTTTCAGTACCCTTTGGATCAAACACGCTCCCGTTCGTAGCTCACGTTCCGCTCTCGGGTCGAATTGTTGGATTGGGGTTGCGCTGTCCGATCTCGTCCATGAAGTCTGCGCCCGTTTCGGTGCTTCTCATTTTTAATGACGTGGTCGCTGCCTTCCGCGCCACTAAAATACATGTCTCTCTAGGGCTGGTGTTTCAATTTACTCACTTGCGTTCGCTAATTTATCCAGCTACGATGAAGCGATGTTTCCTACCCATACTTTATATTCAACTTTCCTTTTGGAATATTTAATGGAGCACCGATTTGACCTAAGATATAATCAGCAACCACCAAACTTCGATTGTCCACGTCGATCCTCGTTTGCATTCCAAGTATTCAAAACCTAGTGGGAATTGTGCGTGTAGTTGCGGCAGAATCTCGCCAAGATTTTTTTTCTCTCAGAGGAACAGACATTAAACGTTGCAGGCATAGGCATTACTTGCCACTTACCTGCAATATTGTCACACACAGATACGCGACACGGCCCAGTTCCGTAGTAATTGCATCGTATTATTTTACGCACCACTGTTTGTCAACTTCCCTGTCGAATGACTACGTAACGCAAATGGAAAATTGTTGTACTCGTTACGTTCAGTTCAAGAAAATTTAGTTGAACCACTATGGTCCGAGCACCGAAGTGCGCTTGACCCCGTCGCCAGAACTCATAGTAAGAATAAGAAGAAATAACAACGATAACTCAGTGGGGATAGATGCAAATAGAATGTAGGGAAAGTGCAAGCAAGAAGGAAATGCGTTAGGCTAATCAGAAGGAAAACAAATCAACATGCAGATGAAAGAAACCGAATGCAGCAACTCCACTGGCTGTGTGACTGCGTCATTTATGATGCGGTCTCCAATCGTTGGTATGGACTATCCCGAGAGCCCCGTTCAGGAAGACAGCATGCACAAAAATGACAAACTCTCAGTCCATTTCTTCAAGCTTCGATGCCACGTAATAGACTAGTCACTACGCGGCCTCGACCGAATTGGTACGGTTACGATGTACAATTCACGCAGAGGAAGCTGGTCAACGTGTATACGGATGACGTGGTCTAGCCAAATGTAGACGGTTAAGATTCAGCAAGCACTCGAAAGAGACACCAGAATGCTTAATGTCAAAAACCAACTGGCCGACTTCAGCATTGCTCAGCCGGTGTTGTCACCAAACGTGAGCAATACACTGCAGGTACAGGTGGTCAAACACGGTCAGTCGTCTAATGTCTTCACTGCTAGCTGACGAGCTCTCTGATCCGTACAGTAGCACTAACTCTCCGCAGCTTTATGCAACCAACGTTTCACTGACAGGCAGATATCCTGCCGTCGCCAAAGGCGTTTAAACCTCCAGAAAGCCACACGGG
>OX104064.1:205527930-205580239 GCA_944474145.2 Dicrocoelium dendriticum | reverse complement strand
GATAGTAGTGCTCACACTTGTGCTGCCCCAAACATTTTTGATGATTCTTGCATCTAACACCATTTCCTACTGACATGGAGTTTTGTAATTTTGCTTTATTTTGTTCACCGTTACCATTTTAAGGTGTATGTCAAGCATACGTTTTTATACACCTCATAAACTATTACTCTATTGTTTCGTTGCAGCTTGATGTATTAAGATGCTATTGTACAATCTGGTGAAAGTTTTTTTATACTGCATGAAATAATTGATAACGGGGCAATTGCACCTGCATTATTTGCCTGTAAAATGAAAGTACTGCAATAAATGAGCACCTGATCAACATGAAACGTATTTGTCGAGAGCTGCTATGTCAGCCGTAAAAAGAACTTGATAGTTAAACGACTTCATTGCATCACTACAATCTACACGCCCTTTTAATAGGCTGTTCCCAAATTTTATTTCCATTGCTGACAAACTGCCACAGTAGGATTTGGAATACAAATAGTTTACAAATTATTATTATTGTTACGGTTATAGAATACTAACAGTTGCATCGTTTCCTGCAATTTTCATTAATGATAAAACCGCGAAAAAATGCATTGCACGAAATAAAAAAAAACAGATACAGATACTGATATTGATTCATATTAATGAAATGGGAATCTTTGCTTTGCTGAAGATCAGCATTGCCCGTGATTCATTGAAACAGATACAGGTTTGAAATGGAAATCCATTTAAGTATTTTCTGAAGCATCTATTCCATAGTGCAAAAGTTCATTATTTTTAATAACTCACCTACATTTATTGTCTTAGTTAACGGCACTAGATTCGACATTACTGAGAAAAATAGAAGTAGGTACCAGGCTGCTAACGTGATCTTAAAAAAGAATATCAAAGACTTGGCCTTTGTCAAATCTGTGCTTCTTCTATCTCTCATGATTTTCCTTCGCTTTTAGCTACACCTGTTTGCAACTGCAATTACTTCGACTATCCCATCCTAGCCTCTTATAATTCACGAATTTTTACAGTACGGATGTTTCTTACTCATGCATTTAGGATGTTGCGTCATCTTCACTGAAGCGGATATGCATAACACCTCCGAATTTGTAACTTGTATCCAATGTAAAAGCTTCTCCAAAAATGCGTGCTTTCAGGTTGGTGAACTAAGGCAGCTCGTTTATATTACCGTTAGAGAAACATGTCACCATCTGAACTGAATCGTGCGTGACTCCCATTGTATTACCCAGATGGTGAATAAGATACGATTTATGCATAAAACTACTTAGTGCTATGTATTGAGTGCACCAGTTTAGACAGGTCCAAATCAGTTACGTAAGTGGGTCAGGTTTTAATCTCTGTATCAGTTTGTCTGCGTTTTTTGCCAGTTTTAATTCAGGTTCGATATAATATAACTGCTGCAACATAGGTTAAACTTTAAGGCATTCCATTCAGAGTAGCCGCTTTCGTGACGCCCATTTTACGTCTTTCCGCTCAAAAATTGCGCAGGTTATGTTTAATTTTATGTCAACTACTGGCCGCAGTTAAAAGGCAGCCAAGTCTGGAACATGCGCAATACCATTCAAGTTAATTAAGTTCCTGTTTGGTTAATTGGATCCAATTCCAACGTGGCAATCACCCCAGGATCATTGCAACAAGGATTAACCCTAGGTATACACACATTACGTTTGTTAAAATACTTGGCGTGTATAATAGATAACTCCACCGGTTAACGACCTTCACTTAAAATATGACAAATTTGAATGTTCAGCCCTTCCACCGCTAACGTGTTAATGTTTACAAAGGTTTTTGAGTCTTGGTTGCTCAATGATCCCAGTAACCATAAAAGATTTTGTACCACCCATCTCGCGTCGTTACAAAACATTGTACTCATTCAAGGCGCATGAATAACTCCGTCAGCTTAATTGTAAACAACCTGACCTGTCACAGTTTTACTCTTTATATGCTGCCCACATACGAAGGTAACTCAATTGGCCGGGTGCCTTCATTCAGTACCTGAGTTTTGTGTCCACGCAATATCTCAAAATGTTCAATGTTGTAGGTTCGCTGTTGCATACAACACGTAACATCTAGGATGATTCATAGAAACTGCGACAGATGCTTTTCAAACATGGAAAGAATAAATATGAGTTGTATTTATCATGTTGTCAAATTGTTCGAAGAACCCCACGTTAGACAAGACGGTGCTCGAGTTTGCACCACCGTTTCATGGGTCATCATTACTTTTCAAGGTTATGTACCACACTGTAGTTCCTCAAACTGGACGCAGAGTATCTTCGGCTCTAGCATATACCGTTAATCGTGCCTGACAAAACTTCAAGCTACACCGCTTAGCTGATTACGAATTAACTTTATTATCTTTAGCGGTGAATTAGAGCATACCTAATACCCCAAAATTCGCAAACTACCTCTTTCTAGGTTGTAGCAAAAATCATCATATTGTTAAAGGTTATCAGTGAAGAGTTCAGACAATAACCGACCATGAAGGATGCCTATGTAGTCGAAAAGCATTCCTTTGCACGTCCTTCTTATCAACACTGCCTAATAATGGGCAAGATATAGCAAACATTACTAATCAGAGATCTCAAATCAGATAGTTTGCTTCCGGCTGATTGTATGGCCAGTGGTCTTTTGCTTGGTTATGTGCATCTATCGCCAGTATGAAAAATGCGTCCCAGCTTGGGCCACACAAAGATGTGTACAAACAATGTCGATCAGTTATATTGAACGATCTTGGAAATTCTGGCGCACAATCATAAGGTTTAGCCACATTCCACAGGGTGCTCAGTCCATGCCTAACGTTCATCGCCGTTTTATCAACAGGATTTTGATGAAGCACTAGTTAGATAGGATTTCAGATACCATGAACATTTCCAAAGCACATGAAAACATAATAAGAAGTCACAAGTTGCTGACTCGGACAATTGGCCGACAGCGCGGCCGTTGGAGCTAAAATCATGGTCAGTGAGGTCACCTGCAACGTGACATATAATAAAACGGAGAAACGTGGAATGTATCAGTTGAGGCAAGGACGTAAACTCAATAAATCATACATATATTACATGAACAGTCGAGTGCACGTAGATGTTAAGTTCGTCGAGTTGAGTAATCGGTTCCGAACTTGGTGTTGCTGAAGCATCAGTTTTAAATCGGCGTATTCGTCAGTCATGTTTGATCAACTCTGTCGCCTCTGTTGTAATTGAGGGAACGCCTCTGTTCTGATTGCGTGTATACCTGCTAAGATTGCCGCTGGCGCAGTTGGAGCACGCCTACGGTAACGGCTTGGAACGTTAGGCAATCGAACGGATTTGCGCTGACCTGACAGTGTTAGCTCAGCCCGGGGTACGCACTGGTGAGATGGAAATTGAGCAAGTAGGAGAACGATCCCAACCGCACGTATTCGGGTAGACGCTGAGCCCTCGGAACGGACGCACACGAGAGGGGTTACGGTAGATGCGCGCTAGTGACTTAGACGTGAACATTGCCCGGCTATCAACGCACACAAAATCACGTGACTGACCGACTTCCAACTGAGGCGAAGAGGAAGCAAGGCAAGTGGTCCTCTGAAGGCTCTTGAACGACCAAAAGGTGCGAATCACAGCCAATACTATGGGTCATTATGTTAGGGAAAATTGCTACCAAGACGAGGTGGTAGTTTGCAAAAGACCATTGTCAAAAGGTGCGCAGTTGGGCCGCGTCTCGGCGTGGCTGAACACTGCTGCGTTGTGGGGAGGAATTGGACCTCGCTTTCCACAGCCATTACGCCGGGGTTTCTGGCACGCTTTTTCGGGAATATTGACCGGCCCGCATCATTATCTATATTCAGGTTGCGCTATATTGCTATATGTCATACTGTGAATTACGAAACATTTGCCAACTTCTCCAATAATATTTCTATTTCCTTCCGCTCTGGTACCGGCGGTTTTTCTTTAAATGATCACTACTCTAAATTATTATCGATGAATATACAGCTGTTGAACATAATCTAAAAACGTGGGTGATTTACAAATTTGGAATGGAGGTCCAACACATAATTTTGCACAAGGTCGTGCCTGTGCTATGTGAAATATTACGAAATCGAATCGAAAATCTGGATTTCACAAAATCACGTCACTTGTAAGCGTTTCTTCTGCTAATTCCGAGGCTCAAATGAAGGTCAGTGACTGAATCACTTCGGTATCATTCTGCCTAACGATTTAGCCCCGTGTGTCCTATGGCTTTTTAGCCATTTCTCAAACGCTTGGATGTAGTATGCATGGCAATATCACTACAGCATATCTGAAGCAATACACTGTTCAATGGTTTCCCTAGCATTCGTTCAGTGCGCTTATTAGCTATTAAGCATTCTCACTAGTTTCATGCATCATAATTGTTTTTGATCACCTATTGCCAGCGGGTAACGAATATATTTACGAAACCGTATATAACACTACCAGCGGTTGCAGAGTTGTGCATAATACTAATAACATGACTAGTTACACTTTGTGTAATTGATAGAAAATCTTATTTCATTTCCAATGGAAAACAAGTGTATGAACTAAAAAATCCAGCGGTAATATGTAACAATATTTACAAGTAGATAACTAAGAAATGTTACGCGGCCTATTTACGGCGAAGTTAAGAAGTAATTGATTAAGATTCATCAATCGAGTAAGTGTCTTATGAACAGATGACAAGTTGAGATGGATTTCTCAAGAACAATATTGCTAAAGGCAAGCAAAATTGTGTGGACAACACCCTCTTCACCCATCGAAAATAATTTTTATTTGTCTTAATGAAACGCATGAACGTGCTTGGTTGTTCTTTTTATTCACACGTCTAACTTACTTTCTATGTTAAAGCCATTGTTGAAATGTTATACATAAGTGTAAAGTGGTATAAATTTCGTAACTGGCATAACAAGGAGCTTTCGAGGAAGCCACCCAAATGCGTTCGGACAATCAGGCTTATTGCAATGGCGCTTTGTATATATTCCCACCCCAAATGGCCTTAACTGTCCATTCACACCGAAGTAAACATCTGTTGCCTTCGTACATTCTTTCATGAAATCTGGAAACCCAATTCTAGTGAAACTATCGGACAAATCGAAATCTAATTCTCCGCCAAATGAGGAGGGAAAAGTAAATCTTTTAATTGATGTGAGGAACTTAGCTACCAATATGATTTTCTTTACGCAAGTCCGGAGAAAAACAAGTTTTTATACAACATAAAACGCTGAAAGAGGACGCTTTTTAAACAGTTAATATAAAGGGACCAAAGTCAAGCTAAAATATTGTAATCTTTTAGCCCATTCAGGCATGCATACCTAGCCACTAAACTCTGGATGCAGATAACCGGTAGCAAACTAAAAATAAAGAACTACATACACATACTAACTGCTCACACTAAATCAAGCTCCTTTGTACTGTCATCCTATTTAGTTTTGGCTAGTTACATTTATTGTACCACAATGTTCCAACCAAATTTTTTTAATGGTTGGTTACCAGCTTGGCTAAAGATTAGTTTACAAGAACTGGTCACATCCAAGCACATATTTGACGCCAGCTATTCCACCTAGTTAATTTAATCTTTCAGCTACCTCAATTTTGCACCTAAAATCGATCAAATGTCGTCTGTTAGAATAATATGAGATCTTTAACATCCGGATCTAGGAAACAGAATCTCGCAATTAGAATTTGCCACCTGGATATTAGGACTACTTTGATCCAATCGTTTCGTGGAATTTGGTGTACACAAACCCACGTAGGCCGTAACTGCGTTATAACCAACAGAGAGTATCAGTTCCGATCTAACTCAGAATTCAGTATACCTTAAATTATGAAGCTCCCATATGCGCACAGTAAAAACTAATGTTGTGCGTAATACTTTTATTTAGACCCATTTTCTCGAACTGACCTACCTTGAAACAGCAGTTCATGAAGTCTGACAACAGCTTCAGAGAATATGGGTAAATATAGATGTTAGGCGTTATCAATCAGCCAATGCAGAATGGCGTACTTTTGACGGTTAATGACTAACTAATTTTCTCGGTAAGATTAAAGTGGGACCGTTGGCCTTCTGCAAATATAACCGTGCCCGAGTTTCTCCTTCAGTGCTTTACAGACCATCACTGCGAAAGTACTCTCGTATCTCTCTGTCGAATTCTCGAGAATCTTTTGAGGCGCACGCAAGCAATAGAAAAAGAACACTAGAAAGATACGTTTTCAAATCAAGTAACTTAGTCAGATTTTAGATGCACATAAACCTAGAATTTTACTGTGTTGTGTAAAGGCGGTGCTGAGTGACGTTGTTTTATTACATGCATATAGCATATATTAACCAGTGCTTTATGGATAGTCACGCAAGATGAACTGCAACCAAATATTAGAAAAGCAATTGATGTGTTATTCATTTATCGCAGCTTGATTTAGTGGTTCAACCATATTAATCACTTCAGATTATAGAAGTCATAAACTTAACATGTTTGCTAAGCTACATGAAAGGATATTTGTTCTATACTTGACAACACGAAGCACAACTGAAGAGAAGTGGTGGATCGGTTACATGTGTCAAATAAACAACGCTCATAAATTCAGTGTATACGGTCACAATGCTATAAATATACTTTAACATACGTCAGATTGCAGGCTGAAAACACTCGCTGAAGTCCGCCTTATTAGAACAGTACATTTGTTTGCGAGTTCCTAACTCAGAATACCACGTATAAGAGACAACCAATGTTTGTAAAATCCATTTAACTTAGTGTGAAATAGATTAAGCAAGCCCGCCTAAAACTGCGTTATCGGCCTCGTCAATAAACGAGGACGGATATTTTACGACAAGTGATGAAAAGCATGTTGCCAATAAGTGTTTTGCTCTTCCTCCAATACGAAAAGCAATTACTTCTCAACTTTTAAAGTAATAATGTCCAAAACTTTGCTAGAACTGGATCTGGGATACAAATGCTCTCAAATTTCGTGGAGATTGTTGTAGATAGGTCCGGCATTCTAGTTCACTAGTGTAGAATGTGCAGTTGTTAGCAAAATGTCAGGCAGATTACGAATACGTCATTAATAATTTTCTGGGCATTTTGTGTATCGCTTTTCCGTACATAGCAACAGCACTGCAGTTTCCCAAAGAACAAGTGAAGCTATAATTTATCCAGGCAAATGCTTAATTTTGCTCAAGAACAAGAAAGGAGTTCAGCAATTAAAGTCTAGGATATAAAATTCGTTTTGAGAAGCATTAAGCTATTTACGGATAGTTTAAATGAAATGATTACGTGTTTCAAGCGTCAAAGGGAGATAGGCACTCTCCAACTGAAGCTGGAATTGCATGTGCAAAAGTGGTTAATAAGATCTACGTTGTTGCCCTGACCAGCAAACGCAAGCGGCATGACAAATGCCTAGCTAATTAATCTGGATTACTGAGTTATGAATTAATAAGTTGGCTTTGTCCAACCGGTCTAAAATGTACAGTCCAAGCTTACCTTTTCTAATAAGTTGCTCAGGCAACTAGAACTCAATTATCTGCTTGATTTGACGTTTGAAATATATAAATGCTGCTTTGTATGCTTTTGGGACTGACGTAAGTTTACCGGAAGATAAATGTTTGCTCATCACTACTCTCCAAGCTTAATTTTTAGTAATAAGAACGGGTGTCAAATTTTCCATCACGACGGAGTAAAATTCGTTATCATGAATGCCTCACAATGGCTCCATAATATCACGCTTTGTTAGCAATTCATTGTAGACTAGTTGGTGTCTTGTAGTAACTCCAAAATATAAAATATGAAAACGATTCGTGTATAAATAGTAAGGACATTGCCTATTTACTAAGACCTGTTAGAACAACAAATCTCCCCAATAGAACATTTTCGAATAAGGTATATTTTATTCCGGTAAGAGAAACTGCCACCCATACTTATATAATAGAAATGAAAAAATAGTTGCTAACCTTTTGATAGTAGATTGTACTTATATTGATAACTTTCGAGCAAATAAACTACATGCTGTATGCAAGTGCTTTTGTAACAGTGAGATGAGTCTTAGCCAGTTGTTTGGGCTTCAAAGCAATACGTCGGCCGTCCATGTTAAAATTATGTATTTTCACACCGTTACAAAATATCCCAAATCAGCATGCTAACCTGATATCTACTGAGAGGTATAAGTTCCATTCGGCTAGATGGGGCAAACAATTTTTTACTTAACTATTGCTGAGCTTTATTCGATTGATGCTACAAAGCTAAACTTTTGCGTTCACATTTTTCTCAACTTAAGGGCCTCAGAAACCCAGACAACGAAGGCAGCCGGCCAAACTGGCATCTAAACAAAGCTGAATCGGCTAAGCAATAGAAGAATCTAAGGCCATGCAACTGTGCCCGCACTGATGATTCGATGTATAGCACGCGAATATAGTTATAACACAGTTGGGTTAATCATGCTTACACACCGCTTATCTCACCTGGCTCATTCATTATGGGAATCAACATAATTAAAATCAGAGATGGAGCATGATGGAGAAGACTGAAACTTTACATTGATGTTGGGAGAAAGTATATAGAATGGGTGTTGTGCTTAATGCAAATAGGCTCACAGTTAGTTGACAAATATTTGGCTGCTTCGTCCCTTCGGGGTTAGTGGGTGGTACTCCCTATGTCTGACTTCTGTTGAATAATAACGTTTCAACGGACCGGGAATTTCTGTTTTTAGAAAGCAGTTATATTTATTGATTATTTTAAAACGCTAGAGGCAGTCACTGCTTTTCCGCTCGTAACTTCAAGTTGCAAGAATGTTTGTTTGCCGGTTGATATAGGGACGTCGAATCAATTTTTTGCAGATAATGAGTATCGGATACAATTAATGAAGATGGTAAACTAGCGATACTTTTTTGATGGCTAAAGGCAACTGGCGCACATGGAGTACCGTAAAAATGCTGGTCTTTTACCCACAGTAAATGACTACTGGAGCTGCGTAATTGTAGCTTTTGCCGCAAGAAACAGCTTACTTCTGGATACGGGCAAGCTGATAAGTAAATATCCTGTGCTCAATACATCGTACACAACTCAAGTTTTGCCACTGTCTGTGTAATAATCCAGCAAAGCGAATTTGCTGGTACTGGTAGATTATATATACTTTCGAACTCTTGCAATTATGTCGTGTACTGATGTTTACGTTAAAAAATATAACGTTATTTCAGGTAAGTAACACAAATGGTGCCTTTGGTTTATGGACGAAATAATGTTCAATAGTTCAATAGTGTATGATGGGATAAAAAGCATTGGCTTTACAAGACCCATAGGATAGTAAATGCAAAAGAAATAAAAATCATTAGATTCCGACATGGAACTGAAATGCCAATAGTCTAAACCTAGTACACCACACCACAATGTGTTGTTTGTCGCTCAGATGAATGTCTAACAATAGTTTGAAAGCTGTAATGTTCGGAGCGTTTACCACATGCGTTGGCAAGTCATTCCATTGTGAACAGATTCTAAGAGAGTAAAAATATTTTTTTACAGTCTAATCGGGAGTGTTGAATTATCAGCTTGAGGTTATGACCTCTCGATCGCTTATATAAGGCTAGGGTGAGCAGCGCTTTGCACGGGTGATCGCTTTCCGTTAATATCCGGTATGCGAGAATGAGATCTCCGCGTAGTCGTCGGTATTCGGAGGAAAACATTCCGATTAAACTGAGACGCACTTCATAATTGAGACCAAATAATCCGCGTGTTACCTTCGTAGCTCTTCGCTGGGGCTGCTCTAAGAGATGAATGTCCCGTTTTAACCATGGGCACCAAGCCTGGACGGCATATTCGACGTGGGGACGGATATAGGAGTTGACAAGCATGGGTACCAACCGTCGTTCAAAAACAACAAAGCTCGCCTCAAAAGTCTCATATTCATGTTCGCCACGTTTGCTACTTTCGAACATTGGAGCGAATTCCCCAGACTTTCTTGCACAATGATACTTAAGTCTCTTTCTGTGGTCACGCGCCGTGAAACTACTGCCCCAAGAGGTACGTGTTGGTAAGATTGCTGCGCAATGACAGTAGGGGACACTTGGCAAGATTCAGGGGGAGGTGGTTTATATCTGCCTATTTGTTGATTCGATCCAAGTCATTCTGGAGGAGGGCACAGGCTGATGAGCGAATAACTCTCCAGATTTTTGCGTCATCTGCAAAAATTTGCATCGAGGATTGAATATTATCCGGGAGGTCGTTAATGTAGACCAGAAAAAGGAGGGGACCAAGGACGGATCCTTGAGGAACACCGCTGGAGATGCAGAGGGTTTCCGAGAGGGAATCGGCGACTCTGACCTGTCATGCAAATATGCTGCTAGCCAGGTGAATAGGGAACCATGGATACCGTAGGCACGAAGCTTATGAAGCAGAGCTAAGTGATTAAGCTGCAATTTACCGATGAAATCAAAGGTTAATTTCTTTTATGTCATAATACATCAACTACAATATAAAGCATGATGTATGGATGGCAAACTTTCGTGGGTCAGTTGAGTGGACAACCATGCCAGGCCGATTGAAAATAAGCAACTCATTTGTTGCAACTCATTGGTGCAAGAGGGCCAAAACGCCCCTTGGTTAAGTCAGTTTCATTCAACGATTAATATTTCCGGATGTTTTATGTGGGAAGATGCATATCGGTCAGATATAGACCTCATTTTCAAAGAACGAACAGAGCTCAGCTCGATGACACCAACAATTGGGTCCCTTGCTCAGATTTTATATCAAGTGTAAATAAAGCTTTCAACTGCGTGACTAAAGTTTAACCGCACTTCAAGCAACGTATAAGGTAAAGGGAACAGTTTCGGTGTTGATTTGCACAATAATGGCGTTTTAATCGGATTATTCGGCTTTGACTACAAACGGTGAAATGAAACTAGCTGAAAGTGGAACTCAGGATTCAATTTCGAATCCTTGACAACTGGATCACGATGCCACTGAGATCCTTCAGCAACGCTTTGTCCATGGGTTAAGAATTCAAGGTTGGTTTTGGAGTATTCTACGAGTGGTTTATTTGCTTAAACAAATATCTATTGAGATCTCGTTTTATTCCATAAGAAGTTATCCGAATTTTGAGGTTTCCATGGGTTCTGTGTTGGGAATGGGCAACGCCGAAACCGCTTCCGTTAGGTACAGCCTTAGAGGCCTGAATGACCGGTGTTTCAATAGAAATTGCGTTCACATTGCAATTACACAACGGACACTCCAAACGCAAGTTTAACTACAACGCTCTTACCATCATTACCACTTGAAGGTTTACAGTAAAATAAATATGTACTGCGGATCAGCTTTAATCGTTCTATAACAGTATTATATGCTGTAATAAATTTACAAGATACAAGATTGCAAATGCGACAGAAACTCAGGCGAAAAATGTTCTGGTGAGGAACTTAAAATAGTTTTGTTTTCTAGAGTTGGCAATTTGCATACTATTGTGCAGCACTTATACATTAAATAAAAGCTCATTGGTTCTAGAAGTTCGTAAGTTTGCTGGGTTTACCAGTTTTTTGGTACTGTATTCTAGTATGAAGAGAACTAAAGGGAATAAAATCTATTTACAATTCAGACGGGAGTGTGTTATTTGATTTTAACCATGGCTTGGAAACTACTTGTAGAGGTTGGGGCTTGGAGTGAATTAGAGTTTGGCAGCTCGTGTAACCCATTAGTTGTGAAAGCGACGGCAATCAAGGCCGCCCACCCAAAAACTGCGGCAGCCATTCTTAAAATCAGGACACACAATTTACGTCGGTACAAATTTCAGCCTGGCATATTTTCAAGTTTTCTCGGTGCACCGTAACATTGATGGCCTAGGTGATTAAATGTAAGCATTACACGCAACCTGTTAGCGCTGATAAAATAGCACACCAGCAGAAGTTGACCTTACGTATGTTCTCAAAGCACAAGCTATGGTATCAATATGCAAATGGTGTGGGTAAATGGAAACGAGGCTTTCCTCCTCTTCAGTGGCAGGTCGACCGACATGGATCTCGAAAAATGCTTTAAGTGCCATCCTCCCGCAACATGCGTCAACATCCCATTGAGATTGGTGGCCACCTAACAGTATAACAAAATGTGTCTCCCACGAAAAATCCCTCATATCCTTCATATCAAGAGCTGTACTAAAATGCCGCCGAATATGCGTAAGCGCAGCTCTCCTGGAGTTGATTACTTTCACCCAAAATTATTTGCGGCCGCGGAAAAGAGATTAGTTTAGCTTTTGGCTGGATTTCTCCAACACTGGGTTGACGTAATGTACTTGCGCCACATGAGGGAACACAAGATGATTCCCCCAATTTACATGGTTGGTAGTCTTTCCGATCTAGAAAACTATCATCTCGTAATCCTGTTGCCAGTATTTTCCAAGTTTATGGTAACTACTATTGCCGATGAACTAACGGTCTACTTGGAAGAAGTTACTTCACTTGCACTGGAACAGTATGGTTTTGGACAAATAGATCGTGCACTTAAAATATACTGTCAGCATGATCTAGGTGGAACGAAGTAACAGACACTAACATATTAGTTCGTTTAATTTTTCTCGGCTTCTCTAAGACGTTCGATCCGTTAGATTATGCCAATCTGCTTTCCAAATCCAGACTTCTGTATTTCGTGATCAACTCCCAGGGCGGATCAGATGCTTTCTCCTACACCGGCGATTGGATGTTAGGTAGTGTGATTCGGTATCAGGTCCCATCCACATTGAACAAGCAATACTATAGGGTTCGGTTGTTTGTGATGCAAATCAGCGATATCATATGCAACCTAAGTTAAATGGCTTGCTTTATGCGGGTCACATGAAAGTGTGATGGGAGACCAAGAAAACAGTTGATGCCACAACACATCAAGCCAATATGGATGGGTTTTGCGCATGCTTAATCCAAAATACTATTCGGTTTAAATTAGAATGATGCGGAGTGCTGCAGTTACAGTGTCAACTGAGCTAGTTTAAGCAAATCGGTAAAAAGGAGGTTCAAAGTCTTCTAGCGAAAAGATAATGGGCGAGTTTGTTCAGGAAGAAGTTAAATTTGGGGACCACGCCTTAAATGCGTCAAGAAGGACCATGGAACATGTGAGCCTCCCCAGTTGTGCATTCCGGCGATTCAACCCGTCGATTTTTCAGCAGCTACTTGGCTCATCAATACCTCCACATGTGGCAAATGCAAAACTGAGTTGGCAGTCGTAGCTGAAGAGAAGTTTTAACGCCCTGGATATAGCTCAAATTCGGGCAACCAAAAATGACATAAGCTTTTGCCATTTGTCATATGAATACAGGCGTCAAGTGTTCTTGATCTTCAACGGACGGTACTAACGATTCCGTAGGGAACTTATTTTAACATTCATGTTGCGTGATCTAGACACGCGTACTGCCAATTGCTGAAGCTCTGTCACAACAGTAATATGAGAGGAAAATATCTCTAGCTGGCAAAGCAGTAGAGTCGTTAAGAACGTCGTCGGAATTCCATTTCCGAACGCGTTTGCAGAACAAGGAATGCCCTACCGGAATCTGTTATATCTCCTCCCAAGCTGGTAGGGTTAAAAGCCCGATTTGACAGAACACTAATTTCGATACACCATGTCACATGTCTAATTGTCTATAGCTAAACACAGTGTCTGCAAGAGATTTCCCTGACGGTCAACTATCAGAATATGCCCCACTTTTCCGATCACGCCTGTTTTCACCAAGAGGCGGCACAACTTTGAATAACACCATATTTGTCGTTATTCCTTTTGGATTCCCAGTGCATTTACCGTTTATAACAAACATACGGCGGTGAGCCTACCTTTGCTTACACTTTTCCGACATTTTGAATTTCAATCATAACCGCCATGTTAAAATTTAGCATTTTACCACTATAAACCACTACTCCATTGTCCCAAACCCCTTCTGACTGGTTACCTGATTGAAACAGTCACAGATGACCTCAAATTATTAATATCACCAGCGTTACGAACCACTCTGCTTATCGAAGCAGCCACGAAACATTTAGTGCATTGAGTGACATGTAGGCACTCCTTACCTCCTACTTTTTATAATGATATAGCATGTAATGCTAACTTTATGGTATTTTAAGTAAGGGATATAATTGCGCTGTATCGCACGGATGTCAATTTCTTCATTTCAATGCATTCACTCAAAGTCGCCTTGTGCTCTACGTTAAGCCGATAACGCGACTTTTCAGCATACATACTCAAATTATATGGATTTATGTTATCGGTGATTAATTAAACTTATTACTAAACGGGAACAGGGTCTATCCACATTGTGTGTGACATTTTATGGCAATTTGAGTGAGTCAAAGTGCATTTATCATGGCTACATCTGATCAAACTTCTATCAAAATGTAAGTGAAAACGTGCGAGTAAAGCAGGTTCACAGAGTGAGTCATAACATTTCTGTCCATGCTGTTCAGTGCCAGGCTTCTAAGTCAGGCCAAATTACATGACAAAAGCAATTTACTTACATGCATCTCAGCTCATTCGCCATTTCAGTTGCTGTGCCACAATGTGACAATACAAAAGGAATACGAACAGTTTCGTGTTTCTATTAGGGAAATGATTTATTCAAGTTGCTCTACATCGTTTTGAGAAAAATGCTTATTTCAAAGTTATTGGATTTTACACCAATTTTAAAAAGTTGCCGTGACCAATGTTGTGACCTACCTCTACACTAAAATGTTCTACTGCAGTGCTGTTGGGTTTCTCAATTAATCGGATGACTACTTTGATATTACATCTGTCATGCTTAGAGTTTATATTACGATCAATTCAGTGCATGGCGTTTCTAACGGCAGTAGGAATATTTTGTTTTCATCTTGTTACGCGTGCGTAATTGATATATGCTGCAATTGTTTTTGGTGAAACATTGTCTGCATAAGTAGGTTAATTCAGAGTTTTCATAAACCTGAATTAAACGTTACGTTACAGACAATGCATACAAAACGCTGAGAATTAAGAAAAGCGAGGTTTAAGTCGTTAGCTAGTTTATTGCGGCATATAAACGGCGATAACCAACTTACTGCTTTTAAACTCGGCTAAAACATTAGCGCCTGTAGGAGAATTAAAAGAAATTTCTTATTTATTTCCCTGCCAGCTTTAATGTTGTGTAACTCAGATGATGTCACAAATAGAAGGCGTTATTCTAGTTTCGTCCATCACTTCATAATATTGATATTTCAACCAATAAATGCATGATCACAACTGTGACGCTACAAATTTTGCAGCCGGCTTGACGGATTGGTAGTGTGTTGTTAAGATTTTCATGAAAAACACCAATATTCAATTCATCTAAGTAAAATTGAGTACAAGAAATATCGCAAGCGTTATTGGCACTATTTGATTGTATATTAGGCGCGTATGACCATGCTTATGAAACTATACAACAAACGACGAGTTACAACCAGGACAGACTAAAACCTCTATCCCAACTTATTACTTGATCACAGCAAGAAAATTTCATTTGTACCGTTAGATGAGCTTTTCTATTGGTGATGATTGAGATTACAGTTAGCATGTAGACGAACACACCCAGTGGTTGGCATTGTTCCAGCATGCATCAAGCGATTCCTGTTCTCCTTCTAGTTAAGACAGTGTTATTGTCGCATATTATGATCCAAATAAACAGGTTTGCTACCTGAAAAAGCTCAATATATTTTCACAGTATCACCATAGCTTCCATCAAAAGCGGTCGTACAAAATTAACGTGTTGATGGCACGTGTTAGTTAGATGTCACATGCGTTGAGATTCCCAAAGCTTTCGACTGTCTGTATCCCACATCCTACTTCACAAGCTGCAGAGCTAAGGATCCTACTCTTGGGTCTATTACCAACATCATCCACGAACGGAGATTTTACAAGAGCAAATTATAGGGTGACTCACCAACCTGATTTAGGTAAAATATGAGGTTCCCCAAGGCTCAGGGCTGAGTCTGTGCTTATTGCTGGTATTCAGTAAAAATCTGATGAGTGTTATGTCTTTCCATATATTGCTTTTACCGTTACTGTTAAGATGTGGCAAGCACTAATGATCACAATTCCCTCCAACCTAACTTGTATCGCTCTCATCAGTCGTCAACGAGCAACGCACTGCAGTTTAATACAGGCAAGTGCAAAATGATTTATCTGCTTCAATATCCGTTGGGCGTGTACACGCTTAGATAACACAACTTGTATAAGTATTATCCTGATGGTCGAGGACCATCACGACTGCTTAAAGCCATCTGAGGAAGCTTTGAGAACCGGCGTTCAACACGTCGACCCTCTTCACACGTCGTTCGATTTTATTGAACCCAGTGCCCTCCTGCAAATGCTTAACACCGGCATACGTTTGCATGTGGAATACACCATCCAATCCTGGTACCCGCGGTATAAGGATGATCTCGTTGCTCTTAATACTCCTCAATGAAAATCATCCATGATCGTTCATTTCCAATTCCATCTATCGTACCAGCTTAGTTTCGAGTCAATTTTCAGCAGTTGGTATAAGTTCTTGCGAGATCACCTCATAAGGTTTTACCGTATCTTAAGAAACCAAACCATATTTGCTGTTAGCTGCTGGAATGAAACAGTAACACCAGCTTTAGAAGTCAATAGTTCAAGCTAGAAATTTACTATAGCTGGATGAGATGCTGTCGAAATTGCTATTCTCTGCAAATGTATCAAACATACAACACGCGCTCAGGAAATTATTAATGTACCCAAATATAAAGATATATAGATGCATCCAACAGAGGAATTCCGCTATTCGTATTGCATTTTCTACATTGTGTTAACCAGAGGTAACAAATGGAAAATAAACGGTGCGCATCTAAAATTATAAAACATAAACCATGTGAATCTCTCGACCTATTTACTCGTGTTTCAATGAGAGCAATATGAAGAGTCCAACAAAACGCTTTATTTTATCACCACACTTTATTTCCCAAAGTTATTATCGCACGGAACTTGTTAGTCGCAAGGTTTTACCTTTCATATATAGTAGTTCAACCGTTGTATTGTAACCAAACAAAATTCGACTAGATTAACTGCATCAAGCAAAAATCATTGCTAACTGTACAATGTGTATGTATACAATGTTTGAGATCGTTGACTTACACTTTGGGGTATCATCATTGTAAATCTTCGCAACACATGTCAGCAACCAAGGAATTATTTATTGTACCAAAATATTAGCTAGGACAACTACGCTGTCATCTTTTCTTCATTCCATTTAATCCTATCTAACTTCTGCCTCCCACATCGTTTTCTGTCTAATCCTTCATTGTCGAAATATCGGCATTTTCATTAGCAAGCTACCTGGTATTTTCATTTGAACCTGCTTTTAGAGTTTCGCGATGATGGTCACCTGAGATTCCTATTAGACGTACGTAACCTAGTTGTTTTTCTCATAATAACACTGATGCGAGCACACCTGAAATTTTAAAAGCTGAGATTATCATGCGCTTCTCTTGCCTTCCGATGGGTTGCTTAGTTTAAATTCATTCATGATAAACTGAGACAACTCAAAATAAATTTGATATCCTATGCCCATTTCGGATGTATGCTTACAGAAACTGGATATTTGATCATGATCTTGGATATTGAGATAGGGTAATTTTAACTCACGATTATTGGTCGGTTGGTAGCTATTGCATTTTTGCAGCATTTATGATCAGACTATTTTGGCAGTATTGATGAAGCAATGATTGCTGCGGTTTACAATCTACTTGTCGAAATTCCCCAAACGGTGAAGTCAAATAACGTAATATAAGCAAGTACTTTAGAGAAATTACGATGTAAACATTTGCAATATTAATAGCGTTTCTAACGCTGGAGCAATCTCCCTATTTTCAATCTACAACTATAGTTGCTGTGAGCGGGCTTTTTAGAACTTAATAATACATTCAAAATCAATTAAAATCGCAAGACACAATGTGCCACAATTTCCGGAAGCACGGTGGAGCTAGGCTCAGTTGCTTGCAAACGGAAAACCAATGTCAAACAAAGATACTGCTTAAATCTACGTCTATGACCACTATAAATCTAGCTTTTTGTAAATGTAGTAGCATGTACTAGCCCTCACAACCGCATTAATTTGTGCTTCGGCTGTGTCGCGATTAAACTTACATACGGTAACTTGTCTACTGGTTTTTATAACCATTAGCCGCAACTAGGATATTCAACACAGCGAAACCTTGAGTTGTCCAATAACCTACCGCACATCACAGTCGCAAGGATTTGTTAAAAAGAAATTTCCTCAACAGCAATCGATTGACGATACACGATGACATTCACTGTAATTCACGTGGAGACAGTAAGAATATAAATGCTCTGGCTACCGACTTCCCTTCACTAGCATCGATATCCCCGAATGCACGTCTCATCATGGATTTTTTACAGATTGCCAAATAATAAAAATTGTCCGGATAAACAGAGATCGTCACGTATCACCATTCCTAGACCGTGCTCCTAAGGGGCATTCTGCAAGAGGCGATATCTAAGTGCATTGGTTTTCGGTTGATGACATCACATTTTAAATGTGGCTGTGTTAAACTGCGGTAGGTGATTCTCTGGCGGTTCATGAACACAATCCGGGAAATATTGGAGGAACATCTCGCCAAATGTTGAATATGGCGAAAAGCCGGAAGTTCAGAATTTCGATGCATGCAACGTATTTGATGAACAATAGAATTGTGCACCCTATCAATTCTAAAAATCTAGGACACCGTATTTACTTCAGTGAGGGATGAAGGTAATCCACAATTGCACACTTCCGTCCTTCGCTGGCAGGAATATTTGTTAATTACTCTAAAAACATGCGTTTTCATTTTAAGTATCTTCAGCCTGTGAGATAAATTGCGGCGCTCTATACCATTTCCCGGCCAAGTTGTCCTCTTGGGCAACAGAAATAATCTGAGGGGGCATTCAACATGAGTCTACTCATATTTCAGAGGTCAGGCCAGGTGTCAACTCGTCCCATTGCTCTGTTATCGCCTCATACTATAGGGCCGCATATATTTTACTTCCCTGAATTTCGTATGGTAAACGACACACAACAGCGCGCTAGAATTCCTTAGCGGGTTATTACTTCAAAACTAACACACACACAGCGCGGTATTCTTTCTTGTGCTTTTATCAATAACCTGGAGATAATGTAACTGATTTCACTGCGAGGATTCAGCAAGCCCTACCAAAGTGTCATTATGATGAATTTCCAGCCACCAAACTTGCTGAGGCCATTGATTTACAGTGTTTTCTATCCGGTATCTGTAACCAGCCCGTTCGTGAAAGGTTGTTTTTGGGACTTGAGACGACGACGAACTTGGAGAAGGCCTGAAATTTTGTTCAACAATTGGAGAATGTCCACAACTGGCAGGTTTTTACCAGCAACCTCATACGGACACAGTCCAAGCAATCGACCGAAATGATGTTACCCCAAGACGGTCCGAATTGCCTTTTGCCTTTTATCGATGTGAAAATCAGCATTTATTAGCCGAAGAATGTCGTCATTAACGGATATATGCCGCCAGTGACGGCATTTACGGCATTTGGTCCGTGTTTGCCGATCTAATACTGGCACAGCTGAGACATTACTATTTCCGAGAAGATCGAGAAGATCGTCCAGACTTCGGACGAAAATGATCAGCTACAAAGGATTTAAAACGCAAAATCGTGTATATGTAGCATTCATTTACCCTACGCAGTACAACTGGAAATAGAAGGCCAGTTAGTTAAAATGGAGGTTGGTACCTGTGCCTTCATTCATCATCATACATATCAGCTAGAGGTGGGAAACACAGCTACTGTGCCGCAATACATAAAGGAAAAGGAAAATAAATTCAACAGTTGCATGCCAGCTGAGCTAACAGCAACGGATGGGCATCGTTCCGGTAAGCTATCAACCGGCTACTAGGCAAAAAGAAATATTATTATGTTTTACGCTATGAAATAAGATCGTAGACGGAGGGGGAGGCTAAAAGGGATGAGGAGGAACAAAGAAACTCACAGCAGGAATGCCACTGAGGTTGGCTGCTTGCCAGGTCAGCAAGAGTATCCAGCCAAACGTGTTCATCCTCATTTGGACCCCAACCAGGAAGCCGTGAAGATCCAACCGAGGTCAGCTCCGAAGTGAGGGCCTTCATTTCTCTAGACCAAGTCATCGCTTGGCCGCCCCTGTTCTTCTTCCATCCACATCCCCGGGGAGCAAACAGCGCAAGTCGTGGAAGCGGGTGGACTGGCATGCCTGACATATGACCGATCCATCGGAGCCTGGTGCGTGACATGACGGTGCTGAGCGGTTCAATTCCTTTTTCTGTGCCGTAAACAAGACGTCGAACACGCTCGTTACTCACACGGTGTTCCCACCAGATGTGAGCCAAACTGCGAACGCACCGATGGTCGAACGTAACTAACCTCTTCAAGTCCGCTTAAATTAGGGGTCAGGTTTCACGACCGTACAGCAGGGTCGAACGTACCGCTGCATTGTACACTCTACCCATCAGGACGTGAGTAATGTCGCGCCGTCGCCATAGGTGGCGAAGGTTAGCAATAGCGCTCCGAGCTTTTGCTGTACGGTTCGTGATCTCGTCTTCGCTCTCAAGGGCGCTGATACAACTTCCCAGGTAGTTGAAGTTCCGAACGACTTCTAGCTGATCCCCACTAAAGGTCAGTGCAGGAGTCGATCCCTGCCAATATTGGAGGGACGCTTTGCATTTCGATGGTGCAAAGCAAAACCCGAAGTGGCTGACAGCCAGTGATAATCGGTCCAGCGCGGCTTGGCATGTCTGGGAGCTGCCACATAGGAGGGCAATATCGTCTGCATACTCCAAGTAGCGAAGTCGTTCTACTGGGAGTAATTCCACACCTTCCAAGTCATGTCCTGTAAATGCAAGCTCCATGCATTTGTCAATAACGAAGTTGAAGAGGAAAATTGACAACGGGCATCGTTGTTTCACACCGCTGGAGATATTGAAGGGTGCCGACAGCTTGCCGTAAGCCCTCATTCTGCCCTTGCTACGCGCGTATAATCCTCGGGTAATATTTACATATATCTCGGGCACACCTTACTTTAATAGACAATTCCAAAGGGCACATCGATCAACGGAATCGAAGGCACCTGTGATATCTAGGAACACGATAACGGTGGGCCGCCAATATGTGTGACGGTGCTCCAACAACTGAAGCAAGTTCAAGATGTGGTCGATACAGCCACGACTCCTACAAAACCCAGCTTTCTCCTCACGAATCTGGATTCACGAGCGCCGGTCAGTCTGTGAAGAATTATGGAGGCGAGTAATTTTGAGGCGATGGTGATCAGACTGATTCCTCGATGGCTGCCGTATACCGTTCGTGAGCCTCCCTTGAAAATTGGAACTATGACGGTGCGGCTCCAATCGGTTGGGACAGTCTCCTGCTCCCACAGTTTCACTAGTAATTCATGCAAAGCATCAACAAGAGTAGAACCCTTGAATTTGATAAGGGCTGGAGGAAGATCATCTGGTCCCGCGGCTTTGTTCAACTTCAACAGTCCGATCTCACGTTCGCCTTCTGATCGAGAGGGTGGATCCAAAGGGATAGCCCACGGAGCAGGGCGATCACTGGCCAGCGAAGAATCGAACAATTCTAGCCGATTAAATTGACTTTGCAAAATGCTCAGCCCAACGCTCCAAACGTTTTGACAAATTGTGGATAGGCTGTTCACTCTCGTCACGCATAGTTTCACTAACGCCAAGTCTCCTGGTGCCCGTTTCCCATATCAGCCGGAATACGTTGCTATTGTTGCCAAGGTCAGCGGCCACTTCCATCTCTGAAGCACGATGAGACCACCAAGATTCGCGTTCTCTCTTCAGGCTAGCACGGAGTCTTGCCCGGAGCTCTTTGCGAGTTTCACTGTGTTCGCTTCCAGCCGGGATATCCCGTCGAGCATCGGTAAGTTCAAGAGACTGCGAAGAGACCCAATATCCATGTTGGCTATTAGACATACCACATGTGAATTTGCCCGCTGCTAGAAAGATCTGGTGAACTTGTGACCAGTGACCATCAATTATCTCCAGTGAGCGCTTACTCAACTCGCATGTCAGCGTACCTTGACACGCATTCAGAACAGCTGGCTTTGTCAGTTGGCTGGTGTCAATGCGCCCGCAACGTCGTCGTGGGTGTCCGCCAAAACGCACCTGCATGTCACCACATACAAGTGCATGATCGGTGTCCACACATGTGCTCTAAATCGAGCGACTGTCCTGGATGCAGCCTCTCCAGCGGTAACTGGTAGCAATGTGACAGATTTGCGTCCAAGGCTCGTTCGAGGCTGGTGGGCGCCAAGTCACCCTCCGGCGGGTGCTGTGTCGGAAGTTTATGCTCGCACGAAATAAGCGGGCATTTTCACACAAATGAAGTAACCGCTCACCGTTAACATTACGGGAACCTACACCGTGTTAACCGCCCAGATGCATTTCATCAGTGGACAACTTTCAAACTTGTGCGTTCAGAGCCCCGCCAGCACAACAGTGTCCATGCTTCTTCTGTGGCGAAGGAGTTCGGTCAGTTGGCGGTAGAAGTCGTTCTTTACCGAATTATCACTACAGTTTGTAGGCGCGTAGGCAGCGATGATGAATAGACACCTATAAGTCCCACGCGACTTCGAAGCTTTGTAGGAGCCAGCCAATCAGCCTGCACACATTCGGCTACTGATTGGAATCCAATCAACCAGAGCAGCTTTAGCCCGGGGACTCAGGGCAACGCCAACACCAGCTTGACCGTTGCTCGAAACTGTGTCGTCACCGGATAGACGTAATGCGAAAAGACTGCTTGCGTCACCAGAAGGGATCGCAGATTGAGCACAGAGCTCGAGTCTTGCAGATGCTCTGATGAGGCTTTAATCTGCTAGCTGGAAAAATGCAACATCTTGGCACCGGAGCAGCATGGCTTCCGTCAACACCGGTCATGCACCATTAATCTACTGATTGCATGAGGCAGTTGGACGGTAGTGGATGATGATGGGGTCGGTGTTGACGTCATCTATCTGGACTTCTCCAAAGCTTTCGACCGCCTGGATAACCGTACCCCTATTCACCGTCTACAGAGCAACGGAATCGGAGACCGTGTGCTTGGTTGGATTGGCAACTTTCGTCACCAACGGAAGTTTCAAGTACGCGGTACGGGATCATTCTCTAACCCAGTTGGGGAGAAATGTGGTGTCCCACGAGGCTCTATGCTGAGACCGCGCTAATTCCTGGTGTTTATCAACGACCTGTCAAGAGTTCTCACCACAAATTTGCTCACTTTTCGCCGATGACGTTAAAATATGGTGGGCGATAAGTAACAATGAAGATCACGGTTTACTACAACATGACCTTGCTTTCACTTAGGAATGACTTAGATCGCATTTACGAATACTCAAAGAGGAACCTGCTTCAATTGAGCACGGCTAAGTGCAAGGTAATCCATCTGTGTCACCAGCCTCTGAACACTTACGAGCTTGGAGACAACACCTTGCAGAAGGTATCTCAGGAAAGTGACCTGGGTGTACCGGTACTGGAAGATCTCGAGTGTGCAACCCAAGCCGAGAAGGCGATGAGAACCGGTAATCAACACTTTGATCAGCGTCGCAGATTCTTCTGTCGGTTTGAACCCTAAATATTTCCGCAAATGCCTACCGACTACGTGCAACCGCACCTGGAATATGCTATCTAGGCGTGGCAGGCGTAGTAGGAACAACATCTCGTTGCTCTCGAGACTCCTCAACGAAGGGCAACCAAGAACGTCAGGGGCCTCTTTCATCTGTCCTAGCAGCTTAGACTGAAATCTCTAAGAATGTACAGCAGTCGTTACCGGCTTTTGTGGGGGGGGGGGGATGTCGTAGTGCTTTACAAGATTCTGAATAACCCAAACCACATTGCCCGTCCGCTGCTGGAATGGAACCACAACCCTAAACTACGAAGTCATCCTCTGAAATTGAAAATACTGTATATCCGACTTGAATGAGGTAGGAAGTTCTTTCCTTCCGCATGCGCCAGTCTTGGAAAGCACTCCCTCATTATGTCGTCTCTGCGCCCAATATGGCGATATTTAGAAAACGAGTTGACGATGCGTTTTCTCATTTATATTTCATTTTATGACTTGTTAGCCGGAGGCTACAAAATGCAAACAAGCGGTGTCTTACCAAACTCCCAACCAATGGGTTTATGGATTTATACTTTTAATACGCAAGAATCTTCGCTGTCCTGCATTAGTCTATGGTAAGTACACTACGACGCTATTCACTTTATCATGCAGGGTAAATTTTCGCAACTATTTCCATCCCACGGGATTTGTTAAGCATTGCTTTTTACTCGTAGTACAGCATTGTTCCATTGTTCTATTTGACCGGTTGTCTAGACAACGAAAATTAGCTGTCGCTTAGGGTGGATCAGTGACATTTTTCTCGGTGCCAGTAAATGAATCATGAATGGCGTGAATCGTTGTCTGATCCTATCTTATTAATACATCGTATAAGACAAATTTACACTGACATCTCACCTAATCTTAATTATTTAAGCAGCTGATATGCGCGTTTACACTTTGAGCTGCTCGATTTACTCCGATGGCCCCCAAATTTGGCGATTGTTAAACGTACCGGATGACTGCATAAGCTTAACTCTGTCCTGGGCATATTGTATGGATTACCAGTCTGCGAAATGCCTTAAATCACCGCAAGTAAACGTCGAATGCTTTATACTTGTAAGTTGACAACTTGGAACTGCAGGGTTGTACTCTTGCGAAAGATTTTTGGGTAACAATCCAGGGACATATCGGATGTTAGCGTCTATCTTAAATGGTATCAAGCAGCGACATCCATAACGTATAGCATTTACCGATACCCTTGGTTACTTTGATCCAGTTGCTTCGTCCGAACTGCCCTTTGCATTCGCAGACCCCAGATAGGAAACAAGCAATTCAGCTTTGGCAGCTGTCATAAGCAAAATCACAGGGTGCTGATAATTCAACATAATGTGGACGACCGGCAAATGCTATCTAGCAGTTTCATTTTCAAGAAGGACAGCAACTGCAAGCTCCAGTAGCTTCCTGCATACCATTACAGTGTTTGTGCAGTTATCCTATCATGATTAACAAGCCGATGGTTAAACTTAATTACCTGTACCGTCAACAGCTAAGGTTCAGTCAAAACAGCAACAGGAGTGGTAATTATTTCTAGCTGGCTGAATAACGCAGCCATTTGTATTGTATTCAAATTTGCTGTTCATTAACTGGCTGGTAAACCTAGAATTAGCTATCGGCATCTGATACTTCTGGCAATACCTTAACCGACATAAGACATTATGTCAACAGTGCGCTGCTTTAATTACACCACATCATATACTGCACACAAGATTTTTGTTTATCAAGGGATCAAACCGCCCTAACGTGCAACCATTCGCCCGCAATGCAAAAATCGGCAGTCCACCTAGTTGCAAAAATCATGTTTTAGCAGTTGAGTTGAGCAAAACTTTGATCAGCAAGTTCATTGTTAGTGCATGGTCACTGTTTATTGTTATTTATCTTTTTTGGAACCTTTAGACCACTATCCATCGGGAAAGCTTATGTCCCAGACATTTTATCCGCATCGAGTCATTGACAATGAAACATCGACATTCGACAGTAAATATCAAATCTGCAATGCTGCATCTCGCCTTCACTGACCAAAACGAATTATCTTAAGTAAAGATTATTGTTATATTGTTGCAAGTTATTAGCGAGCCCCAATATTTAAATACTGAATAATTGCCAGGTGCTCCCTTGTAAGCAAAAACATGGCAGATCGGCTGTATTAAAATGTACTAGTGAAGTCTTACACTTGAAACATCAGAAGTAATTAAAAGCCAAATCAAATACAAATGCTCTAGCACCATTACCATTTCACAGCTGCTGTTTACAGTAATCTGGTTCGAACACGTGTTGGATAGTTTGGCTTTGGTTATAGTCCTCTTGTTGTGCAGTCCAACTTATCCACTGGATAAGTACGTCTCTGATCTTTCTTACTTCTGCACAGCTTGTGGTTGACAACCAAACAGTCCATTTTCCATACTATTAACTGAGCGAACCATGGTCAGTTATGAGATAGATAAGTCTGTTTATATCCTATTAGTGTCTGGAACATCTTTTGGTGACTGTTTGTGCTTACGTAAAAACGTCGACAGTTAGATGTTTGCAAACCCAGCATGTATTGCCATATATATGCGCACCCAGGTTAGTCTATCGCGCAGCCACTCATTAGCAACTTATTCTCAAGTAATTGGTTAGGGCGCTGTGCATTGTTCCACCACAATGCAAGACGCATGCTAATCAACCCGTCGTGTTCTTTTATAGTTGCGTCGTTTCGGCTAGGAGCGATTACTGCGCCGCAAAATTCGCGTTAGATGCCCGCACAGACTGACATTGGAGACTTAGTCTCAATACCTAGGTTCTTATAAAGGATCCATCTTACTCAGCTGGATTCCATTTAGAAGAAAATGGCTTCTGCTCCATCCTACGCGGTTTGGACTCTCTGAATAACTTGAACTCTCAAGGATACCAAGCTTCACTTCACTGAGCATACTCTATCAAACGTTTGCAACTATACCTGGGCGCAGACGGTAAGAGGCATTTTGATGGACTTCGCTTATATGAAAACACTTCAATAGCAGACTGTTTGAAAGTTCTGGGTGGCTTTTGGGGCCGTTAACCTTAATTTTTACATCACGACGAAATCGTTGTTCAGACAGAATAGCCATTCTTTAAAGAATTTATAACCCGCATAAAACACTTCCAACCCGAAAGACTTTTTACTGACATTCCATCCACAACATTTGGTTGGCACTCGTGATAATAAGTTCGCAGAACGCCAAGACCCAGAAGTTGAAGTTAATCTTATTTAGCAAGCTGCATGTGAATTGGTGCTGGTTCGCCAGTTAATTCGATTCAAAAAACCACCTCCCAGATGTAATCCTTGCCTTCAACTCTCGATCATCACCGACAACGTATCTTCTTTAGTTAATCAAGTTGGAGATGAAAACAAGAAAAGTAACTGGTTGTAGAGAAAAGATTCTGCTTGCCACATGTTCAGCCAGGTCGGATATTGTGTCCGTGTCGGCCACGAAAAAATGCTTCAACATCATGAAAATTACCCCTCATCAAATCTGTCCGATTAGTAGCAAAGTTCGATGAGCTCACATCTTACACGGTTTCACACACTACCTTGGCGTATTTGCAAGGAATGCATGCAAAAACTTGAGGATTTAAGGTCACCTGTTACCTCCTGAATTCGTTAGTGAGACATTGGTCACGTCGGTCAACAGTTGAACACCACCCCGTCGATTATACTTTCTCACACTAGTGGATCCCCAGATCCACTTGAGATGTGAAAGATTACTCGTAGAGGGATTAACTATTTAACCATTCCAGTTAATTATTCTTAAGACGGTAGCTTGATATTGCTCAAAGGAAATGGCACAAACACATGCGAAACTGCTTCAAACCAGTAAAATTAGACGCCATTCCGGATGTTCCTTCATTGTTGTGCCATTATGAGTTAGGGTTTCGTAAAACGATAAGTTGCTTGAGTCCAAAGATTATTTTGAATATTAGACCCAGCACACAGCCGAGACTTATCAAAGCAAGGAGCTTAATTTTAGCTATGCGTCTGAAAGTTGAGTTAAAGAAGCAGCGGCAGAAATATGGAATATTATGACGTATACACAACAATTCTTGTGTGACTTCGATTGTTTAATTACAAAACTTGATGACGCATTCCGCTTTTATGGTTACTATAAACTAACTGTTAACCAATTGTCGATATTAGAACATTACTCTATCCACAGACTGATGATCAGCAGGCAACCCTGTCCAGGGTCTAAAAGCACTTCAAAGTTGATACGAGTCCCACTTACACTTATTTTAAACTGCATGAATCACTAATGAAGATAACAACAATCAGTACACACATGAGCATGATACACTATAGCATAATCTCATCTAAAATAAGTTCGTCACCGGTACAATGTTGAACCATCATGTACAACTTGGAGAAAAGAATGACGAGTGCATCTGCTTACCATGATGACAGTTTAATTTTTGGCTCCATTGATCGCGAGAGTATAACATCAATTGCAAAAGTTTTGAATACGACTTTAAGAAAGTATACTTAAGCTGAGGGGATCTGCATTTATTGCGCAGCTATTGTCATGGGTTTTGGATTCAGTTGAAATAAACTCAGTTTGCAGTTGCTGCAAGGATAACACCAACTCATACTCGACTCACTGAAGCTAGACAACATCAGTGAGGTGCAGCTATTCCTTGGTACGGTGAACGTTTTATTATTTTCCTGCCTGCAAGTACCAGCAACCCAACATTAGTATCGTTGCTTCCAAAAAACCCCATGTGGCAGGGAACAACGGAAGGTGAGGGGTTTTAGATGTTGTCAAGGGAGCTAACAGCAAGGCATATATCTTAGAACATTTTGATCAGAGGAGACAAATCGCTCTACGATGTGACCTATCACGAGCAGAGCTCGTCATTGTAATATCCCACAATATATTGTACGTCCAACCCATCGCTTTTGCTTCCATAAGCTTAGTGCCGACCGACAAGGAAATGCTCACAACTAGATAAGTAAGCACGGGCGGTTCTATTTCGCAAAAATATTCACCACTAACTATGGTGAAGAAGTTTCATACCTTTTACTAACCATAGACTCTTATTTCCCTTGACAGTTAAAAGCAGGCATCAACCACATGTCATCTTTCCTTATGCAGCGTCTGGCCTCACTCTCTCCTTTTATAATTATACTCTCTCTAATGTACTTGGTAAAGCAAGCGAAAATGCGGATGCCTTGAGCCATTTGATATTGAATCGCCTGCCATCTTATGTACGGGAACATGAGAAGTATTTCACTTGGTGCTACAGTTGAGTAATAACCATGTTTTGAACGCGGATATTGACTTTGCAACAGTGGAATAAACACTTTGGTAGATTAAACGTATAGTTATCCAAGAATGACTTGATAAATATGACCAGGAATATTTACTTTGCTTCCCCAGATGTTCAGAACCAAGCCACAAGAATGGCTGTCTCTTCTGGGGATCCAGAGCTAATATACCGCATTGGTTACAAAAATATGCGTTAACATGACTGCACGTAGAAAGCATAGGGATAACCTGACTGAAATGCCTCGCGCGGTATCAGGTGTGGTTGCTCGGGCTTGATAGCAACGTAGTGTTCGACGCTGAGAGACACGTGAGATTACACGTAGAAAAGCCCCGGCGGCATTACCGACTCCAGGAAAATGGCCAAACATATAACAGAAGAGCATACCTGCAGAATAAATTAATGCACTAGATGGGGAGGTTACCGTCATGTAAAATATGGGTACTCCATTTTGATTGAATTATTTCCAATAGCACATGGCACCTCAGAGACAACCATTTGGTATATGCTATATTTTAGTACACTCGGTATTCCATTGACATTAGAGAATGTCATTGACTCTGTATCCACTGGTCAATAGCTTCTCATAGTTCCTTCAACATAACGGCATCAGACTACTTTCTCTCACTGTTGACGCCGCGCCTCTCTAGGTTTATCGGTAGTTAGTGATGTAGTTGCAGTTATTGCTGCTAATTGCCAAAACTAAATGCCGGCCTTTGATGCTGATAAAACCACTTGCGTTAATCATCGCACTGAACAACTCTCCACCACGTTCGATCATGTGAAATACATTAAATGGACTATAACAACAAATGACGAAAATGAAGATTGATTTATTTAACTCGGTTGTTCGCGTCCGTTGCAGGCTACTTGATCGATTGTCACTCAGCTTTTACGTTGTCAAACATTACTGTTGCCTAATGAACGCTTACACACAGCGCTGTTGTCACGCAACAGGAAATTCATTTTGTACGGCCTAGTCGTACAGCGTATTATGAGTTTTGGAAAAGTAGGTAGATCTACTTTTCCTTATCATTTTATTGGGAAAACTCTAGTTATCAAATATAAGTAGAAACTGTTATGATTGGGTTAAAAGTGGTCAAGAGAAATACCGGTCAAAATACTTAGCAAGTTTAGTTAGGAAGCGTTCTTAGTATTCAGCCTACTGACCATGCAACAGGTCGCCAGTAACCGAGTACCGTTGAGTTTCCCTAAACTATGATGGTTAGATGATGCACAAGCAAAATGAATCCGTCAAAGTTACATGGATAAATAATCGTCATCAAGTTTAGTGCGTATATGGTCTTTTGAATTTGAACTAATATGGATCCTAAGGAATAAATGACCTCATCTTTCTAAACTCACCATTGTCTAGGTAAACATGTTACTGGTTTCCTTCCGTAGCTCATTGTCACTTGGAAGAACGCTATTGTTTAACTTCTGCTTTGTGCATTTTTTGAATGTACGTACATAGTCCAAACTATCAATTTAGAACGTAGAATTAAAAAATATTTCTTAAACAGTGATTACATATGCTTGTATTGCAACAAATTACGGGGACAATGATCACTGTAATAGTTCACTTACCGTGGGATTTAACATATATTGGAGGCAAAGTTTGTCATTACCGCTTAGTTGTCATGGTAAGATGTAGTAAGAAATAAAGACGTTTCTTTTATACGTTGTTTGATTTGAGTATTTTAACGGGGCTGTGAACTTGAGTGCTTTAGTAGCG
Source organism: Dicrocoelium dendriticum (assembly GCA_944474145.2). Lineage (NCBI taxonomy): Eukaryota > Metazoa > Platyhelminthes > Trematoda > Plagiorchiida > Dicrocoeliidae > Dicrocoelium > Dicrocoelium dendriticum. The sequence continues at coordinate 205,549,592 of OX104064.1, read as the reverse complement.
ATTTATTGTGGACATAAAAAATTGTGACGTCTAACATAACAATGGGTCAGCAGTTCAGTTGTGAGAACGTCCAAACTGTCTTCTTGAATTTCTATGACGTACGGTCCATAAAAATACAAATTTCTCAGGTAAAAAGCAGAGTTATCAATATCGGATCCATATTTTACAAGTGAGAAGGACAAACTGCGACATTTAATTTTGAACTGTAAACTCACCTGAATCAAATATAGTGTAGATCATACATTGTAGCAAGCCTTGCGAAATAACCGGTGTAAAAAGTTTTATGCACAATTAATCATAGATTATCCAATTTACGGGATACTCCAACAACCAACAAAGTTCATTTTTTGCAAGCTTACCTTATTATCGTATAGATGCTTCCTCCAAATATCCACGGCTCCATTTCCACCGACGAATATCGGTTGTTCGATTGGTTTTTTTAGTTCACCCGCTGCAAGTTCATCGTTAAAGCATTTAATGGATAACGTGCGTCCTCACGTCGAATATGCAATCCAGGCCTGGCAACCCTGGCTAAAACGTGACCTTGCAGCGCTTGAGACCCCACAGCGTCGAGCAACGAAAATCGTGAAGGGCTTGCGCCACACTCCTTACCAGGAACGACTGGAGATACAAGGAGTGTTCAGCGGACGGTACCGGCGACTTCGTGGAGACATCATACTAGTGTACCAGATATTGAGCGATCCCAGTCACGTATGCCGCCACCTCTTGAAGCTCAGCCCGAACACTAACCTTCGCGGTAACAGTTTAAAACTGAGCCAACAGTACAGTCGTCTAGACTGTCGGAGAACCCATTTCTCCCTCCGGGTCTGCGGGCCCTGGAACGCCCTTCCAAACTCAGTTGATTGTGCCCCCACATTAGATGCGTTTAAAAAACGATTGGACGTCGCACTGAACCCCCTGCGCTTTGTTTTATGAACGAAAACACTTGTATATACTTAGGATGACCAGCCTCTTTGGATTTATACCCCAAATTCACGGTCGTAAATCTGTGCGAACCGGTGAGTACTCCATTTTTATTTGCTACCATCACCAACGATAACAATTTCTTGGCCAGTTTTGCGTCGTACACTATCCCCCTAAAACTGGTATACTTCTACCTTTTATCTCACTGACGCTCCTTACTTCAACCACTTATGTGGTTTGCCAATCTGTTAGTATTTCTATTGCCAACCTGCGGGACTGGTTAAGTGTATGCTTTTTTACCCGTCATATACCATTGTTCCATTGTATCACTGAATTGGGAGTCGTTATGAATGTTGTCAGCGCAGTCTGTATCAGCAAATCTGGGCCGTAGTTCTTAGTGCAGTTTTGATCAAGTGACGGAAAAGTACGTTCAAACAAATTAACACCTATTCACAAGAAGTAACCTGTTTGTAATGAAGGCTTGTGGGAAAGAATGGATATACTCTGGTTTTGGTCGGGACGGTGGTCCAAAACTGTAGTTTTGTAACTTCACTTGACCCCTGTGCGGCAAATCTGCAAGATGACCATCGTGAACATGCATCTGCTTCTGCAACGAATGACGTGGTTCTAAAGTATATTGATAACGCATCTAAGCATCAATAAATGTCATTCGAGTTCCACCATTTTACACGTGCGAAAGCTTAGTTTACTTCTCGGTGAAATAACTAGTTAATAAATTGGACCAATCGAATGATACTGGCAGTTGTAAAACGTCAAGTAACTCGCAACAATAAATTTTCACACAATTAACTGCGAATTCAGACGGTGACTCATTATAGCTATTGCAATTGTTATGACAAACACGAAATAAAATAGTACTTTTTTCAAAAATGCCATAGTGCGCCATTTACTAAAATGATTAGTGCTGAGAACTAAACACTTATGGGGGAAGAAATTAAAATGTTAAACAGGTACAAACTTATCAAAATATGAGCAAATCACCAAAAAGAGCTGAGGGCTGTAACCATACCAGCATTACTCAGGTATCCATACATCTACAAATTTAGTTATTCTTATTAATGTGGCCTCAAACCAAAGTAAGGTCTCTTACTGGAGATGGTTCTCTGATTCAAACAGTGACGAAACGCAAATCGACGAACACTTTGAACGGCTGCACCTTTCACCACAATATACTTTATGACTAAAACGTTCAAAACATCTACCAATCTCCGTTTGAAGCGCATCATTTGGCGAATCACTTTTGACTTGACACACAAGCTTGGACAATTTTCTGCGTTTGCGGATGGCGCTTTTATTTGGATTAGCGGTCTCGTTATATAAGAGATACAGAAAGTAAAACACAGTAGGTGTGATTGCAAGCTAATAGCATCTAGCCCTAGTAGTCTGTCGTCCTGTTTCTCCTGCCGGTTTTGAAATGTAAACAGTATAATGGATATACACTTAAAAGCTGCATGATGAATGCAGGCAATCCTATACCTTTCGTCTAGTGGGAACACAGTGTTAGCTGACCTGAAGTACACTTGCACCTATTTTTAAGGCGCAGATGCTGTGGCTGGCAAACATTGTCGGACCAAGTTCAGCAGCCTGGTTTTAACACCCAAATCAGAACACTTGTATCGGTACCGCATTATCGTTTCGTCCCTGGGTCCCAGATCGCAGATTGTAAGTTTGAATCGTGTCTTTACACTTTTGCCATGGAACGCTTGTCTACCGGAAGTGCAAGTTTAACATTAAAAGTACCTACAGATGATGGTTAATACCGGACTGAAAGGGTAGCTTGGAAGGTGGACCGGTTCAGATAAATTGGAGTGTAGGTTGTGGTCTTAAGGAGCTGAGTACTAGTTGCCAGCAGCAACAGGTACAATTCGGATTCTCAGGTCATTCAACTTCTGGACAGAGAGCGACCGGAGAAGCTGAGATAATCCGTCGATGTAAATCAGGAATATATTATGCAGTGCCTAGGGAAAAATCACTGGTCGAGCAATGTCATTCGGTAAGTAGCCATCGAGCAGGTCTCTCCAGCTTAGTAAAGCGAGAAATTTGTCCACCTATCGGTGCATATGACTACCAATTCGATACACTTCCTGCAGGTAAAGGCGGACCGCCTGGTTCATCTTTTCAAATACATTTTAAATCAATACAGATAACCCTACATACCGCTCCTAATTTCCACACTTAATTTTTTCATAACTCGTTTTGAACAGTTTGATGACTCATTAGCGGGCTTTCAAGAAACAGGTAGTATGCGTGTCAGTTCTTTTAAATAGAACTGTGGCAAGCAGTTATTCATAAGGTTCTCAAATAAATGTACAATGTATGTGTCAGACAAAATTATTTTAATTTTCTTATTTATACTTTACTTTAGCGCATCTACTATCGGTCGGTAAATAATCTCAGGACGATAAGTAGTCAAAATCTTCGGTCACGGCGGCAAGCTAGCGACCGATAGCAAACTCGTTGTTAGTTAGTAAAAACTGCCAAAGTAACAATTACTCATTAAAATTGCTAACCAATAGTTCGGTATCCAAATACATAGACAATCCATCAAGTGCAGAAATAATCTTTTGCTAGCCGTTGCTTAAAGTACACCAAAGTCAGAATATTCGTTAGAAAAACGGAATGCTTTATGACGTACTGGTAGATGATATCGTGCTTACCTTGTTCGTTAGCTAGCAATACTGAAAAATATTATTTATTTAGTTCACATATGTACAGGTACGGTAAACACAACATGGGTAACAGTTATCGATACAGTCTAAAACTGCAACTTATAATCGTCCTTGTCAAACTCAATTTGGTACACGTTCCCTTAAGTGAGTTCAAGCGGTATGGACATAATAGGTCTCCGGCTATACTTCTAAGGAGCACTATGGTGCGTAAGAGTGAACTGCCTAGCGCACGTAGTCAACAATAAGGTGTCTGTAAATTACGAATGACACCAAAATAGCTCGAGTAAACATTCCTTCAAAAGTAATGTAAGACAACTTTCTTTGCAACTGAAAATATCCGCGCTGTTAATAAGGACATACCAAAATAAAGTCAAATTTAATTTTCGGCTACTAGGATAAATCAGTATATATTTCAAGTGAATATGAATTGTCTCATGTGCAGTATGCGAAAATTACATTAACTGGTAAAGCACATGACTTTCGAGATAGAATCAAGCCTCTGTTGAAAACGGCTTGCGGTTTCCATAAATATACAAGGTAAGCAGTTTGCATTTGAAGATAAAATATTAATTCCTTATCATTTCTGTGCTTCAATATAAGTAAAACGTGATATCATCGGTACATGAATTGCAATATTCTTCTGTATTACCTTAATTTCTCTTTTCTTACACAGTGCTACTAGTTTCTGCACCTCTTGTACTTGTCTTGTTCCAGACTTGATCGCTATAATGTTGTCATTGCGCTGCCATCTGTACAGAAGGGCGCCAAGGCAATCAAGTGCCTTACTGAGTAACTTCATGATTTTTAGCTTAGGTCAAATACAAAGTTCGTTAATTGCATGTTTAAGTGCACGGAATACTTTTGGCTACTAAAAATGCCTGTAACATGGCCTGTGTGACAACAGGGCAGTGTCTACGGACACAGTGTATGTTGTAAAATGTGAAGAAACACCATGGACTGAAATAATTTTTACATGCATTGGACTAAAGGGCACATGAGCAAAACGCTACTTACATCCCTTTCCAGCCAGTAGATAACTTGTTCACTACAACTTTACGTTGTTGCTTCCGTCTCACTGTTGGTGCATGAAGGTGTGCCGTCCTTTTACGTTAGATTTCGGAACAACTCCTAGTTCCGTCTAGGCGCTTTAGCTTGCATGACGTATATAAGATTGGCTCTGACTGTTCATACAGAGGTTCTACATTTAAGTTCCCTTGGTAGATTGCTCCATACGTGGGAAAGCTTAAAAACGGTATTTTGTTTACATTGAGCTGCTTCACAGTATTGGATCGAAAACGCCGCTAAGCACCGTTTGCATTTCCTCAGAAAATCCTTGATTTAACCTATTCTCCATCAATAAATACATGTGGTTAGAAACTAAACTTTATCACCGTGGTCAAATTTATGAGATTTTAAAAATCGTTTCCTGCTAAAATAAAAACTTCGGCGCTTTAATAATTTAACTTGCTCCAACATGGCATTGGAATTTTTCGTTGGAAAAATGCAGCGTATGCACCTTGGCTTGCATTTAGCGTGTTCCGTATGTTGAGATTTTGCATAACACTCAGATACTTCAGTTCAGCTACTGACCAAAGGGAAGATCCACTTAAGTCCACCTCTTAATTTTCCGGTTTTGTCCAAGCACTTGGTATTTCACACGCTGGACCGCGTGATGGATACAAAGTGAGAAGATGCAATGAGCTTGTTGCCAATCGCATTGAATTGTCAATGTCTAACTGCACTAATTCCACAAAGTAGAGAAAAGCTAAGGTGTTTACCAATGTTAAATGATCTTCCAGACTGAATTTAAACTGTAATTTGTTGCACTATGATACTGTCACTAGTGATACCTGGACCAAATCATGGAAATATGCTTTCGCCGCAAGGCTTGGATACGTAAAACGTTGAGTTTGGTGTAAGGCGTTAGAAGATGCAATTTCAGTATATCGAATCAAGATACAGAATCTAGTACAAATTAGTGGTAGAGCAGAAATCATACTGTCTTCTTTTGCTTCTTTTGCAAATTTACGAGCCAATTGATTTCTATGCGTAAGAACTATGGCGCTTGCTCTATGAATGTTTATATCACTCAGCCTTAATTGTCGTGTTAATAATTCATGTTTTGGAGGCAAAAGCTTTGTATGTATTTCCACACATCCTTTTATTGCAGACTGCTTGGTCTAGTAAAATTACGCACTAAAAATGGATAACAAAAACTGCTGAAATATGCGAAGCTGCTTTTCAACAATAACAAATAATTTGCTATGTAACTAGCAGCACTCGAACAGTTGGTATGTTCGGTAACATGCAAAGTATATGAAGGGACGGTGGGATGTAACCATGCAATATTTCAGTAGCATCTTTTAATGGAATAGACAAAAAATTACGTAGTATAATTCTTGTAATTTCTAAAGTTGTTTAAATAAGAGAATTATTGACACGCTAACGAAACAGTGCTTACAGTTTTGTATTAACCTGAGGCAGTGTTTTGTGTACAATGTTTTAAACATGCATTGCCAATCATGTATACATAAGAGTTGAGTTCACTTGCTTTTGTTGAATTGAAACACTAATACATGATGAAACTAATGTTATTCTCTTTCAGCAAACATGACCAAATTTTATCTTTTCACTGGATAAAGATTTTTTCCTCTCATTGCCTACACAATAAGGAGTATGTTTCGCTAGCGTATATTTTTATTGCAATATCAGCTACAACTATCCCTCGACTGTATTCAAAAACATTTGGATGTCATACAGATTTTTAGTTATTAACATGATGGTAGGCACAATTAATCACATTGTACGAATTTGGCATTTTAGCGCTGACGTACAATTAATCAAATAATAATATGCAGCACGGCTCCAAATTCTACAATCAGCTTGTCCATGAATTCGGCCAATCATTTTAATTTACTTATGGGTTGCTGGCTGCCAGGCTTTGTAACGCTGGTAGGGAACTGACTTCGCACGTTATAATTCACAACAGCGTTGTTTATGCAAACATTGTGCAAATTATACAGCTATCTAAGCGACAACAGAGAAATTCCTCAACCGCCTTCATTGCTAGTAGAAAATATCAAAAGAAGATGAAAATGATACGTACATTTTCAGATATTCAGGAGTAATATCAACCCTACATTTGTTGATGTGATTTTCTTGCCTGGTAGTGAAGATATCTTTGAGTTTATTTTAAGCTTACACAAACTGATAGTGCAAAAAACGATACCATTTTGCGCTCGAATGTCATGTCTAGCAATTTCGCGTCAAAATTAAACAGGTAATTTAATTTGTCATTCCTTCCTTGTCATATTAGTGAGGTCAGTTAAGAAACGACTAATTTTGGATTTCCTTACCTGTAATTTCAAAAGTGGTATGTTATGAAATTAACTGTTAATAACCTCAGAGAACTAGTTCAATATTCCTTTAATTCTTACTTTTGGGCCATTTAGTGCGTTAAAGCCAAGAACAAGTATTTGCTCTTCCGGAGGACAATTTAATCAAAAGCTCTCTCATGAATTGGAATGTCCTTAATAACCTAAGGAAGAGGATCTGAACGAAAAGTTCTGTGAGAACAAGGCTTTCTTGATCGGAAGTGTTCGTAGCGATTACTCGTATACACAAAGAAACCTGTGTGTGCAAAGTATTTGCAACGACATAGGCTCACGAGAGCAACAATCAACGAAATTTTATTGACAAATAATTTCTCATGATTGCAACTTAAGCAGCAACTCTCAGTTGCGTGTCTTACATTTAAACAGTAGGGAAGCTGGAAGATATAAACCCACCGCTAATGAGTTTTAATTGTAGCACAAGAATATTAGATTACGTTTCTTTGGTATACCCGTGATTACATGTGATATCAAATGTTTACCAACAGAACCTCAATGCGTTGTCCCCTTATAGTATACAAACGCTGATAAAACGGGTCCAAATATTTTAAATATCCCTAAAAGTTAGGATTACGTAATTGTCCCCATTACTCATAGGTTTGCAAAATCAAAGCAGTGCAACTCTGGATAGTTCGTGTAAATCATCCCCTTGTTTGTATGTTCTATCGAGATACGGATGGAGAGGCTGTCCAAATTTTATCATTTATATCAATTTACATTATGCTGTGCATTCAGCTATTTTTAGTATGACTCAGAACTCAGGTAGTAGAAACGATGAGCACATGTTCGAATTGTCATGCAGTCTCATGGGATCTGTGGTGACGCAAGACAGCGAATGTTGAAACCGTGCTTATTATCAGTCACAAGTCATTAGTTGCGCCCTGACCGATAAGTCAACTCAAACGTTCTTTAGACGTCATATTGCGCAGTTAGCTACTCTACATTCTCAGGCTAATGGAAGCCAGGGGTACTTGTCAACCACCGCCAAAGCATTAGGAGAAAATCAGTCTGTAATAAATCCGTGTCAACACCGTAGCATAAAGCGTTATGATTGGCCAGAGCTTGCTAATAAGTCCGTCCACTAAGGATACCTACGTAATCAGTTATATGTTCGCAGCTGGTTCCGATGCATTTGATGAAACGAAATTGGCCAAACTTTCGCTTTGTGAATTTATTACTTATATTTTTAAATAAAACTATACGCCTCGAAATTTGGTCTAAAGGTATGAAATGAGAGTTTTATATGCTGCAAAATAAATTAGTTGCAAATTGAATACTTTACAGCCAGATAGTGTACAGCGTTCAAATGAAGAGCATATTTTCTTGGAAGACGGTACTATAAGAATCTATGTGCAAGGTTATACAAGTCTACTTACAAATTGCTTTTTGCCTAATTTAACTGCATATGATATAGATTATATTCTTAATATTAGCAGTAACATACCGATTCTGATTGATTGCATTTTCAGAAAATAAAGACGAGAATTCTCATGATGTTTTAGTGTAAACAACGTAGTGCAAGGGACTACTGAAAGGAAATCCTAAAATTTTATAGTGGAGGAAGGAAAATTAGCTAGAGTAAATATGTGGAACGATCACCATTAATGCCACACATATATAGGTCTGTATTTAAATAATTCTGAACAAGTTCCGCCCTCAAATGGTTTTTCAAATATCTAGCCGTTATTAAGCATCTATGGATGTTTACCGAAACAAACGAGACACATTAGATTCTAAACAGAAATCAACAATTCGCTAGCAAGACCACATTGTAGCCATGCTACTTCCAACAAAATGCGTAAGCAGCAGATGTTATTGTAAACACTTGATCACCATTTCCATTTCGTTCCATTGGTCTTCGGGTAATTTACATTCCTGTGACTGTACGCATGAAACTGTGTAGCCGTGCGACATTTGCAAAGGCGGACACATCGCGCGGTCAATTATGAAGTGAACATTTTTACCTAACATAGGGAGTTCGTTGTGAAGCCATGGTATTGTGACTGTATTGCGATGTGCAATCCCAAGGTGGATGGCTATACCTATTGAGATACACCCTAGCAAATTCGATCACTGGGACCGTAACTGCTGAAGTATATGGCGTTGATCTAGATTTCTCTGTCACTTTATTGGCCTTCGTGTAATGTATGTGGGTGTGTGGGCTTGGCTGTGCGGCTACATGACTATAAAACATAGTAGGGCATTATGACTCAGCCAAACCCATTGCAAACTTACTGACCTAGTGCTGCAATATTTTAACCAGGACAGAATAGTATGGCGACTAGACAATGTTCCGAGTACATTGAGCTCACGCGAATGCAACGGAACTGTGCAAGCCATGGGCGAATATGGAAACGCTTCAACTGGTCTCGAGCATCCTTCAGCTCTGACAATCCCGGCGACCCAGTTTTACGCTATCACTCTAGGGGCGTTAAACTATTTTCTGCGGGTGTGTGGGCACACATGTAGCTGCTGGACATTTGGAACAGTTAGGCTATCGGGACACCAACAAACCCAACATAACTTTATCAGACTGTTGCTGTAAGAAGCGACCAAAATAAGCAATGAGCGTTAGGAGAAGGCATCACCGAGGATGTAGCGTTACAAGCGAACGTCCTTGGCACACAGAGAGATTCTCACCAAGTTTGTGTTTGTCTAATGCAAAACCACGTATGAGCCTGATGAATTCCTCGCTATCAGCACGAGCATAACAAGATGCATTATCACGGACTACAGGAGAGAAGGCACGAATGCTTAGGGCAAATGTGTAGGAAACAACGGGGCCAAGCTTCCTCCAGATGTCGTTCAACGCGTTGAAGAGCCCGTTGCTGCATTTTCAGCAGTATGAGTAGGAACTGGATCATGCTCTTATTATTAACTCTTCAAAGCCATTAGGAGACTAATGACTATACCAAACGTTTGGCACTACGAGTTAACCCGCTTCTGCAATGCTACCAAAACTGTAAGCTGGCTGGTACACCCACAACATCAAAGAAAATTTCATCTTCGTAGTTTAAAGCGGCTTAAGTCTCCATCTGTGCTGAAAGCAGGCTCGTTCAATGAAAATTCAAAAGCCCTCTTGTCCACAGTCAGAGGCCGCATGTTAGGCTGATTATGGCACTGTATAACCAAAGCATCTTCCACTCAAGGATCATCAACAACGCATATGCAATTGTGTTGCTCGGGGATATTGTGGAGCATGTAAGCAGGGAAGTGGAGATCAACCGTGTGTCTGATCGAGGACAACACCAGGGCCTCATATGCTTTGAACTAAGGAGTACTCTGTACTCGTCTTTGTTAGTTGAAATTTCTGTCGTCGTACTCGTACATGCTAAACCCAGTAGAACGTGTGTTTCCGAAGGTGAAAGTGTCCGCGAAACCCCTGCTGACAAACCCGATGCCTGATTGATCACTAATTGTGTTCATTCAAGAAAGCGTTGCAAAGATGACCAAGCTAAACTGCATCATCCTCATTCGCCGTAGAAGGTTTAGCTTAACAAACAACGTAGCTGGAACGCTCTTCAACGAACGATCGTTCTAACAATACTTCGTTTTCAATTAACGTATAAAATGGGCGTTATTCAAATAAATGACAAAATAAAAATAAAAATGTAATGCATGTACCGAAATGTTGTTAGCTTAGGCCAGGTAGGTTGCCACTTAATGGCCCGGCTGAGCGGTCTAACTTGTAGTGGCACTATTTTAGCGTTATCGTTAGGCTTCATAAAGCGTTCAGTACCAGGTACAAATAGGTGGATCCCGTTCTCACTCAGCCGTTGTTGCAAATGCACCAATGACCGCTCCAACGAGCTGCAAGACGTCGGGAGTCAGCTTTTCCTTGTTTTCCTTCTACATGGCTGTTTTCAATATTGTTTTCTAAAGTACTCACCGCATCTTCTGAATATCACTAGGAATTTAAAAGTGTCAGTTAAAATGGCACCAAAGCACTGACACTTTAACATCAGTAACATTGGTGGTTTTGGAATAAAATATTAGTTTCTCGAAGTCCTACTATAGTGATTGGAACAAAGTGAAACTCATACAAACGTACACTTTTATTTCCTTTAGAGATCTAAGGAAACCCTAACTTTAATGTGGACCACAGACGCTTCTCTCAACGGCTCTAAAAATAAGCCGAAAAAGAATTAATCAGAACGCATAATTCTACAATATTTGTGGCCTAAGCACAAAAACATGGTTCACGGGTGAAAATGGGATATAAAAAACATGTTACAGTGGCGAACAAAATTTACTTCACAAATTTGAGACTTGTATTTATATTACCTCAAGGATTGGATAAGATTATGGGTAAGGTTACAACAACCATAATTTAATACCATCCTAGTTATAGCTAGATAAAGCGTCGTGATACAGGTTACTCGCTTCTTAAGGAACCGTTGTCAACTGTTGCATAATGACATACCATTTGGTGACAAAACTATAAAACAACCATCCGAAGCAAATATGAAAAATGTTACATGGGCACCAGCACATTTAATGGAAGGTCACGAGTAACCACCTACTGCAAAATGTATGCTAAGTAAGTGGAATATTTGAATTGAGTTCAAATTGGAAATATACATACAGTTTGCTTCTATCGTATTCTGTGTCAGCTGGAGCTAAAACTAATGATGACCATCGTATGACAGTTAGATCAAGGCGCGTTAAACAAATTTTGGTTATGCCCAGTAGCACAAAATGTTTTGACGATAGGTAAGTAAAACACAGCGCAGTTGCACTGGTTTTAGGCAAAATATCGCTTTATAAATGCTTATAAACGTGTTAACCGGACCTGGTTTATATGGCAAGAAAACACTACTACATGTGCCTTTCATCGACAGATTAAAGGTGCTTGATGCAGACCAGTTTTATTTGGCGCTATGAAAGGTCCTGTTTGATCATAGTGCAGTTCTCGCTTCCCGGAGTGACAGAATATGAATCGTATACTTTCACCTTATGCTCTAATTTGAGACCACGTTTACTTAAATAGTCCTTACAGACTAGTGAGTCAATATTTACTTCGGCTAAAATGATGCGCCGAAGCCCCTGTTAGATACCATAATCTGACAGGTATTTGCAGTTTTCAACTTCAGTGCATAAAGACTTGTGAATTGCTTCCTTGGATTATACGGTACAAATTATGCAGCAATCATATTCGGATTTAAGTGGGAGAGCAAAACATGAAACCTGCTAACCCCAACAACCTGCTAACAGTAATTATCTCAAACTAATTAATTCTAATATGCAGCAAAATTCGCAGATACGACTCAGATTATCTTTGATAAAGGAAAGTTAATTAAGGCATCTCATTTTCTAATAGACCTACAATATTATACTCGAAAGTACCTAGTGACATCCTCTCACAGCCGTTGGATAAAACCGTGGCAAAAACAGCCGCATGCTTTCACTCATACCAGTGTTAGGTACCAAGAATGCAGAGTTAAAATTAAAATGAACGCGTACGTTTTAGACACAAGGGTAGAGAAAGCAAACGAGGTAAATGAATAGTCAGTATTTTCCTACATTAAATTTGCTAAATATCTATAATGTAAGTGTACCAATTTTGGTTTATTCTTGACTTTGTTGACGTGAGTCTCTCTTTGGTTTTCAGCAGCGTTAGGATTACTTCGTGGAAATACCCTAATTCAATTGCTTGCTGTTACTAAACTTTTCAACCACAGACACTTGAATAATCCTTGTCTAACTTCCGAGATAACACAATAGCTTTATGCTCCACAATAATCAACATCTTATTCTTGGAAACATTATAAGGCTGAAAGTTCCGTTTGAGCTCATTGCTCCATTGTTGTCTGAAATGGAGTAAATGCGCCTCCACATGTTTCGTGTCAACTAAATTCACAATTGTCACACTCTAGATTATCGATGAAACATTTCCGTAGTTTCCGCTAAATATAACAAGATTTCGTTCAATTGTTGTTCAAGAATTGCCGAGAGGTATTACAGCCGGAGAAGGTAGCGCAAATTAACCAAACAATTTGTAGCTTGAATATTTCTGTTGCGAACTGCTCTCCGGGTTTGATCAAATGAAACAATTGAAGACGCCATCATGTCTACTCTAAGTTTTCCAGTACATCCCACGCAAAGTCACTGGCACGAAGTCTCTCAAGTTCGAGCAGCTCAGTCTCCCTTGGCGCGAATATTTTCCCAGCATTATCTCCCACTTGCAAGATGTCTGGTGAAGTGAAGCCGGTGTACCGAATATACGTGAGCATAAAATGAGTCGGAATAACAAAGAGTATAGCCTCCGTAAATCAATGATGGGCCAAAGCTGTTAAAGCTGGGGAATAAGCCAGCATTGCGAAATGAAGTTTCGCCGACCAGCGGCCTTGTAACATCATGAATTTTCATGCGCGTGAGCTCAATGCTCCAACTCCGCAGATGCGCTACGATCACGATGTCTAATATTCTACAGAGCTTAACTGCTAAATTCCTCGACGTAAGTAAGGACAGGTAGTGAGTGTGGTAAATTACCAGTAGTAGGAAGAAAGTTGACTTATATTGCCGAATATAAGCCGATGAGATTCACCCAATTCTCCATTTCTAAAGTGGATCGTTGGCTCATAAAACTGTTATACGCAATTTGAAAAAATCACATGCAAAATTCACCCAGAAATTCACTGCACATCTCTGCTGCTACTTTCCCTAAGAAGGAACGTATTCCAGACGGGGATTTGAAGTACCCGTTTGTATCGAAAATCCTAGCTATGTAGTACATCTCACTTTCGCAACCGATGGCAGTAACAGAAACATACTGATTATGCAGAATCGAATACAATCACACACAATAACATTGGAAAATGGCAAACAGAACGGCACGTACCGGTAGAATTTAAAGGCTCACTTATCCGAAAGCTGCATAAAGGGTTACAACATTAATCGAATCATGCTAGACATGAATCCTGGTCAACATCTCCAAACAGTTTCAAGAAATGGTCGTCTATCGTTGGAACGTCAGGGTGAATATCATCATTCTTAACTTCACTGCTTTCGTCGATATCGTGATCCTCAAAAAATGGCATCTTCGTCACTTATCTTCATAGCATTAAGGATGCAGCATTTTCTGAATGATCGGACGATAATTTCTGTTAGAATGTTAGGCCACGATTCTTTTACCAAATAGGCAATTGTAACAATGTCAGTCTTTTCAAAGTTCCACCATTCGTCAACGCTTTAATCAGACGATGCCATCTATTCGACTCACCTGGCCAGAAGCCTATATGTAAAGGGTCTATTGAGTTTATTTGAGCGACTGCAAACTTGTGGTAAGTCCACCAGAAATTAAAGTCACGGACGACTTCAGCTCAAGGCGTCGTTCCTCCACATTCGGTTACATGCCTGATGTATGGTGTGCATTTCCACATTTCGTGTATTGGTTTGTCTTCAGATCATTTTAAACTACGGCGGGAAATAACGCAGAACTTCGTCCATATATTGTGCAAGTGATGCCAAACAACTGCGCAGTCACAAATATCCGAGAATCCGCGTGAACCTACAAGATGGGCGAAACGTGCTATAGGGAGGAACTCCATGGCTTCATCCAAGCAAGCGGAAACCCAGCCTCCGCTATTTTCGAAAGAGCCCACCTGCACACCGCCTGCAGGCTCTACAGCGCAAGGTCCACCCCTTTTCTGGAGACTTAACTGGCGTGCCTGCGTTGCGTCCTACGGACGCTTACATAGCGGTGTGCGATATCCTGGGCGTTGAATGCCAATGGAGAACGCAGCGGAGCAAAAGGGAGAAGACGACTACCGGCAATCCACGGCGTTGTGACATGATATGTCACGCGCCTGAGTCGACGGATGCTTGTCCACAAGCTCGATATGAACGCGACCTGGATATTTTGCAGAACCTGATTGATAGGGTTCTCAACATGAATGAACAGGAGTTGCAAATAAAGCAACTCAACCATCTTAGAAAGAGAGGGGAGGGATAGTCCCGGCCACTACGAGTCACCTTTGTTGATGCAACGAGTCCGCGGTTGATATTATCCCGCCTCGGTAGGCTAAGAGGTATAAAGACCCATTTTCGTCCTGATTTGGATTCGTCAGATAGAGAGAAACCGAAGTCCTCTACCGCGAAGTTGGAGCGGCGGACTGATAGTAACGAAACCAAAACGCACATTGTAAATGTTCGGGTAGTTCCCTGGGTCCGCCGAACTAGGATCAACAGATCGATGACACTTCATGTGCGTTTACGGGTTCCTAATACGACCTGCGCATAGCCTTTACAAATGTTTGTAGCTTATCGAACACATTTGATGACGAATTCCACTTCGTTGCCTCACGTCATCTGTGTGTTCTAGGACTGGCCGAAATCTGATTAAATCCTGAGGCGACTACCCAGGAAGTTCAGCTCAGTAGATACTCGTGCTCCCGGTACGACAGACTATCAAACGACCGAGGCGGCTTGCTGTTAGACATACGGACCCCGCTGTGCGGGTGACTGATACATACCTATCGTAGCGAAGATGGCTTATGCAAACTGTTATAGTGCTCGATCCGCCTGAGAAAGGGTAAACTGTTTGTGTGTGCGGCTTATCGCAGCCCGCGAAGTCAATGCCTAGTTTGGTTGACGCATGCCATAAACTACATGCGTCTGCCCCACTTCCTGCTTATGGGTGACTTTAACTTCCCTGGAATACGGTGGCCTGAGGTTCAACTTCTCCCCGGGCACTGTGAAATCAAGGTGCAATTTGCGGAGCTTTTATTTGAAACTGGGGCAGCACAACATGTCTGCCAACAGTCGCGCTTCACATAATTTTCCGATCCATCGTGCCTGGCGCATCTAATAATGAGTGGCGAGCAGCGTGTAAATGAAACTCAGGGTCTAGAGCCTCTGGCAGCTAGCGACCACTCGATGGTGCTAACCAGCCTAGAAATGCCGCTGTCCTAGAGTTAGTGGAAGACTGACTTCAACAGTCTAAACCGAGCCGCTAGTGAAGTAGACTGGTCGTTTTCACAGAATACATCTGTTGAAGCCTGTCGATCTGTTATAAAGGAGTGTGTGCAATCGTAGTGCGCTTGTTTCGTACTCCTCAGATATCGAAAAGCTGGACTAGTGAAACCATATTTGTTCGATAAAGAGTATATGCAATGGGCTCGACGGCCACGCGCATTGTGGAGTAGATTACTCGTGTTGATCTCTGCCGACGACTATGAGGCGTACAAAAGTTAGCGGCCCTTAGGCGATAGCGCGAAAGTTCGAAATCCTCGGCAGTTCGAAGAGGAGCTCGCAACATCAGGGAAGACGGAACAAAGAAGATTTCTGCGTACATGAAGCGGCACCTGTGGACCGCAAGTGACATAGCTGTGTTATGGGGCACTGACGGACAGCCTCTGACCTCCAGTCCTGAATGTGCGTCCCCATTGTGGGAGCACTTTCTTCCGTATTTACAAGTGGGCATGCGCCTATGCCGAACTCGACGGCTTTGATTGCTGTGTAGTAGACGTCCACAGTCTACTCGCCAGTCTGCATGGCACAAAACCTGCCCAACCCGATGGACTTCACCCGCTAATTTTAAAATCCTTATCAGCCATTATTTCATCGGCCGCGACGGATCTGTTCAACAAATCGCTGTCCGTGCGTGTATCGCCGAACGACTGGGAAAGCTCGATTGTGTAGCCGATTGCAAAAGGTTGCGACCCACGAAATTTGGATAATTATCGGCCGCTTTGACTCACCTCTGCCTTAGCGAACGTGTTCGAGAAGATTGTGAAAATGGGTCTTTTCCAGATGCTAGCGTTGAAAGATCTCATAACTCTGGCATAGCACTGCTTCATGAAGTAGCACTCGTGCATCATTAACCTACTGTTGAAGCGACAGGAATGCTTGCAAGTGTTGCATCAGGGGAAGGCATCATCATCATCATCCTCATCAACAGCAGTACATCAGCCATTTGAACTGATGCTTCGCTGCCGTAAAACCATGAGGGTCTATGAAATAAGGAATAAGAAGAGGGATAGAAGGGGAACTTACCTGAAAACCTTAATGTCCTAAACAAACATTCAGGGCCAAGGCGCCTACACCTTGTGTAGACAACATACCGTCACAAACAGCTGGCTATCGTGCAAAGATAAGGCGTCATAATCAGCCATTACCCCGCAGATAACTCAGCACCAAACACACTTTAAACAAGCAATCCAATTAGGAGAAGGCAGCAGATGCACCACTACTGTCTACTGCATGCCCTGTCTTGTAAAGTCTCGAGCCAAGCATAAGGCGAGTCACGTAGACTCCAACCCGGAACGCGAGACAGACCAACGGCACCAAGTTTGGTCGTCAGTGACCTCATTTCCCGCTGCCAAGTCAACTTCTGTCCACCTCGAGCCTTGCGCCATCCGACACCTGGTAGAGTGAACTAGACCCTCCTAGGTAAGCGGTGAGCAGGCATGCGTAGCACGTGCCCGAGCCAACGCAACTTATTCAGTGCTATCTGTTGTTCTAGGGAGCTAGCATGATTATCACTACCTAGTACACGCCTACGCACATCATTGCGGACACGTTGGTGCCATCCGACACCAGCAATGCTTCGCAAACAACGATGATCAAAGACTTGAAGGCGCCTCAGATCTTCAGACCGAGGGGCCAAGTTTCACTACCATAGAGCAGAACGACCCTCACTGTGGCCTTGTATACACGGCCTTTCAGACGGAGGGAAATTCCATTCTGTCGCCAAAAATGACGCAGGTTCAAGAAGGCAGCTCTGGCTTTTGCAATGCGTGAGCTCACGTCAGTTTCTATGCGCCCATCATTGCCGATGCAGCTGCCAAGATAAGTGAATTGATCAACCACATCGAGTTCCTCGTTAGCAAGCGTCAAGGTGTCATCGAGTGGCTGGTGGTCCTGCAGCAACACTTTGCACTTTGAAGGTGCGAAGTGCATACCAAATAATGGGACCACTCTGGATAGGCTATTCAGGGTTGATTGTGCCGCCTCAACATCGTCGAAAAGCAAGACGATATCGTCCGCATAATCTAGATCAACTAACCTTTCACCAGGCAGCACTTCAACGCCTTCATCGTGAGATTCCGCAAGGGAACACTCCATGATAGAATCCACAACGAAATTGAACAAAAATGGGGAAATCGAGCAACCCTGACGAACGCCACTCGTAGTCGAAAAGTTATCCGATAGGGCACCATAGACCCTGACGCGGCCTGTAGTGTTCGAGTACAGAGCACGAAGCATGTTCACATATTTCGTGGGAACACCTTTTCGCGCAAGTAATTCGAACAGAATCGATCGATCTACTGAATTGAACGCACTCTTGAAATCGAGGAACACAGCTATTGTCGGTCTGCGGTATGCGTGGCGCTGCTCTAGCACCTGCCGCAAAGTAAATATATGGTCTATACAGCTATGTCCTGGGCGAAAACCGGCCTGCTCTTCCCTAATCCGAGATTCCCGTTCTAGAGTGAGGCGACGAACAATAATCGAGGCCAGGAATTTTGTCACAACTGGTGTTAGGCTAATACCCCTGTGGTTAGAACAGTCTGTGCGACTGTCCTTCTTGTATATTGCCACTATAATCGATTCGCTCCAATTAGCCGGGACACTCTCTTCGTTCCAGATACGTTCGAATAAGGAGGTCAGTGCTTTGCAGAGGATCTCAGCTCCATCCTTAAATAGTGCAGGTGGTAGGGAATCCGGGCCAGCGGCACGAAAACGATTAAGGGCTGTGATCGCGTTTCGGACCTCGGCCTCTGACGGAGGCTCTAAACTAACCGTCCATGGCTCGTCATGCATCACCTGAGTAGGAAGAGGTCCGGGAGCAGGGGGCCAGATGAACTGATCTTGAAAGTGTTCAGCCCAACGAGCCGTACGGCGCACACGCGCGGTCTCTGATTGTCTCACTGACACCGGGATTCCTGGGACCAGTGCTGTGGATCAGCTGGAAGAGCTTGCGGTAACTGCCTACTGCTCCTGCCTCCTCCATTTCTTGAGCACAACTGATCCACCAGGCTTCTTTGTCAGCACGCAGGCTCTGCTTTAGTTCACGCCTAATACCCCGTCTGGTCACGAGTTCAGGGCGAGCTGGGAGGTTTCTTCTGGATTCTAACAGGTTCACCGACCTTTCCGATATCTAGTGACTGATGCGATGACAATGGATAGTATCTCAAGCAGATGCTCCTGCTTTGTGCATGACGGCCGAGATCCTATTCCATTGAAGCTCAGTGTCATTAGGACAAGACAGCGGATGTTCGGTATACTGTGCATCTTGATAGGCTTGCCTGACCGAGGACTGAGACACTTTCTCCTTTGCCAATCTTAGGGGACACTTGATGCGCCTCCCGGTAAAGTTCATAGAGAAACCACAACGTACCAAGGCATGATCAGAGTCGACACAGATACTCCAGTATGAGCGGCAATCCAGGATGGAACCACGCCACTTGTAACTTTTGGTTGTGTGGTCAATTTGGGTCCATCGCTGGCCAGCTACAGGAGGACGCCAAGTGGCACTTCGGCGCCCACTGTGTCTAAAAGCAGTGCTAGTAAGGAACAACAGGTGCTCCGCACACAGTTGCAGCAGTCGCTCACCGTTGTCAGTCCATTTGGAGTTAAGCCCAAAATTACCACCCATTTGAGCTTCTGAAGAGCTCAGACGCCCTACTTTTGCGTTCATATCCCCTGCAAGTACTATAATATTTGACCCAGTAGCATTGCGTAGTAGCGCGTTCAGTTTGTGATAAAATGTGTCATTGAGAGCATTAGAACTGCAGTCGGTGGGAGCATAAGCGGAAATCACAAAGAAACAACGTTTTGTACTATTTCGTGAATCAACCTTAGCTGACGTCGTAAAAAAATGGGCTGCACATAAACGGCTGTACACCGGAATCCAATCAACAAACGATAGCACAGCGTTGCAGCTTAACGTGATACCTACACCAGCTTGACCAGTGAGTGCTGCATCGGCATATCCGGATGCGTGAAACCAATAACGAGAGGATAAGCCGGGTGCAGTTAATTCAATAACCCCGTTAGGGTCATTCATCCTAGTTTCGGACACACAACAAACGTCAATACCCAGTGTGTCCAAGGCCCGTGCGAGTGCAGCCTGTTTACCTGTTTTTATTAGAGTGCGAACATTGAATGTCGCCATGGAAACAGGATAGCGTGGCCTTATAAGGGACTTTTGCCGGTAGGCTTCCGATAGGTGCGATGGGATGGTGGCTGCAGATGGTTCTACTCCAGTGGCACTTCTGTTGCTGTCAATTAAGCTGGGAATTATAGAAGGAAGGTTATTAATGGGGGCCGGGATGGGAGTAAGAGAAAAAGGTGGAAAAGAAAGAAGGGAGGCGCCAGAAGTAGCATACTGTCGCTTATCCGCCCTGCTGTATGCAACAGATAAGGCGGCCCTTGATAATCTGCGCGACGGTCGATGCAAGATGAAGTTTATGTTTGAAGAAAATGTCGTGGTTGTATGTGGGCTAAGATGCTGCCAGGGTGCCCAGACCTAGAGAGGAGGACGATTAGGGTTTTCATCCAAAGTCTTTGGCGCAAAAGCCTCTCCGCAAGGCAGCGGGGAGGTGGTAATGATTTAGTTTTACAGAAATGGACGCCATCCCATTTCAAAACCCTAACCTGGAGAACAAGGAGACTGAGTTGGTCTGACCTCTCAGCATTGACCAACCTGGTAGGAGTAGCTCTCAAGGTGCCCGGAGGCATCACACCGTATGGCTGAATGGGTCAATGAGGTACGCAAACGGTCGCACCATGTTAAGGTCCATCGGGGGAAGGCAGTAGAGGTTATCTTCATTGCTTCAAGTAACGCCTTCAATAAAGTGAATTATGAGGTCCTGATCGACAGGCTGATGCTTCGTGGTGTTGGTGGCGCGCGGCACTAGTGATTTAGTGACTTCCTTATTGGGAGAAAATAGCGGGTACTGGTGGATGACCACCTAACTGAACGGTACCCGTCAACTAGCGGCGTACCCAAGGGCATAGTACTGGGACCCATCTTACCCCTGATCCACATCAACAAAATACCTCAAATTCTTTGGTCGGTCTGCGTATTATTTGGGGGACGACCTAAAGGTTTGGAGGATTAGTGGTTCTCCCGGAGACTGTGAAGTCCTTCAGCAGGATCTCGACCGCCTATGTTGGTAATCTGTAGAAGTTCACCTACATGATAACACCGTCAGGTGCTCGTTTATAAGCTTGGGAAGGGGTAACTCGCCACTCGCTGCATCCCACCAGTTCCTTAAAGGATCACGGCCAACTCTAACGGCGTAAAATGAAGTCGGTCGACAACAAGAACCGACCGTACGCAAACGGAGTACCCCTGCTTTGGTCACTTCGACTCAGCTTCTGCACTTGGTCTGAAGAGATGGTCGCCCGTCTTTTTCCTTCTATAATAACACCGGGGCTTTAGTACGGCTCATTCGTGTCCATTTTCCGATCACCATAACTGAGGTGCAGAGACTGGAAAGGATCCCGCATGTAGCTCTTCGACTCATTCATAGTTTACGGGGTATGTCTTACGAGGACCGATGTACGAAATAAGGGTTTTATGCACTGTCACCTCATCGGCTTCGAGTTCATCTCATTATGACGCACCGGATACCGCACGTGCGTCACTTCCATAGATGGAAGCCGCTGCTGTACGTTCGCGCACCAATGGAACAACGGTTTATTA
>OX104064.1:205507347-205527431 GCA_944474145.2 Dicrocoelium dendriticum | reverse complement strand
TGGTAGGCGCCAAGTCACCCTTCGGCGGGTGCTGTGTCTGAAATTAGTGCTCGCAAGAAATAAGCGAACATCCTCACACAAATGAAGTAGCCGCTCACCGTTATCATTACGGGAGCCTATACCATGTTGACCGCCCAGATGCAGCTCATCTGTGGATCAGGGTCAATCAGTGAATGTTATTCATTGACCAAACTGGGTGCCGTTGGTCCGTCTCGCCTTCCGGGTTGGAGTCCACGTGACTCACCTTGTGCTTGGCTCGAGACTTTACAGGACATGGCTCGCAACCGACATCAGTGGCGCGTCTGCTGCCGTCTCCTAATCGGATTGTCTGTTTAAAGTGTGTTTGGTGCTGAGTCATCTGCGGGGTAATGGCTGATTATGACGCGTGGCAGTGAAAGCCGCAAGGAAGCTGTTTCGCCGATGCCGCCTTATCTTTGCACGATAGCCAGCTGTTTGTGACGGTATGTTGTTAACACAAGGTGTAGGCGCCTTGACCCTGAATGTTTGCTTAGGGCATTAAGGTTTTCAGGTAAATCCCCCTTCTCTCCCCTTTCTTATTCTTTATTTCATAGGTCCTCATGGTTGTATGGCAGCGAAGCATCAGTTCAAATGGCTGATGTACTGCTGTTGATGATGATGATGATGATGATTCATTGACTTCTCCAAAATGTTTAACTCGGTCCCGCATATTCGTCTTTCCCTTAAGCTCCGTTCCTACTTAGTATCCGGGCAGGCGCTTTGATGGCTATCCGCATTTCTCGAAGGGCGTGAGATGTATCTTCAGGTGGGCTCCAGGCAGTTCTGATCAGTGTCACGCAGGAATCAGTTCTTGGTCCTCTGCTATTTGCCATGTACGTAAATAAACTGCCAGAAATGCTGTGGCTGCCTACCCTCATGTTCGCCGACGACTTGTAGTTTTACTGCACGGTGAGCGACACCGATGGCTCCCAACTTCTGTAACAGGCACTTGACAGACTGCTTGATTAGTACGTTCTCTGTCAGATACCAGTAAACTACAGCAAGTGTTCAGTTTTGCGCATAGAATCAAATGGTTCGACAACGCACTACATGCTTGGCGATAATGAAATCCCTCCTGAATCTTAACAAATTGAATTAGGGATTATTTTGTCTCAGGACTTTACATCCAGCGAGAACTGGAAGAAAGCGTTTTGCAGGGGTTTGCGAACCCTCTGGTTGATCCGTAGATCATTCGGGATCCTAACGGAAGAAATGTTCTTTAAATTGTTTGCCACCCTTGTTAAACCACACCTGGAGTATTGCCTCAATGCTTGTCCTCCCTGCCTGATTCGTGACAGGATGGCGGTAAAGCGAGTTTTGGCAATCGGAACCATAATAGTCCACCGGTTGCGGCACCTGTCCTATCCTGACACATTGCTCAAGCTAAGGATGTTTTCGTTACCTTATCGTCGTCTTCGTGGCGACCTGATTCTCACTTCTCGTATACTGACGGGGCGGATAGGTCCAGACCTCTCTTGACTTTTTCACCCTACACATTTACCTACTCTCCGCGGGAGATTCCTGAAGAGCAAGCTGGATTTCGTCGAGGTCGTGGCTGCATTGACCACAACTTTACCTTGCGTCAGTTGTTGGAGCACCGTCACACATATTGGCGGCCCACCATAATCGTGTTTCTGTACATCAAAGGTGCCTTCGATTCGGTTGATCGATGTGCCCTTTGGAATTGTCTACTCAGAAAAGGTGTACCTGAGAAATATGTAAATATTATCCGAGCATTGTATGCGCTAGCTCGGGCAGAGTGAGGGCTTACGGCAAGCTGTCGACACCCTTTAATATCTCCAGCGGCGTGAGACAAGGATGCCCGCTGTCACCTTTCCTCTCCAACTTCGCTGTTGACGAAGTCATGGAAATCGCGTTCACAGGACACGACCTGGAAGGTGTGGATCTGCTCCCAGGAGAACGACTTCTTGACTTAGAGTATGCTGATGATCATGCTCTAATCTGTGGCAACTCACAAACGTGTCAAGCGGTACTGGACAGATTAGCACTAGCTATCCGTCACTTCGGGCTTTGCTTTGCACCCTTGAAGTGCAAAGCGTCCCTTCAAGATTGGTTTGGACCGCCTCATGTGCTTACCCTCGGTGGGGATTAGCTAGCATTCGTTTAAGAATTCAACTACCTTGTTAGTTGTATCAGCGTCCTTGAGTTAAAACATGAAATCCTGGTCTTTATAACAAAAGCTTGAGGCTCTTCTGCTAACCTTCGCTACCTATGGCGCCGGCAGGACATCACTCTTGCCCTGAAGGGTAGAGTGTACGACGCAGCAGTACGTTCGACCCTAATGTACGGTGCTGAAACCTGGCCCCTTAGAGCAGCGGACCTGAAGAGGCTAGTCACCTTCCACCACCGGTGCCTTCGCAAATTAGCTCACCGAGTTAGCAACGAGCCTGTTCGACGACTAGTTTACGGCACAGGAAAAGGAAATGAACAGCTCAACACCGTTATTTCACGCACCAGGCTCCGGTTGCTCGGCCACGCGTTACGCATGTCAGCCCACCGACTCCCGCGATGTGCGTTGTTTGCGCTCCGGAGGTGTGAATGGAAGAAGAGGGGTGGCCAAGCGATGACTTGGTCCAAAGGAATGAAGGCCCTCACTTCTGAGTTGGCCTCAGTTGGAACGTCTCGGCTCCCTGGTTGGGGTCCGAAAGACGATGAACACGTTTGTTTGGACACACTTGCTGATATGGCTAGGAGCCGACCTCAGTGGTCGTGCTGTGAGTTTCTGTGTCCCACCCCTTCCCCCTTTGCCCCCCCCCCTCCAACCACGATCTCATTATTTAACCTTATATAATTTTGCATAGTATTTTTGTTGCTGCACAGTAGCCGGCTGGTAGCTAATCGGAACGATGCCGA
The DNA here is from genome assembly GCA_944474145.2 of Dicrocoelium dendriticum. Taxonomy (NCBI): domain Eukaryota; kingdom Metazoa; phylum Platyhelminthes; class Trematoda; order Plagiorchiida; family Dicrocoeliidae; genus Dicrocoelium; species Dicrocoelium dendriticum. Next base: position 205,524,539 of record OX104064.1, on the reverse strand, counting down.
TCCGTTACCGGTAGCTCAGCCGGCTTGCACCAGTGGCCTTTTTTCTCCTTTTTTCTGTGTATTGCGGCACAGTAGCTGAGGTATTCCCCACCTCTAGCTAACGTGTGTGATGATGATGATAACTCTCCGCGGGCATCCGATGAAATTGCACAAACTCAGATCTGATTAGCTTCGGGCTGACACTCGTTTGTCACACTGAGTGATAGATTCTTGGAACGCGCTACCTGAGGACGCAGTATTGTCATGCACGGTGACAGTTTAAACTTCGCCTCGACACCCTCAAATTGCAGCTCTGAATCTCCTCTCTCTCCTCCTTTTAATTTAGTTTCTGTTTGCTCTCCAGCTATCTTCCTTTTTATTCACTCTTACTCACTCCTCATTCTCCCCCTTCGTAGCTTTCCACTTTTTACCTGATTTACAATTTTCTGTTCCTCTTTTTTATTTCACGCGGCCGATGCAGCGGGGACTGCTAGCGCAGGGCACGTGGGTTTTGATTGGTTGACCATGATTTGGTTTGTACATGTTGATTTGGCTCCCACAACTTGCCGATCTGGCCACCGCATTCTCACGTGGGTCAACGACGCATACAGGGTGGAACGACGATAGGAATTTCCTTTTGTTCCTGTTCCATTTGCATTCGAATTAGTATAGTGCTTCTAGTAGTTGGCATCGTGGACCCTGAGGCCGCGACGTGGGGTAACGCTATACACCATCTACACGTAGCATTTTGGCTTGCTTCTAACTCTACGTTATCATTGCTTAACCGCGTCGAGGTTTCTCCCAACTAGGTTCATAATTCATTGGTTTATTAGTGTGTAGAGAGCCGGAGGGGAGACAGTTGTCAGCTTCCTCAATTCCTATTCATTCAAGTTTGACGCAACTGGCCGCGAAGCTGCATTCCTTTAGGGATCATTGCAGTTGTAGTAGGAGCAGCAAAACCCTGCCGTCTTCATCAGATTGCAGTCAAGCAGCCGTTTGGAACTTTCCTGCCGGTGCATCAGCCATGATCTACGGTAGGCTGTTCCAATCATTCGCCAAACGAATAGTTGGGGAAGCCTCTGGACATACGTGAAGTAATCGGCTCTTGTACAACCCACTCGTGTCGAGCTGTCCACGTTGACCCTAGTGTTTTTGTGCCTCCTTCGCAAGTTCTCTTATGAGCCATCGGGTGTAGATAAGATCGTCATGACGCCGACGATAATCCATGGAGAATAGGTTCAGCATTCGGAATCATTGACTTATCCAAAGCTTTTGACACCGTTCCACATTCGCGCCTTTTATACAAGCTGAATTCCTATGGTATTTCTGGACCAGTCTTACGATGGATTTCAGCTTTCCTTATCGGAAGGGAAATGTGTGTGCAGGTTGGTTCAAGCCTGTCCTTCCACCAATGTGTTCTCAGTGGCGTTCTGCAAGGTTCGGTTCTTGGCCCCCTTCTCTTCACTTTATACGTTAATGACCTACCTGATGAATTGGGTATGCCATCCCTAATGTTTGCGGGTGACTTGAAACTCTGGTTCACGAAAGACGATCCGATTGGTCCACTGACTCTACAGGGGGCTCTGGATAAACTTTGGGACTGGTCAGTTTTGTGGCAGTTGCCCGTTAATTTAGCGAAATGTTCCGTTTTACGCGTTGGTCCGAATGACCCGCTGACACGTTATTTGCTTGGCGGTAACGAGGTACCGCGAGTTCAACTTCAATTCGACCTCGGTGTTTTGCTGTCATCCGACTTTAAGTCCAGTGAACACTGGACGACAGCTGCTCGCAAAGGTTTCAACATGTGGATGATCCGCAGGTCATTCGGGATCATGACCACCGAAATGTTCGTTAGACTATTTTCGGCTTTTGTAAGGCCGCGCTTGGAATACTGCGTTCAGGCTGATCCTTCATGCCTGATTCGTGATAAGGTGTCAGTTGAACGAGTCCTGCGGTCCGGGACGAAAATGGTGCACGGATTAAAGAAACTGACGTACCCGGAGAGGCTAAGTAAATTAAATATGTTTTCCATGTATTACAGGCGGCTTCGAGGCGACTTGATCCTTACATACCGTATATTGATGAGTCAGACTGGTCCTGATTTGACTGGACTGTTTCGCCCAACTCGAATGCCAACCCTTCGTGGCCACCCATTAAAGTTGCACAAACCCCGGTCTGACCGGGTTTGGGTAGCTTTTCGGTCATCGCGTAGGGTCATAGCTTATTGGAACGCATTGCCTGCAGACGTCGTGATGGCACCGACGGTGAAAGAGTTTGAGCATCGACTTGACGCTCTCGGTCTGCAGTTTAGAGTCTTCCCCTTCATATCTTAAACTTTTCTTCGTCTGCTACGGCCTACGCTTCTTCAACTCATTTTAACTTACATCTTAATATTGCCTACGATGTTCGATATCATCGTCATCAACAGCTGTACATCAGCTATTTGAACTGATGCTCCACTGCCATACAACCATGAGGACCTATGAAATAATGCCCTAAGCAAACATTCAGGGTCAAGGCGCCTACACCTTGTGTAGACAACACACCATCGCAAACAGCTGGCTATCGTGCAAAGATAAGGCGGCATCGGCGAGACAGCTTCCTTGTGGCTTTCACTGCCACGCGTCATAATCAGCCATTACCCCGCAGATAACTCAGCACCAAACACACTTTAAACAGGCAATCCGATTAGAAGACGGCAGCAGACGCGCCACTGGTGTCGGTTGCGAGCCATGTCCTGTAAAGTCTCGAGCCAAGCACAAGGTGAGTCACGTGGACTCCAACCCGGAAGGCGAGACGGACCAACGGCACCCAGTTTGGTCGTCAGTGACTTCATTTCCCACTGCCAAGTCAACTTCTGTCCACCTCGAGCCTTGCGCCATCCTACACCTGGTAGACTGAACAAGGCCCTCCTAGGTAAGCGGTGACCAGGCATACGTAGCACGTGCCCGAGCCAACGCAACTTATTCAGTGCTATCTGTTGTTCTAGGGAGCTTGCATGATTATCACTACCTAGTACTCGCCTACGCACATCATTGCGGACACGTTGGTGCCATCCGACACCAGCAATGCTTCGCAAACAACGATGATCAAAGACTTGAAGGCGCCGCAGATCTTCAGACAGAAGGGGCCAAGTTTCACTACCATACAGCAGAACTGCCCTCACTGTGGCCTTGTATATACGACCTTTCAGACGGAGGGAAACTCCCTTCTGTCGCCAAAGATGACGCGGGTTCAAGAAGACAGCTCTGGCCTTTGCAATGCGTGAGCTGACGTCAGTTTCTATGCGCCCGTCGTTGCTGATGCAGCTGCCAAGATAAGTGAATTGATCAACCACCTCGAGTTCCTCGTTAGCAAGGGTCAAGGCGTCAACAAGTGGATGGTGGTCCTGCAGCAACACTTTGCACTTTGAAGGTGCGAAGTGTATACCAAATAAAGGGACCACTCTGGATAGGCTATTCAGGGTTGATTGTGCCGCCTCAACATCGTCGAAAAGCAAGACGATATCGTCCGCATAATCTAGATCAACTAACCTTTCACCAGGCAGCACTTCAACGCCTACATCGTGAGATTCCGCAAGGGAACACTCCATGATAGAATCCACAACGAAATTGCGCAAAAACGGGGAAATCAGACAACCCTGACGAACGCCACTTGTAGTTGAAAAACTATCCGATAGGACATTATAGACCCTGACGCGGCCTGTAGTGTTCGAGTATAGAGCACGAAGGATGTTCACATATTTCGTGGGAACATTTTCGCGCAAGTAATTCGAACAGAATCGATCGATCTACTGAATCGAACGCACTCTTGAAATCGAGGAACACAGCTATTGTCGGTCTGCGGTATGCGTGGTGCTGCTCTAGCACCTGCCGCAAAGTAAATATATGGTCTATACAGCCACGTCCTGGGCGGAAACCGGCCTGCTCTTCCCTAATCCGAGATTCCCGTTCTAGAGTGAGGCGACGAACAATAATCGAGGCCAGTAATTTTGTCACAACTGGCGTTAGGCTAATACCCCTGTGGTTCGCACAGTCTGTGCGACTGCCCTTCTTGTGTATTGCCACTATAATCGATTCGCTCCAATTAGCCGGCACACTTTCGTTCCAGATACGTTCGAATAGGGAGGTCAGCGCCCTGCAGAGAACCTCACCTCCATCCTTAAATAGTGCAGGTGGGAGGCAATCCGGGCCAGCGGCACGAAAACGATTGAGGGCTGTGATCGCGCTTCGGACCTCGGCCTCCGACGGAGGCTCTAAACTAACCGTCCATGGCTCGTCCTGCATCACCTGAGAAAGAAGGGGTTCGGGAGCAGGGGGCCAACTGAACTGATCTTGAAAGTGTTCCGCCCAACGAGCCATGCGGCGCTCCTTATTGTGTATTAGCGCACCCGCGCTGTCTCTTATTGTCTCACTGACGCCTGAGTTCCTGGGACCAGTGGTGCGGATAAGCTGGAAGAGTTTGCGGTAATTGCCTACTGCTCCTGCCTCCTCCATTTCTTGAGCCCGACTGGTCCACCAGGCTCCCTTGTCAGCACGTACGCTCCGCTTTAGTTCACGCCTAATAGCCCGTCTGGTCATATTGTGTTCAGAACCAGCCGGGAGGTGTCTTCTAGCTTTCAACAGGTTCACGGACCTCTCGGATATCCAGTGACTGGTGCGGTGACGACTGATCGTGCCGCAAACAGATGCTCCTGCGTCGTGCATAGCGGCCGAGATCCTATTCCACTGAAGTTCAGTGTCATTTGGACAAGACAGCGAGAGTTCGCTATGCAGTGTTTCTTGATAAGCTTGCCTGACCGAGGGCTGGGACAATCTCTCCGTTGCCAATCGGGGGAGACGCTTTGTGCGCCTTCCGGTAAAGTTCTTGGAGAAACGACAGCGCACCAAGTCATGATCAGAGTCCACACAGGTACTCCAGTACGAGCGGCAATCCAGCATGCAACCGCGCCACCTGTAACTTATGGCTATGTGGTCAATTTGGGTCCATCGCTGGCCAGCTACAGATGGACGCCAAGTGGCGCTTCGGCGCCCACTGTGTCTAAAAGCAGTGCTAGTAAGAAACAACTGGCGCTCCGCACACAGTTGCAGCAGATGCTCGCCGTGGTCAGTCCGTTCGGAGTTCAGTCCATACTTACCACCCAGCTGAGCTTCTGAAGAGCTCAGACGCCCTACTTGTGCGTTCATATCTCCTGCAAGTACTATAATATCTGAACTAGTAGCACTGCGTAGCAGCATGTTCATTTCGTGATAGAAAGTGTCCTTGACTGCATTAGAACTGCAGTCGGTGGGAGCATAAACGGAAATCACAAACAAACAGCGTTTTGTTTTACTTCGCGAATTCACCTTAGCTGATGTCGTCAAACGGGCTGCACATAAACGGCTGTTCACCGGAATCCAATCAACCAACGATGACTCAGCCTTGGAGCTGAGAATGATACCTACACCAGCTTGACCCGTGAGTGCCGCATCGGCGTCTCCGGATGCGTGCAACCAATAACGAGAGGATAAGCCGGGTGCAGTCAATTCGATAACCCCGTTAGAGTCATTAATCCTAGTTTCGGACACACACATCAGCACCCAGTGTGTCCAAGGTGCGTGCGAGTGCGGCCTGCTGACCTGTTTGTCTTAGAGTGCGGACGTTGAATGTCGCCATGGAAACGGGACAGCGTGGCCTTATAAGGGACTTTTGCCGATAGGTGCTGTGGGATGGTGGCAGCAGATGGTTCTACTCCAGTAGCACTTCGGTTGCTGTCAATTAAGCTGGGAATTATAGAAGGAAGGTTAGTAGTGGGGGCCGGGATGGGAGTAAGCGAAAAAGGTGGAAAAGAAAGAAGGGAGGCGCCAGAAGTAGCATGTTTTCGCTTATCCGCCCTGCCGGCCGGTGGCCGAGTGGTCTGCACGTTTGCTTTGCAACCATAAGGTCACCGGTTCGAATCCGCGTAGGAGTGGGCTTCCTCGCGGTATACTCAGCCCGCGTGCGACTGGTGGTAGTCGCGCGGCAGCGAAGCGCCGTTACGGCGTACAGCTGACACATTATTATTAGGTTTGGCTTGCCGAACAACCCTTGTGGTGCCAGCTGGGTGGTTCGGGATTATCCCGTTCCAGCGAACGGTTCGGCGGCAGTGTTCCAGGACGTGGTGGGTTTTCGCCTGGCAAGCGTTCCCCCTATAAAAAGCCACCTATGTCCGTTTAACAACACTGTGACGTGGCGGATGTGACTCGCCACTAAATAAAGTCACTGCCCCTTGCCTCTCTCTGAGTGGCATTGTAATTCAAGGATGCGTTGGGCCGCTGGTCCTATGCGGTCCTAAAGGCGTATGAACCATTTGTTTGGTCGCCGGCTCCCAATGAGTTGCGATACCCTCATATCGCCCTGCTGCCTTGTAGGTTAGATCCTTGATCAAAGGCTCGGGGTGGGGCCCCCTAAGACAACCCTCTACTTCGGCCTGGGCAACTGGGTAGTATCTCGCCCACTGACGAACCATGGACTTACAACACGACCATTCACCCTCTGTCTTGCTGCTGCCATGCTATTCACTCATGTTACTATGCCAACTGCACAAGTACACGCCACCATTTTACCTACCCTTCCCGTGTACCATTCACACCCATTTTTACCTGCTTCATCTACAACGATCAATCCCACCTACACTGATAAACCTGTTCCCGTGACATCTGCCAACTCAACCACACAGTACTCAACAGAGAGTTGCCGGTCCCAAAGTCGCCCATCTTCGCTCCTGCAACCCGGAACTCAGTTCAAACTTGAAGCTTTTAACGTACGCACATTCCTGCAGATCGGTCAGCAAGCTGGAGTTGCACGCACGCTAGAGACCCTTGGAATTGATATCTGCTGCCTGACTGAAACACGACTCCAGGACTCTAACTCGGTCTACCAGCTAGTGTCACCGCTCCACCCACGCACCCGGTTCCATCTCCGCCTCTCTGGTGATGCCGAGTCTGCCGCATCTGGGCAAGCTGGTGTTGGAATCGCCCTCAGTGCTAAAGCCGAGACTGTTTTGATTGATTGGATTCCGATCAATAGCCGCCTTTGTGCGATGAGGATCCATGGCTCTTGTAAAGTCAGCAGACGTCGAGTCGAAAAGCGTGCTGTCTTCGTGATCTCTGCCTACGCGCCCACTGACTGTAGCTCAGACATCGTCAAAGACCAGTTCTACCTTTCGCCGATGATATCGCCTTGCTGGGGGACGACCCACAATCCGTCCATAGCGCTCTGGACCGCTTGGCGATGGAGGCGTCTAAGTACGGCCTATGCTTCACTCCGGGAAAATGTAAAACGCTGCTCCAGGATTGGCAGGTGCCTGAACCCGCGCTCACCATTGCTGGACATGTCCTGGAGCAAGTCCCTTGCTTTACTTACCCAGGGAGTTGCATCACGGCTGGTGGCGGTGTTGGAGATGAATTCTCACAACGGATTGCAAAGGCCCGCCTTGCATTCATCAAACTGAGACATCTATGGCGTCGTCGTGATGTCAGTCTCAAGCTCAAGGGCAGGGTGTACAATGCTTCCGTCCGTGCAGTACTCTTGTACGGCTGTGAGACTTGGCCTATTCGCTCGGAAGATATGAAGCGGCTATCAGTCTTTGATAATCGCTGTCTACGAAGTATTGCTAGGGTGTGGTGGCAACACCACGTAAGCAACGCACAGGTGAGAGACCGCGTGTTTGGGGCGAATAGTGCCAGTCTTCAAGACGCTATTCTCCGACATCGCATACGCTGGCTCGGGCATGTTCTGCGCATGCCAGCCCATCGCCTTCCACGTCGAGCGCTATTTGCACTCCCAGGGAGCGATTGGAAAAAGTGCCGCGGTGGACAGCCGATGACGTGGAGCAGGAGTATGAAGAAGGCGACCTCAAGTTTGGCAGCAGTCGGACCAGTCCGCCTTCCAGGTTGGGGACCACGAGATGCTGAATTACAGTGGTTGGAAACATTGGACGTCATGGCCCGCAACAGACATCAGTGGCGGCAATGTTGTTCCGCAATTTCACCATCCCTTTGATGCACACAAAAACTCACAAAACAAAACAAATACAAAATGGCGTGTGTAAAACCAAAAAATCGTTTCCCATATTTTTAATCGCATTAGTGTTCCCATCTTCTTCACCTTTTTCTTCTGCCGTGGTTCTGATGGCACAATGTCTGTTAACAGACTGGGAATAAATATATCCGCCCTGCTGTATACAGCAGATAAGGTGACCCTTGATAATCTGCGCGACGGCCGATGCAGGATGAAGTTTATGTTCGAAGAAAATGTCATGGTTGTATGTGGGCTGGGATACTGCCAGGGCGCCCAGACCTAGACGGGAGAACGATTAGGGTCCTCATCCAAAGCCTTTGGCTCAAAAGCCTGTCCGCGAGGCAGCGGGGTGGCAGTGATTTAGTTTTACAGAAATGGACGCCATCCCATTTCAAATCCCCAACCTGGAGGACCAGGAGACTGAGTTTGTCTGACCTCTCACCATTGACCAACCTGGTAGGAGTAGCTATCAAGATGCTCGGAGGCATCACCCAGTATAGCTCAGTGGGTCAATGAGGTACGCAAACCGTCGCACCACGTTAAGGTCCAGTCTCGTTACGACGGACGATGTTCCATAAGCTTGTCTTCTCCCCTGTTTCATTTCCTTTACTGACACTACTGTTTTCTTTTATTCTTCACGTGGCCGGCACAGCGGGGACTGCCAGTGCAGGGCACCTGGGCATTGTTTGGTTGACCATGTGAATCGTGTGTGTTTATTTGGCTCTCCTTTGGCACATCAAGGCACCGGTTTCCCTGTTAGATCAGCGACGTTTACGAAGGTGGAACATTCGCGGCATTTTCCCACTGTTCCGGTCCCACTTGAACTTGAACTTGTAAGCATGATCTCGAATCACCATGACAGATTTCGAGCCGCGCCTCTGAACCCTTTCTAGCAAGTCGCATTTGGTTTCCTGGAGAGAATAGGTAACTGTTAGCCTATACATCATTATCGGGTGAACATGTGATGTGAATAGAATTTTTAAAATTGCCGGAGTGATACGGGTAAACAACCTACGTAGAGCACCCAGCGTCCTGTTTGCGACAGTGACCTTCCTCAAGGTGTCTTGAAATATCCTTCTCTTGCATACCATTCTTGAGATATTTGAAATGGTGGTATGCCCCGAACGAATCCAGGTTACCACTCGGGAGAACAGCACATTTCTCGCGGTTTCCTGGTTGTTGCCACTTGCTGGACCAATCGTGTAGCTGGTCTAGCGCCGTTCGGAGTCTGTCAGTGTCTTTAAGGCTACCTACTGACCATAGCTTGAAATCATCAGCGCAGACGGCTTAAAGAGCTGCAGGAAGGTCATCAATGTATAGCTTGTAAAGTTCCGGCCCAAGGACAGTGTTGTGAGACTCCGCTTGTCATAGACACAGTGCTCAATACAGTGAATCAGCTGGCCACCTGATATGTGGCGATCAAAATGGAAGGTTTCCGTTCCTTATGCCTCTTGCTGCAAAGGAGAAACTTTGGTTTAATTCATTCGATGTCTAGCAAACTTGAGAAGTACTCCGCATGCATCTGCGGTCAAGCACACTAAGTCTCTTTTTCTTTACGTGAAGTTGCCTGATCTGTGATCCTCACGCTAGCGGTGTTTACACAGCAACGTTATACATGTGCAACCTTAATGCAATATTAGTAATTAAAGTAGAAAGTATTCACCATAACGTATAAAGTATAAGCATTTTTCTAAGCCAATTTATTAAAAATATCTGCCGTCCACTAAGAGTATCGTCCTGGACTACTTAATTAATCTCCTATTCTGCCGACAGGTGAGTCACGCAAGTTTAATGTGGAACGCATTCTTAATATAATGAAATAAGTAACAATTCGGGTTTGTGGGTTCCCGAGCAGTTGATACGTTATCGCAACGACTATTAAGTGGTTTCTTTAACAGCGAAGAATTTGTAAAATCATAGGAAACTTTTGCAGAAATGTGGTACCTATGAATTATTATTATAATCGAGCAGATGGACAGAGAGCCTCCCATGGGAGCTTGGTTTTGGTCACTCGCAAAGGAGCAACAAGTTATGAAGCTAAATGGCTTTATATGTCCAAGGATGTTGTTAACTATTATTCTAAATCCTTATCGGCGCCGTTTCTTGTATAAAAGCTTTCCTGTTTAACCGTACATTCTGTTGGCGAAACTGCTCTTTAGAGCGCCATGATGACGAATTATCGTGCCGTCGTAGTACGTACATACAAGTCTGGAATCGTTTTCTTCGTATCGTTGACGGAATATGCATCGCGCCGGCGCGAGTAGGGAAAACGTGTGCCCTAGAGTAAGTGTGGTAACTCCCTAAGCGACCAAACTTTTGGCTCTCAGCAGTCCAAAGGTACACCTTAAGGACGATATGTTGGGCACCCAAAATATTTTCCAACGCCCCCTAAAAACCGAAATGAAATTTTCACGGTTGCAAGCTCGTAAACATTAATCGGAAATCTACCTACTAGTTGTAATTACGCAATGCGGTAGCTGTAAGCCTAAACACTAAATAAATTTTATTGACCAAAACTTGTCCAAACAAAACTTAATTCGGATGACTTTTAGTCAAGCAGAATGTTTGGCCTGATGCAACCTCACCACACACAGTGTGTGCTACTGACGAAGCCTCTATACCATGAGCATAATGCCCGGAGTCCAGTGCTATTCCAACCCACCTGGATCCTATTCCATCACCACCAAATATGCCATTGATGGAGCCTATATACTACGTGCACGAGGCTTGGGGCCTTGCGCCGTTACAACCCATTTGGGTTCTATTACACTGGCACCAAATGTGTCATTGGTGGAGCAGCTATCCTAAGATCACAAGCCTTATAGCCAAGTGCTATTATAACCCACCTGGGTTCTATTACCTTGGCAGCAAATGTGCCAATGTTGGAGCCTTTATACTAAGAGCACCATTCTCGGAGCCTGGCGCGCAGCGCCACCGGCCTACTTTCCACTAAACTGATACCAAATTTGTCACTGATGGAGCTTATATACAACGAACACGAGCCTTGGAGCCTGGTGCACGGTGCAACCGACCTAGTTCCCACTACATTGACACGAACATGCCACTAATGGAGCCTATATACTAGGCGCACGAGCCTTGGAGCAGTGTACCATTGCAACCCACCGGAGTCCTATTGCATTGGCACCAAAGACGCCACTGATGGAGCATCTATACTAAGAACACCATCGTCGGAGCCTGGTGCACGGTGAAACCGGCCTAGCTGCTACTACGTTGACACCGAAGGTGCCACTGGCAGGGCTGTTATCCTAAGGTCACGAGTCTTGGAGTCTGGCGCGCAGTGCAACTTGGCATAGGTGCTTCCGCAAAACACCAAATGTGCCACTGATGGTGCACGATCCTTGGAGCCGTGTGCTATTGCGACCAAATTAAATTCCATTACCTTGGCATCAAATATGTCGCTGATGGAGCCGCTATCCCTAGACCAAGAGCCTTAGAGCCGTGTACTATTACAACCCACCTGGCTGGCTAGCCGAACAACCTCCTTGTGGTGCCAGCTGGGTGGTTCGGGTTTAACCCGTTCCAGCAAATAGTTCGGCGGCAGTGTTCCAGGACGTGGTGGGTTTTCGTCCGGCAAGCGTTCTCCCTATAAAAAGCCACAAATGTCTGCTTATCAACACTGTGACGTGGCGAATGTGACTCGCCACAAACTAAAGTCACTGGCCTGTGGACATCCGGAAAATGGTAGCCAACCCATGGACATCAATCGCTTATTCTCACATTCCTGCTGATAACAACCAGTCAAAAATGCTGTGGCACATTCAAAAATACAAGCTACCTTCATAGACAATTACATGCGTATATACACTCATACACTTACATTCACTGTTATGCCAAACATGTACTTTCTGTACATTTTTGATTACACTATGTTAGCTAAACATGATCATGCCTGTTAAGGTGTGCCTCGCATTGTCGAGAATAAAAGTTTATTTATTTATTTATTACCTTTGCACCTAATGTGCCAACGATGGAGCCTCTATACTATAAGCAGCTCTTCGTAGACTGGTGCACGGTGCAACCGGCCTAGTTCCTACTACCTTGACACAAAACACGCCACTGATGGATCCTATATACTACGAGCACGAGCCTTGGATCCGTGTGCTATTAAAACCCACCTGGATCCGATTACATTGATAACATGCATACCGCTAGTCCAGTTAATTGCAAAAACGCGGAAACCTCGATGATAACTATGCTTTGTATTGCTCATAAAGCAGCCAGAAAAGGTTCAGCGTTGTTCAATATATACTTGCCTTGGACACGCATGTCCTATGCAGGGTTTAAATAAATAAATCTTTTATTCTCAACAAGGTTAGGCACGCCTTTACAGGCATGATCATGTTGACATAACGATGCATGATCAAGAATGTGCAAAACTCCGATATGTTTGCCATAGCAGTTGGTGTTTGTGTATGGGGTATGTATGTATGTCATTGTGTGTGTATGTGTATGTAGCTGTGTATTTTGTGCTTGTAATTGTGCTGCTTCAATGTTTGATATTGTCATCAATATGCGAGTAGGAGATTGGTGTCCGTGGGTTGGCGAGAATTATCCGGATATCCACGGGGCAGTGACTTTATTTTATGGCGAGTCACGACCGCCACGTCACAGGACTGTTAAGCAGACATTTGTGGCTTTTTATAGGGAGAACGCTTGCCAGGCGAAAACCCACCACGTCCTGGAACACTGCCGCCGAACTATTTGCTGGAACGGGTTAAACCCGAACCACCCAGCTGGCACCACGAGGAGGTTGTTCGGCTAGCCAGTATTCATTGGCCAAAATCTAATAGTAGTGCGAACTTATAGTCTACTGTTAGGCAAATGAATGAGAGCTTTTATCCGAACAAGTCTTTTACTTCTTGGCGTTTTCTTTATTGGGCTTGCAGCCATGTCGCCGCTACAATAAGGTGAAGGTTGTTTAATTGGTGACCCAATTCTCGGTTGGATAAGTAACTTATTGCTTCAACGACACCTGAATGTAAGAGTTCGCGTCGTCATCTTTGACCCAATCGACGTTAAGTGCTCAGTGCGCCAAGGCTCAGTACTTGGTCCACGACTGTTCCTGATTAACATAAACGATCTCGCGACAGTAATCATTTCCAACTCCTTACTCTTCGCTGATGATCTCAAGATATGGCGAGCCATTAGAACAACCAGCGACAATGCAGTACTTAAGGATGATCTTGACAGGGTCTACGAATGGTCGACTCAGAACCTGCTTCAGTTCAAAGCTACAAAGTGCAAGATGTTGAGCATACGCCATTAAGCCACTTGCGAATACAGACTGGGGGAGCAAATATTGCAGCGCACTACAACGGAATGCGATCTAGGAATGGTGGTGCACGAAGATCTGGGCTGTTCCCGTCAGGCCGAGAAAGCCTCCAAAAAAGCTAACCAAAACCTTGGCCTTTTGCGGAGGGCATTCGGGCGCTTCGATCCTTCCATCTTTTCCCAGAAGCTGAACGCCTACATTCGGCCTCATTCTGAGTGCGCCATCCACGCTTGGCAGCCATGTCAGAAGCAAGACCTTACCGCTCTTGAACTGCCACAACGAAGGGCGACCAAGTACGTAAAGCGCCTGTTTCATCTCCCTTACCGATTGAGGCTGAAAACCCTCGGGGTCTACAGTGGACAATATCGACGCCTGCGTGGCCACTTGATAATGACTTATATGATTCTGAGGAATCCAGACCATTCTTGTTATCACCTACTAAAGCTGAATAGCAATACAACACTCAGAGGGCACCAGCTTAAGCTGGCCACACAATACAGCCGGTTGGAATGCCGCCGGAATTTCTTTTCCCTTCGTGTATGTGAACACGGGAACGCTCTTTCCACATACGTTGTTTCTTCCCCACGCTAACGGTATGCAAATTACGTCTGGATGATTCGCTTATCCACTTACATTACGCTATCTAATCAGAGATGTCCACGTTGAACAAACGCGAAAAAACGGTGCTTATTCTCAGCTTTTGTGTTTCACTATTTACACATTGCTGTTGTGGAATATGGTTTCGGATATATTACAACTACCTTCACATATTTACCTCAGTTCAAGAAAGCCGCGCACGAGTAAGCGTTGGTCGTTTCTCTTGTTCTTAAGACATGCGTTCCCCATATTACTTCCTATATTACTCTACAGTAACAATTCAGTACACATTCTACAACGTTTATATGAATAAGGGGCACTTGAATTCACTAGACGCTTAAATTGGCGATTTACATTTATGTTTACTTTCACTCCAACCGTCCTACAGGACTTGTAAAGCAATCGGTTTTTTATCTGTAATAGGTCATTGTTCATTGTTTATTAACTTTAACAACCCTGAAGTCTGCTGGATTGATGTAGCTTGCAGTTCGGCGGTGGGCACTTTTGATTCGGTTCTCCTCCAGCTAACCTTGCGACTGCCTTTGCGTCAGTTCGTGGACCTCCCCACTAGATACATGAGCAACCAAATTCCGTCTACCTTAGGTCACGTTTTTTCGAAGTCACACGATTTCGTAAGTGCTATTACCTACGGCTGTCCTCTAGGAATAAGTGACCATATCTGTATATCCTTTCGATGTGTTCTTAGTAAGTGTCATCAAGCTACCGCCGAGCTATCTCCAAATATTTAGCGGGTAGACTTTAACGCAATGTCAGACAAAGCTTCAGTTCTACGTTGCGCGATCACCGTGGCTGACACCTTTGAGACACCCTAGGAGAAATTTAAGGCATACCTCACCGAGATCTCTGCTCCCCACATCCCACTCATTAAGGTGCGAGTGACACTGGCGCAGCACACTTGGATAGATCATACAGGTAAATAGCTGCGCAGGAAGTGCTCTAACTGCTGATGAACTTACCAAGCGGCTTCAGCAAGCAGCGCCTACGAAAGCTGTCGAGCGGTTTGAAATAAATGTAAGCAACATCTTAGAACTCTTCAGCTTCAGTACGAGGTTGGTTTCTGCTGAAGCAGCCGTAACATATCCAGAGAAGCTTTGTGCTTAGGTGAAGAGACGCAGCGGTGCAAACTCGTCTATACCGGCTTTACTACGAGCGGGCGGGACCCGTGGGCATACCGACTATGAAAAGGCTTGTATACTTAGCGAACAGTATACGTTTGTCTTTTTCCTCCAGGCCTCTCGACCTCAGGTTGAGCTGGCTAGAAATGTCCCCGAGGCTCCTTGCCTAACTGAAAGCAGCATAACGGAGACACGAAACTTCGAACTATTGCAAGTGATAAATCCTTCCAAAGCTTCTGGCCCTGATTCAATTCATCCGAAGCTAATGTTTGAATTGGCCGCTGAGCTAAGCGGCCAACTGACATGCCTGTTTACAATATCGCCCGATAACTGTGACGTACCTACGGAATGGAAGGAGCAATCCTGTGTTCGATGTTTAAGGGCGCTGACAGAGCTCTGCCTACGAACTACCGGCCTGTCAGCTTGAAAAGCGCAGCAGTCAAGTTGGTTGAAAACCTGGTCGGGGATCCTTTGGAGTATCACCTGAGTAAATTTAACCTTCTCAGTACGGCACAACACGGAATCCGTAGGTGATTATCATGTCTGCGAGTGTCTTGAATATGCTCTGGGATAAGTCAGTCTTATGGTTGATGCCTATACATCAGGCGAAACGTTCCGTCCTCGGCATTGGATGTGCTAGTCCCTCACGCACTATGTAGTTGGTGGAAGTGAAATCCCTGTTGTCACTCAGTAGGTTGATCTAGGTATCATCCACATCTCAGTGCTTCAATCTAGGTCACTTGAAGGACGGTTGCTTGTAGAGGGTTCCGTATGATGTGGTTTATTCGTCGCTCCTTCGGTGTCCTAATGGCCAATAGCTATATGAAGCTGTTCTCAGCTTTTGTGCGACCACACTTAGAATACTGTATCCAGGCTTGTCCATAGTGTCTTGTAAAGAATGAAATGGAACTGGAGTGGGTTTTACGAGTGGTTACAAGATTAGTGCAGAGATTACGGGGGCCAACGTATCCTAAACGTTCGCTTGGCTTGGGTATGTACGCAATGCACCACCGCAGAATTAGAGGAGACTTGATCCCCACTTACTGCATTTTAACGGGTAGGATCGGTCCAAACCTGTCTTGGCTATTTAGTCCCGCCAGGCTGCGTAGTCTTCGAGGTCACCCGTTGAAGAGGTCCAAACTGCGTTCTGAACGGTTAAGGACGGAAACTCGCTTGACGCGCCGGGTTATGGAACGATGGAACTCGCTTCCGGAGCACGCCTTTAGGGAGTCTACGGTTGAAAGTTTCGAGCGTCATATAGATGAACTTGGATGACAGTACCAAACCCTCCCCTTCTAACCGGCCTGTAGCTTCAACTTTGCCCACGTTTTGTAATTTTTATTACACCTAGGTATTACAATTATTTAGCTGACATCCCTCTTCTTGTTTTCTTAGCTTACCCTTCACTCTTTTACTTCACGTAAACCGGCCTGGCATGACTGCTGGGTAGGAAAGTGTGGATAGTAATCGGTTGAACAGGGAGTGATGCAGTCTCTGTTTTATGCTTTTCATCATCTCAATCAGACCTACCAATTCCCGACCTAACGATACGCCAAAGAAGGGACACACACGGGATTATCCTCTCGTTCCGGTCCCAACTGAACTTGAAGGAATTTCCACCTTGATCCCTGTGACGAACAAGGGGCGATGGAGCGGACAAGGGATTTTATCCTCTGCCCTCTAGATTCCAATGAAAAAGAAACAAAACCACGCTGAAGTTTTATCCGCTATTAGGGGCTTCAGAATGTTGTGGTTAATACGCCGTTCTTTCGGGGTCTTAACTACCGATATATTTATGAAGCTGTTCTCAGCTTTCGTCCGGCCCCATCTGGAATACTGCGTCCAGGCTTGCCCGCCCTGCCTTGTTCGGGACAAAATGGAGCTTGAGAGGGTTTTGAGAGTAGGTACCAAATTGGTCGAGGGGATACGGGGGCAATCGTACCCCGAGCGTCTACTTAACTTGGGTATGTATTCAGTGCACTACCGACGGCTTCGAGGAGACCTAATCCTTACTTACCGCATTTTAACAGGGAAGGTTGGACCGGACTTGAGCTGGCTATTTAGCCCGGCTAGGTTGCCCTGTCTTCGCGGTCATCCCATGCAGCTACACAAGCCGCGTTCCGACAGGATCGGGCGGATAACTCGTC
>OX104064.1:205479093-205506849 GCA_944474145.2 Dicrocoelium dendriticum | reverse complement strand
CTGCATATGCTGATCGTGCAATACATTGAAAAGATGAATGTCTACATTGCTTGCTTCAATGCAATAATAAAAAGTACTTGCGTTATTAGTCAGTACAATGGCTACGCTACTGAAGTTTTAAATAAATATATAAATGGTATATTCCCGGTAGAAGGAGGCACACAAGTGAAGGTACGACTACATATGCCTACAAACATAGCTGCTTTGGAACAGTAAAAGTGTGGTTAAAATAAAGTACAACCAAAATTTTCGTAGTTTACTCACTTGAGAAGTTCGTGGGTTAATAGTGGGATTCCAGAACATTATGGCGCTGGTTTGCAAAAGAAATCAAGGTTATTACCATGGTGGCAATAGCCAACGGTCGGCATGATTTCGCCATGTTATAATCCATGGTTTCTTGAGCACAGGAGCCAAAGTAAAATGTCGGTACAAGCGTTTCCGATTAAAAGTTGTACTGCTTGACATAATATCATCTGGAACAATAGTTAGCGAGCAATACTTATATAAAGAAAGAAGGAAATGTTTTATTCTCGACAGTGCGAGACATGTCTGCTTAGTCATGACCATGGAGACACAACAAGGACTGGTTAATGTAAAAACGACACGAGTTTATAAGTAACATATGGATCCATGTGTTAAGTGTGCATGAATGTGTTGTGTTGTTTGAATTTGTGAACATGACGTCGTATTTGTGAGTGTTTTCAGTCAGGTGTAGGAAGAAGAGAAATGAACTCTGCGTATTGAATGACCCACGTCCGGGGTTCATTCACTCTGGAATTCAAAATCCCCCTCATTCTTGCTTATCTAACTAACGCAGCAGGGATAATCGGATTAGTGAGTATTGTGTGATTTGAGGCTGATAGGTTCAACTTCCTATGCTGTTTATCACCATAACATCTGTAGCACATTACATTATCTGAGTGACGTAGAGGAAGCGCTTGGTTGCCCTCGTGGAAGCGGGGTTACCCTTAAATGGGAGGTGGAGGTATACATTTTCCTTAGATGTCGTCAACACCGTAACAAGCCAACTTTCCGGGGCGCGTTGTCGGTCTTAAGGATAATTAGATTAAAGTCGGCATTGTTTACTGATATTGCATTAAACTTTACACGCCCATCCATGAAAGGCACAGATGGATCGCTCGGTTAAACCACCAATTTGTTCAGTTCGTAGCAGCAGACTCCTCCCCCTGATACCTGGCCCTTCATTTCCCACTGTGAAGTGACTGTTAATATTCCCTCCCTAGCCTCACTGTGTGATCTGTAAATGTTTGGCACGTTAATTGTCGCCAGATATGCTTGGCACTGCGTCATTTCATTTTTCGTATTGGATTATGAACTTTCGTTTACTTCACCTGGGTCACATGCACTTCAAACCTGACTATTGACTATGTCGCACTTATGCCAATTATTGTTGCATTGTTACTGAAACGTTTGCTTCGCTGAGTGCACTTTAACAGACGATAACTATGACAGCAAATCGTGGATGCTTCTTCATGACTATACTCCTGCCCATAACGCTCCGGGCACCCGGAGATTCCTGAGGGAGAAAAAATTACTATAATAGAACAGCCCTCATATTCAATTGATATTGCTCTAGGCGACGCTGGTATTAAGGAGCATCGTGGAAGAATGCTTCCAGCAGTGCGTCGGAGCGTGGTAAAGAATGACGGAAACACGCATTAAACCCGAGGGGATTGTGCTGAAGGTGAAGTTATACAGTTGGTTGTTTGCGAACTACTCGGATTCTATCAGTCATATAAAATATCACTGATAGCTGTTGTTGATGTCCACGCTGAATTAAGTCGCCGTTCCACTTGAAGCCTCTGTACACCTAGGCCACCGGTGTGGTTTGCTGAACCGATTGCTGAGTTCGAATGCTTGACTTATTCATAGCCATTTTTGTTTGGCATTCGTTTCGGTTGCAACGCGCGACTGCCCTGTGTGCTGTGCATCATCCTTCCCCCTAGCTAAAGCGTCAACGGTGTCGTTTCTTGTAGCTAGGTAACAAGGAACCTTTCACTGTACCAATAGAAGTTTCCTTGTAGCCCGATCCGCTTTACCGAATTGCTCTCCAGCCTCCCGCTACAGGCTATTCGCTAAATTGGTGAACCCGATTCTGGACGAACCTCAGCGCCCGATATTCCAAACTTCTATCCGATAAGCCCGTTCCATTTATCGTTCACATTTTCCGGTATATTTCTGCACATGGTAGCATATTTTTGCGCCATATTTTAAAACCATGGAAGTTGTAAATACCAAGGTGGAGTCCGTCGTTAGCACTGTATCTCTCTGTGCCCCCTTTTCGGGATCCTCATTTGTGGTTCGCACATCTTGAGGCTGAGTTTTATAACCACAGAAACACTTCCGACTACGGGAAGTATAGCAAGCTCATGTCCTATCTCTCCAAGGAGATATCAATGCAGGTTCGAGACGTTATCATTTCTCAGACCGAAAACAGATGTGAGGATCTTAAGGAGGCCACGATTAAGCGTATCATAACCTCTGAGAAAGTTCGCCTGCAGCAGCTTTTCGGGATCTATAGCTGGGCGACAAACTACCCACCACCCCGCTGCGAGAGGTGCAGCAACTCCTTGGTTCCTCATCCATGGACGAGACTTTACTTCGCGAACAAATTTACCGTCCCGGATAAATACCCCATTCCGCACATGCACGACTTAACCTCAACTCTAGCTGGTAAGTCGATTTTTAGCAAAGTCGACCTAGTTCGCGCCTACCATCAGATACCTGTGACGAGAGACGATATTGCTAAAACAGCAGTCATCACGCCATTCGGCCTATTCGAGTACCTCAGAATGCCTTTCAGGCTCAGCAACGCCGTTCTGACTTTTCAGCGTTTCATTCATGAGGTAACGCGAGGATCCGAAGGCGTTTAACCTTATCTAGATGAAATTCTCATCGCCGGCTCTTCTGACGATGAACATCTTCAGCACCTCGAGGCTCTCTTCCAACACTTGACGCAACATGGGGTTACCGTGAACCCGGATAAATGCGAGCTTGGACAAAGCTCCATCGACTTCCTTGGCCACCGAATAGCCGCCACTGGTATTGAAGCTATGCCAGACAAAACCGACACTGAAGGATTATTCTACTCTTAGCTCCTTCAAACAGTCACGCCGATTCTTTGGCCTGGCTAACTATTATCTACGCGGTAGGAAGCTCAAACCACCAGTATCTTTTTCAAACTCTGTTAGCACTTGCTATGTTACATAGAAGGTGCCTCTGACATATTTTGCGCTTACCAAATGTTTTCCAAAATCCACAAAAAAGATCAAAACGTTTTGAAAATAACAAAAAGGAGCAAAACCTTTTGAAAAACCAAAGATAGCTTTGCACGTTTTTTCGCTTCACACTCTTTTGTGTACTGTTATTCATTTACGCTGCTTTTGCATTTTGCTTTCCATATACACCGTCGGTTAGTTGCACCTCGGTTTCACTTTTCGCTGGATCCCCGCACGTCAACTGGAAGTGGGACGAACTTCCTACTCAACCATCTAAGTGAACTTTACAATCTGTCTCTCACACAGTTTTATTTACCGTTTCGACACCGAGGGGGGGGGGAGATGGCGCGTGGGTGCCCGCTAGGGTCCGATTGCATGGTTCTCCACCAACATCTGCATCAGGTTTCACAACCTGGTCTCGCAGAAGGCTGGCTCGCGACGGACAGTCCTCACGTAGATCAAAGGTCTGCTTACACGGTCCCTTCTGTGGGAGGGCTATGTAGCGGCCTGGAGATTCCCCGGTTAGTCTGCGTAAAATTCGAACTAAAATTATTTCATTGTACACCTAGGCCACCGGTGTGGTTTGCTGAACCGATTGCTGAGTTCGAATGCTTGACTTACTCGTCGACATTTTTGCATTGGCATTCGTTTCGGTTGCAACGCGCGACTGCCCTGTGTGCTGTGCATCATCCGTTCCACTAGCTAAAGCGTCAACGGTGTCGTTCCTTGTAGCTAGGTAACAAGGAACCTTTTACTGTACCAATAAAAGTTTCCCTGTAACCCGATCTGCTTTATCAAATCGCTCTCCGGGCTCCCGCTACAGGCTGAAAGCTAAAAACGATGAGATCTAGGTAACGGTACACCTGTCACGAATGGCGATGGAATTACTTTGCTTTTTCTGGATTACCGACCTTGGAATACTTTCTCAAACTTATTTGCGTCCTCTCCTAGTTGGAAATTTCAGCAAAAAGCGATCGAATGTTACTAGCATTGCAATTCACTTCTTTACGTAGACTGTATTACTGTGGAGTATCTTTATCTTACGCTCATGTTGGATTTGTGCATCACGTGGATCCAAGAAACTGATGCACGAGTGAACGTTCTCCATTCATTTGGCTAACAGAATACGTCAACTACAACTGAACCCAATGTTGTATTGATTGCTTGCAAGCAACCGCTATTTTACACATTCATTATTCAGCGAGGACCTTAGTTCGAGCGGACGTCTAAACAGATGATGCATATATCTTTCGATTTTTTGGTGACCATCCCAACCAGCATGTCAAGCACCTGCTTTATACTAGTGTTATATATTCATCTAATGTACGTGTGATTACTGAGGCCATAGAATCAATTGTCGCCGAGGTGTCAATATCCTAATTGGAAGAGTTAACCTACAATGCACAGGAACAGCATGGCTTTCGACGAAATTTATCGTGCGCTATCAATCTGCAGTTTGAACGATCCATCTGAGAGCTGAGACAGTAGACATAATTGCAAGAGTTGGTGCAGTGAATCTCGACTTTAAGAAGGAAATCAATCGGTTGAAACACGATATTCCTCTTTCCAAACTCCAGAACCTGTGCATCGGTGATTCGCTTCTAGGGTGGAGAAGAAACTTCTCATACACCGGCGAGTAGATGCATGAGTGCACAGATCCTCGTCAGATCTACACAATTTGAATGCGGTGCACCACAGGGATCTGTAGCGCCTCAAAAGATAAGTATTATCGTTTGTGTACAATTTCGCTGATGACCAATTGTACACTATTCTTTCTTATGTTAATAGTCCTTACATTACATCCATGTTGACCTACATCCGGCTCGACACTTGGCCGTCTTGTAAGTTCTCGCGCTAACATGTTACTCTTGTCTCACTTCATCCGTCCGCGTCTTCTCGTAGCCCATCGAATAAAGTCCGCTGTATCCGACTCCAATTGCCTTCTGATATCCGCAATTAATTTCGCGCACCGTCTCGGACTAGTAGTTACTAGTCCTACAAATCGATACTAGGCCCATGTTTGTGCTTGACATTGTAGGACTAGTTAATACTAGTCCGAGACGATGCGCGGAATTAAGCGCGGATATCAGAAGGCAATTGGAGTCGGACACAGCGGACTGTATTCGATGGGCTACAACAAGAAGCGGACGGATGAAGCGAGGCAAGAGCGTACACGTGAGCGCGGGGACTTACAAGGCAGTTGTGTGTCGAGCCGGTTGTAAGATTAAAACAAGAAGGAGTAATGTACAATCGGTCATCAAGTAAATTGTACACGAAAGATAAGAGTTATCTTTTTGGGCGCTACAGAGCTCCCCCCCTAGAAGGCTGAACATAGAAAGCCTTCGAAATCGAAAAGGAATGTTGAAACCAGGTTCGTAAGGCGAAATCGTGCCGAGTAAAAATGGGCGTGCGTTCGTGTAAATGGGGGTTCGTCGGAAGTCGGAGTCCGCTGTGCCGTTTATGATTTGTTATTTATTGAATGCAGGGCAGGGTGCATTTCGGCGAGCCGTTGGAGCGGGCTTGTCGGACTACAAAAAACTGGCTAGCCCAGAAAAAGGCCGACAGGACCTCAACCTCCGCTGCTGCCAAACGGTGCGCTTGGGAGTGGTCTCTCCCCCCGCCGCACCCCGCCCCGCGCCATAACGACCCTCGTCCCACGAAGAAAACGACCATCGTCCCACGGAGAAGCGACCCTCGTCTCGCGGAGAAGCGATCCTCGTCCCGCGAAGAAGCGATC
The DNA here is from genome assembly GCA_944474145.2 of Dicrocoelium dendriticum. NCBI lineage: Eukaryota > Metazoa > Platyhelminthes > Trematoda > Plagiorchiida > Dicrocoeliidae > Dicrocoelium > Dicrocoelium dendriticum. The sequence goes on along the minus strand of OX104064.1, from coordinate 205,500,873 downwards.
CTCGTCCCGCGGAGAAGTGACCCTCGTCTCGCGGAGAAGCGATCCTCGTCCCGCGAAGAAGTGATCCTCGTCCCGCGGAGAAGCAATCCTCGTCCCGCGGAGAAGCGACCAATGTTCGCGTCAGGGTCCTCGAAAACATTCCTCGTGTGGGCCAGTCGATCGAAGGGGAGGGTTGGGGCATGTAAAGACGAGAAAATAGAAAAACACGCGCAGAAAACGCCAAAAAGAACAAACGAATGAGCTGCGTGTTTAAATATTTTTTGGTTTTTGAATATTTTTTTCGAAAAAGGTTTTTCGGGGGTTTTTGATATTTTTGTTTGTTTTCAAAACGTTAATCGACCAAAAATGAGGCAAATATATACAATATCTACAAAGTTAAAAGTATTTACACTGTACATAGTCGGAGAAGCGGACGGGCTTACGCACCTCCCGACCACGGCGATTGGTCGTGGGAGGCGGCGGGCTAGATTCGGGAGAGGTTGGGACGGCTTGCAGACCGAGATCGTGGTCTGGTTGAACTGGACTAGGATGATGTAAGTTGGTGCGATGAGTTGCAACGTCGCACGAAGCACTACTAGACGAAGTAGGCGAGGGGTTTTCTTCCATAAAGGCGGGTTTTAGACGGTCGATGGTGACGACTTCGTGTCGACCACCGCGGTCAATAGTGTACGCCTTACTCGCACGATGCAGCACCTTGAAGGGTCCTATGTACGGCGACTGAAGAGGCTGTCGAACACCGTCTGCGCGAAGAAGGACGTGTGAACACGTAGACAGCTTCTCGGGCACGTACACTGGTGTCTTCTGCGATCGAGGAGCGGGTGGACGTAGCTCACGCATCTGGTGAGCCAATCGGTCAGTGTAACTTCCGTAGTCAAAAGTGGAAGTACATGGGGCTGGTGCTACCAGCTGTCCGGGCAACCGCAGCGTGCAACCGTAGACTAGCTGCGCTGGTGTGGCGTCGAAGTCAGTCTTAACCGTGTTTCTTAAACCTAGGAGAACGAGGGGAAGCGTTTCAGACCATGAAGGATCTGCGTGCGCACGTAGCGCTGCCTTCAACTGGCGGTGAAAACGCTCCACCATGCCGTTAGCGGCCGGATGATACGCTGTCGTCTGAACGTGGCGACAGCCTAAATCCTTAAGCAACGTGGCAAACGTTGACGAAAAATGCGACCCTCGATCGGTGGTCACGATGGCGGGACAGCCGTATTGAGCTACCCAGCGCTCCATAAAAGCTTTCGCTACTGTTTCCGAGGAGCAATTTGGGATAGGGACGGCCTCAGGCCATCTAGTAAATCGATCGATGCAGGTCAGTAGATATACCGAGCCTTTGGAAGGCGGCAGAGGACCTACGAGGTCGACGTGCACGTGATGAAAGCGTGCGTCTGGCGTCGGAAAAGTGCCTAATGGGCTTCTCGTGTGCTTGTGCACCTTCGCGCGTTGACACGGAAGGCAAGCAGCTGCCCAGGTACGGACGTCCCGATTAACATTGCGCCAAACGAATCGTGCGGTTACGAGTTTAACCGATGCACGAACGCCTGGATGAGACAAGCCGTGCAACGCGTCGAACACGGTCTGCCGAAACTCACGTGGGACGACTGGGCGCGGCGTGCCCAGAGATAAATCGCACAGTATAGTACCGTCTGATGATGTCAGCGGAACAGGTCGTATGTCCAATGAGGGAGACCTGCGTAGTAGATCAACCTCAGGGTCCTTGAGTTGCGCTGTGGCCATGGCTGCCAAGTCGATAGCAGTGCCGGCGTCAGCGGAGATAGCTTGAATGCGGGAAAGTGCATCGGCGACGGCGTTGTGCACACCTGAGACATGCCGTATATCGGTCGTAAACTGAGCGATATAGTCAAGGTGGCGCGACTCTCTAGGAGAGTATCGGTCGGTAGTCGAGCCGAGCACGTAAGTTAGGGGTTTGTGGTCGGTGAAGACGACAAAGGAGCGGCCTTCTAGGACGTGTCGAAAGTGACGTATCGCTAGATATACGGCAAGTAGTTCTCTACCGAACGTGCTGTAGCGAGATTCGGTAGGTTGTAGGCGTTTGGAGAAAAACGCTAAGGGCTGCCACGTGTCGGCTACGCGTTGCTGCAAAACAGCGCCGACCGCGACGTCCGAGGCGTCAGTACTAAGGGACAGTGGGGCGGTCGGATCGTGATGCGCTATGGAAGCTATGTTGGCGATAGCCTCTTTCAGCGACTTAAAAGCAGCGCGTGCTGCGGTAGGAAATTCGAACGTCTTTAGTTTCCCTCGGAGAAGGTCCGTGAGGGGTTGCATCAGAGAGGCGCAGTTGGGTATAAATCGACGGTAAAAGTTGACCAGGCCATCAAAACGCCTGAGCTGTTTGAAAGAATGAGGCTCGGGGTAGTCGATAATGGCTTGAATTTTATCTTGCAGTGGCACGACGCCTGCAGAAGAGATACGATGGCCCAGGAAATTGACTGAATCGACACCAAACGAACACTTTTCTGCGTTGATCGTCACCCCGTGTTGAGATAAACGATCAAAAAGTGTTCGTACGTGGCGTATGTGCTCTTCTCGTGAAGAGCTTGCGATTAAAATGTCGTCAAGATACGCGTAAGCGAAGTCTAAACCGCGACAAACTTGGTCGATGAAACGCTGAAAAGTTTGCGCGGCGTTCTTTAGACCGAATGGCATGCGCAGAAACTCGAACAAACCAAATGGAGTCGTCACGGCAGTTTTAGCGATGTCCGCCTCGGCTACCGGAATTTGGTTGTATGCGCGTACCAAGTCGATTTTGCTGAAGATATTTTTACCCGCCAGACTGGCGGTGAGATCCACTATGTGTGGGATCGGATAGCGATCAGGCGTGGTTACCGTATTCAAGGATCGATAGTCGCCGCAAGGACGCCAGTCCCCCACAACCTTCTTCGGGACCATGTGCAGAGGCGACGCCCATGGGCTGTTGGACGGTCTGACGATACCAAGTTGAAGCATGTGGTCAAATTCGGCTCGTGCTGCCCGTAGTTTGTCTGGAGCAAGCCGTCTTGGCCTTGCGCTAACTGGTTGACCGCGCGTAACTATGTGGTGAGCGACCTCTGTCGTGACTGGTGGAAGCTCTGCAGCCGGTCGAACCAGTCGCGGGTATTCCGAGAGGAGGCTCAAGTAGTCGGACGGTGCGTCTGCGATCCGAAATACAGGGCTGATTATCGGGGCATCTGAAAGGACACCATCAACACCTAGTTTCGTACGGTCGTCTAAAAGTCTGTGGCGACCAGCATCAACAAGCAACCCAAAATGTCGGAGGAAGTCGATACCGATAATTGCGAAGGGTACAGACGCAATCATGAAGACCCACTGAAAATCTCGGCGAAGATTGAGGTCTAGGTTCATCATGCGCTGACCGAATGAAGCTATCGGAGAACCGTTGGCCGCACGCAAATTGTACGTAGGCTTCGAGTGCTTGTCGCTAGCGGTCGCTGGGATGACGCTGACTTCCGCTCCCGTGTCGATGAGGAACGTGATGGAAGAACGTCGATCCTTAACGTAAAACAGTCGGTTTGCCTGGCTATTGAATGATACGTTTGTCGTGCTAGTATGCGGGCTATTCGTTTTCCCTGGGTCGTGCCTAATGCAGGGAGCCCGACAACGTCTAGCTCTTCCACCGTATTGGCGGTGATACCAACATACTTCTTCGACGGGCTTGACATTATCTGACTGAGAACTTGTAAGGAAAATGTTGCGCTTTCGTGCCGAACGTGACGTACTCGGTGCAGGTACAGACGAGCCGCAATGAACGGTAGCCAAAACGTGGTCAGCATTTGACCGTGGCACCCGCTGCTTCGAAGCCTTCATTGCTGCTATCCTGCTGCGAAGTAGCGCAATTTCCTCGTCTTTAGAGTCAGATCGGTCTAGCGATTGGGAGCAAACATGGGATTCGGTTTTCATCGGTGAGAATACGTCACCGGAGTTACTGGTCGTCTGCTGCGGAAAACGTTCGAACGCAGCGTCTGCCTTGGTAGCTAAGTCTTTCAGGGTTGTATCTATAAACATGGACAGCATTAGCGGCAATGGCTCTGGGAGACGTGCAAACCACAGCTCCTTTATCCCTTCTTCGCTCCAGAACAAGGGACCAGCGATGCGCTGAAGTTCGCGGAGCAATGCCGACGGCTTGCGATCTCCAAGCTTGAGACCATTGAGCTGCTCAAATCGTGTTCGTGCGCTGGGTCGTAACTCTTTCAAAATCGCTTGCTTCATCGTTTCATACTTTGCCTCATTCGATGGGCAGAGTAGAATGTCCTCAATCAGCGTCACTACCGACGGAGGAAGGCGTGGGACGAGCTGATTGTACCTTGGACGGTCCGCCGTTATGCCCTTATTTTCTAGTTCGATCTCGAATATCTTAAACCAAACTTCTGGACTGTGTTCCATGAAACTTGGAACAGCCAAAGGAAGCATGGTTACGCTGTGAAACGACTCAGATGCAACTCTCGAAATGTGAGTCGAAAGATAAAGAACGAACAAAATACGATAAAAGTACTAAAATTACGCAAGAAACAAATGAATATAGGTATATAATCGAGAAAAAGGAACGAACTCACCAAAAAATACAAACGAGAAAAAATGTTGAATTCGCGCGTGCGAATCGGGGTCACCAATTTGTAGGACTAGTTAATACTAGCCCGAGACGATGCGCGTAACTAAGCGCGGATATCAGAAGGCAATGGGAGTCGGACACAGCGGACTGTATTCGATGGGCTACAACAAGAAGCGGACGAATGAAGCGTGGCAAGAGCGTACACGTGAGCGCGGGGACTTACAAGGCAGTTGTGTGTCGAGCCGGTTGTAAGATTAAAACAAGAAGGAGTAATGTACAATCGGTCAACAAGTAAATTGTACACGAAAGATAAGAGTTATCTTTTTGGGCGCTACAACATGCACTTAAAAGTTATAACACGCGTGGTAAGTTAACATTATTTACTGTGTGCCGATGACATCGTGGTATGTAGAATAATCAACGTATCAGATGATCCCGCGCTGAAACCGATTTGGATATGGTTCCTGGATGGTTGTAGTGTATATACTTCGACTAACTGAAAAAATGATGCGTACTACACTGCACCAGTAGGCGAACTCATTTAAACTGGACCAACAAGCTACAAAAATTTCTCCGAGAAACTGAACCGGTAATTCAGATTTATATCAGCAATGGTTTATAGAATACAACTGAGAAGGCATCAAGAAGAGGAATTCAAAGGTTTTGTATACTGAGGCTTGCATTCGGACGATTTCTCGGGAGCTTTTCTGCTCATATATACGTTCACAAATGGAATACGCAATAAAGGTCTGGCAGTCATGGAGAAGGCTAAATCCCATCGAACTGGTAATACCTTAAAGCTAAAAAGAACAAGGACGACAAAATATTGTACTACCTGCCTCGTGAACAAAGGCGACTGGTGTTCGGCTCATACGAAAAGCGATAACGGCGCTTGAGTAGGAACCTTTGTATGAGTTGAAAGAGTGGGGGACCCCAACGAATCGTCCCGCCATCTGCTGGAACTCAGGCAGGACAGAAATATAAGTGGTCAACAACTCAAGATAGTAGTAGAGCAGCACGGTTGTTTGGAATGCCCTTGAAGTTTTTTCTCCTTAATTATTTGCAAAGCGGGAATACTGTTATAATTGAGGGAACGCCGCCTCTTGAGATAATTGCGTAATTGCCTGATAAGAGGGTCGCTGGCACGCCTACGATAATTGCTTGCTACGCTGTCCACTCGAACGGAATTGCGCTGTCCTGATGACGCTGGCTTAGCCGGTGAGGCGGATAATTGAGCGAGCTTGCTAACGATCCTAGCCGCACGTGTTCGGATAGACGCCGAGCCTCGGACGGACGCAGACGAGAGGGGGGTTTACGATAGACGCGCTCTAATGGCTTAGACGCGAAGGCTGGCCAGCTAACGATGCACACGCAATCACGCGATCCGACCGACTCCCAACTGAGGCGAAGAGAAAGAAAAGGCAAGTGGTCCACTGTAGGCTCTTTTACGACCGACAAAGGGCAATCACAGAGAGTGCTATGGGTTATTAAGTTAAGGAAAACTGTCACCACGAAGAGGTGGTAGTTTGTAAATGACCATTGTCAGAAGGTGCGCAGTTTGGGCCGCGTCTCGGAGTTGCTGAGCTCTGCTGCGTTGTGGGGAGGAATTGGCCCTCGCTTTCCACAGCCATTCTGCTGGGGTTTCTGCGGGAATATTTGACGTGCCCGCAACAAATACCCATCAGAATTTTGTTATCCGTGCATTCAAGTTGGTAGAATAAGACGCCGTAGTTGGCCGTGCACTCATTTCTCTACACAATCCCACACGAACCACTGCCCACGGCCAAGTACAACTGTTTGCCAGATAGTTCGCTGTCGGTCAGCCCCCAGAATAATTAGCATATTTTTCACCTCTTGAAGATGTTCACCAGGTGGCATGGCTTATAGGTCTGTACATTTGGTTCGCGTTTCGTGTAGATGTACACTGTATAATGCGCATAAATTGGTGGGTTAATCGGCATAAAGCTGATTTCCACTGGTGACTGCTTCATACTGTGCCAGATTCAAACAGACCATATTACGCCAATTTACCCGCAGTAAGTAACTGATCCACTAACGTAATACAAAACGGAACGCTGGGGGTGAAAACGAAAGAGGCGTCAATAATGTCATCATCATCATCATTACACGTTAGCTGGAGGTGGAAAACACCTCAGCTATTGTGTCGCAATACAAAAGACAAGAAAAGAAAACAAATAGTGGCACGCCAGCTGAGTCCCCAGCAACGGATGGACATCGTTCCGGAGAGCTAACAGCTGGCTGCCGTAAAAGAGAGTCATATTATGCCTAACAAGTGAGATCGTGATTGGAGGGGGATGCTAAACAGGAGGAGGACGGACAAAGGAACTCACAACACAAACGCCATTGGGGCCGGCTCCAAGCCATATCAGCAAGTGTGTCCAACCAAACGTGATCACCGTCCTTAGGACCCCAGCCAGGCAGTCGGGATGCACCAACCGACGCCAACTTCGACGTGAGGGTTTTCATTTCTCTCGACCAAGTCATCACTTGGCCTCCCCTTCTCCTTTTCCAACCGCACCCACAATGCGTAAACAATGCACGTCGCGGGAGTCGGTGTGCTGGCATGCGCAACACGTGGCCCAGCCACGGGAGCCTGGTGTGATATAATGGTGCTGAGCTGTTCACTCGCTCTTCCTGCACCAAATACGCGACGTCGAACACGCTCATTGCTCACGCGGTGTTCTCACCAGACATGAGCTAAGCTGCGAAGGCAGCGACGATCGAATGTGACGAGTCTCTTCATGTCTGTCGACCTGATGGGCCAGATTTCACAGCCATATAGGAGAGTTGAACGGACGGCTGCGTTGTAAACTCTGTCCTTCAAGGCGAGAGTAATGTCGCGTCTGCGCCACAGGTGGCTGAGATTGGCAAAAGCACCTCGAGCTTTTGCTATGCGGTTCGAAACCTCATCTTAGATCCCACGGGTGCTAATATAGCTGCCCAGGTACTTGAATTCCTGAACGACTTCTAGCAGATCACCACCAAGCGTTAGCGCAGGGTTGGGTCCCTGCCAATCTTGGAGAAGTACTTTGCATTTCGATGGAGAGAAGCATAGCCCAAAACGATTGACGGCCAGTGCTAATCGGTCCAGTGCTGTTTGGCATGTTTGGGAGCTGTCACAGATTAGGGCAATATCGTCCGCATACTCCAAGTCAAGAAGTCGCTCACCAGGAAGTAGCTCCACACCTTCTAGGTCGTGTCCAGAGAACGCTGTTTCCATGACTTCATAAATAGCGAAGTTGAAGAGGAAAGGTGACAGCGGGCATCTTTGTCTCACACCGCTGGTGATACTGAAGGGTAGCGAGAGTTTGCCATAAACTCTCACCCTGCCCGAACTATGTGCGTACAGCGCTTTGATAATGTTTACATATTTATCAGGCACACCTTTCCTCAGCAGACAGTCCCAAAGGGCACATCGATCGACTGAGTGGAAGATACCTTTTATGTCAAGAAACACGACGACGGTGGGTCGCCAATAAACATGACGGTGCTCCAACACTTGACGCAAGGTGAAGATGTGGTCGATGCAGCCACGACCTCGACGAAATCCGGCTTGCTCTTCACGAATCTGGCTTTCACGAGTGCCAGTCAGTCTGTGGAGAATGACAGAGGCAAGCAATTTAGAGGCAATCGAAATCAGACTGATCCCTCTATGATTGTCGCATTCCAAACGGGAGTTTCCCTTGAAAATTGGGACAATGACGGGGCGGTTCCAGTCTGTCGGGACTGTCTCCTGCTCCCAAAGTTTTACTAGCAATTCGTGTAGATCATCTACTAGAGCAGGTCCCCCGAATTCGAAGAGGGCTGTGGGAATTCTATCTGCCCCTGCAGCCTTATGCAATTTCAACAGCCTGATCTCACGTTCGACTTCTGCGCGTGAGGGCGGATCCAAGGAGACGGCCCAAGGAGAAGGGGACTCAATGCTCGAAGAAGAAAGCGATAACTCAGGTTGGTTAAATTGCCTTGCAAAGTGTTCAGCCCAACGCTCCAAGCGTTTTGACAGGCTGTGGATCGGCTGCCCACTCTCGTCGCGTACGGTTTCGCTAACACCAGGTCTCCTGCTGCCTGTTTCCTGTATCAGACGGAATAATTTACGATGATTACCCACGGCAGCGGCTGTTTCCATCTCAGAGGCACGATGAGACCACCAGATTTCGCAGTCCTTCTTTAGGCTAGCACGTAGTTTTGCCCTGAGATTTTTGCGAGTCTCATTGTATTCGCTTCCAGCCAGAATACGTCGGCGAGCATCCATAAGTTCCAGAGACTGTGTAGAGATCCAATGTCCGGTTTGGCAATTTGCTTTGGCACATGAAGACATGCCTGCTAACAACAACGCTTGACGAATATGCGACCTGTGATCTTCAACGGTGTTTAGTGGGCGTTTACTCAGCCCAGATGTCAGCGCACTTTGGTACACATTCAGAACATCTGGCTTCGCCAGCTGGCTGGTGTCAATCCTTTCACACCGACGTTGCGGACGTCCACCGAAACTCACCAGGAGGTCGGCACAGACAAGTGTGTGGTCAGAATCCACACTCGTGCTCCAAATCGAGCGACAGTTTTGGACACAGCCTCTCCAGCGGTAACTGATCGTCAATAATGTGGCACATTTCAATACACACTGAAGTGATAAAATAACCGAAAATTGAATTCACTGTCAAAGGGGATTACTTCGCGTCGGACCTAAGTTTTTGTGTAAAGCAAACAGATCTACCGCACATAACGAGTAAAGGAACTAAAAAGGCATAAGGATAATAATTCAAACTAGTTTAGAGCCATGACAGGCAAAATAGGAAAAGAAAACAGTTGCTGTGGAACGTGTGCCGCATCGCCGCTGCAGTTGGTCTGCACGTGTATCTGTGTGTTGAGTTTCTTGCATTTTAGAGATTGGGTGTTGATTGATATCCCCGGTGTGGCTGCGCTTTACGTGAGTGATGATAAGGTGCCTACCTGTCTACTACCCAACAGCTCTTCTATAATGGCTCCAAGAGACTGTGAATCGTTGCTGGAAGGGACAGGGCGCACGGTCCTCGTGACGGTACTGGGCTCAAGGAATGGTTCCATGCATGCAGTGTGGAGCAGGTTACAGCCCAGCCACCGCTTTGTGTACATCTGGTAAGCATGATTTCCCAATCGGATATGAATGCTTTTGCTCGGCTTGTTGAAGGAGCGTGGACCGGCTCCGTTGATGAAATGTGCCTCCCATCCATATGCGTCCCGGCCTTATTTCTTCCGGTTTACATTGGATACGGGCAGTGTGGATGGAGCTGTGGGTAGTGCAGAGCAAGGCACCCATGGTCCCTCTGTAAGTGTAGGCGTCCTGTGGTTGTGCTGTGGAGGCCACAGTGACGGGCAAATCTGAAACCGGATGTCACCAACCATACGAGCAACAACCCAGCGGTTGATTGCAGAGGCGTTGGAAATCGCCAAACCTGACAGCCGCGTGAATAATGCAATCGCATAGCGGTCGATCTTAATCCGGCCAGTCTGAGGAGCTTCGGTGTGCGGATCAGGTTATAAAGTGCAACTCAACTCCCCATTATCAACGCTATGGGCGTTTCCGTCAATGTCATAACGCACAAAGGAACATCCGGATTATCCCCACTTGATGCGACATTCCGATTAGCGACTGTAATCACACCTTCACTCATTAATGCCACCGCAATTATCGCGCACTCCAAGTGTATAATGATTCATTTGGCCAGAAGAAGCTTTGGACTAAAAAGTGGAACGTGGCCCAACACACACACTAACCGATTGTTACTGAACATCACAACTTTTATTCACTCTTCCTCAAGTTTTCCATCAGAGACACAGACGAACAATTATGGTGAGTTCTCTTGGCCTGGAAGTCACCTTCGACTCAGGTGATCGTGCAAGTAAACCGAGTGTCAGGAAAACCAAGTTTCATTATGATGTCTTGCTACCGTGACTCTAGAGGACAAGAAATGGTGTGGTGGAAGCTTTCATTAGTTCCCTGCGACAAATGAGGTTCACTGAGGTTTCCTTATGTTTCCCTTTCAATTGCGTGGTCGAACTAATTATAGGTGACACAAACTTCTATGTTTATACTGAAGGTGAAGTTTTGCCTGATGACCGACTGAAAAACCCTAGGCATGCGTGCCACCTGGCTCTGCATGCACAACTGGACAGACCGGTGCGTAGCGCTGCGCGTTTCGGAATGTGGTTTGAACCTTAGAAGTGCAAAGTCTTGTTGTAGATCGGTTCGTTTGCCCTGGTAGGTGTGTCATCTCTGGTGGCAACATTACTGTCGAGGTTAACTGGCGTATAAGCAAGACCGGTGTCGCTTTTCAGAGGCTCAGACACCTGTGTTATAGCAGCCTGTCAGTGAAAGGCAGGGTACATAAGCTACGATAAAGCCGGCGTTACCGCATGGATCGGAGACCTGGCCAGTTCGAAATGAAGTCATTAGCAATTAACGGTGTTTTGAGGATGGCACGATAGTGTAAATCGCCAACCTGAAAACACCTTCACATTGTCCCAAATGTTGCCGAATATAGCATCAAATCCAGTCAAAGAATAATCGCCTCTATCTTCTAACAAAAATGGAGCGAAGGCATCTGGTTCATGAGACTTTCCCCGTTTCAATACGACAAGATATCGTCAATTCTTGATTAAATGGAAACGTATCACATCAACTACCAGCATGCTGAGGCCAATCAGCGTGGCAATGACGCAGTAGATTTGCTGAACTGCTCCACAAATGTTCCACCCAACGAGTCAGTGGACGCAGCTAAAATGGACTAACTCCATAATACTCAGCCATTGTCTCAATAACAGAAGGCTCACTAGCAGCCGTAGTCCATATGAGATTGAGCAGTAGTCGATCGTTTCGGATGGCTCTGGTTTCCTCCATCTCATGGGCTCTTCCTATACAATAACGTTATTGGTCAATTCGAAGACTCACTGACAGCCGAGGTTTCAGGGCGTTACGAACAGGATGAAACGCAGTACAAATTGGAATCTGTTTACGCACTTCCATCAGATTGGTGTGTGCTCCAGAGATCTATACAAATTTCAGAAGTCACAAATTAGGCATACATCATACGCCAAAAGACATTATTTACGACACACTTCGCCGCAACGAGACTGGGCCTTAACGTGGCGCGATGGTTTGTGCGCCTCAGCGATCCATGGGGATGTAATGGGTGGTGATTTCGAAGCTTCAGTACCACTCATACCAGAATGGTCAGTGGTTAGAAACGTGTCAAACTGTCTTCTTGCCCTAAAGTTTGGGAGTTAAAGTGAAGATTGCTCCTTAATTCATAAAACAGACTCAATGCAACTCAGTGCCAAAACCCCGCTGAAATGCGGTCAGATTTTTGATCCATAAGCTTTGGTTGAGAACCCTAATCAAGCTCTTGTCTAAGCCTGTCCACGCAATACAACACAATGACTTTCCCTTCAGACAATTCCTTGATCTCTGGCCGACGAAGAGGATAATCAACGGCGTCCTATCTGCTGCGACGAGCAGGGTGGATAGGGATGAGAGTGTTACTGCTCAGGCCATCCCGTCTTTGTATTGCCGCTCGTGCAGGTTTTAATTCTTATCGTCCCGCATCAACTTTACCTATATCCCTCCTGTTTTCATCGCCCAAATTATTGGTATTTCTCCATATTGCATAAATAGTCGCTTGCCTTTTAGTTTTCACTCACGCGCAATCGCAGGGTGTCGCTTCAGTCCAGTCCACAAGTCCATGTTCAAGCAAGCGGACGACGTCAGTGCATCCGTTGCTCTTTGGAGCCCTCTATCGCCGCTCAGATTGGCATGTCATAAAGTGAGCAGTTCGTTACATATTGGCCAACCGGCAGCACTTGAGGGGACACTGGAGACTGTCGATCGATATTTGCTGCTTATCAGAAACTCGCTTGCAAGACTCGAGCTTGATCCTCAACTTGTGATCCCCCATAAGTAACATTAGCGGCACTTTACCATTGCGCCTGTCCGTAGAAGACACATCTGCAAATGCTGGTATAGCCTTTGTTTTGAGTCTGGAAGTTGAAGTTGCAATGATCGACTGCATCCCAGTCGACATCCGGATGTGCACCGTCAAAATGGCAGGCTCGTTCCAGGCTTCTAAGTCGCGCGGGGACAAACGGTGTTTGTTTGTCATAGCGGCATAAGCGCGGGCAAACTGCAGCACTAACACGGTGAAAGATGATTTCTATCACCGTTAACAAGCTCTTCCGTTAAAAAAGCGTGCGGAAACTGTGGTGCTTGCTAGTGATCCGAACGTCTAAGTTGGAAAATTGTCCCCTGATGGGCTTCATCTAGGTGACCAACACGGTACAGACTCCCGTAATGATAACAGCGAACAGTTGCTACAACTATGTGAAGATGCAAGTCTCTTTCCCGCGAAAACAAACTTCCGATGCATCACCAACAGAAGAGTGAATTGGCGCCCACCAGTCTCGGACCAGCAATGAACGCAAATAGATCACATTGCGATCGTTTACCGCTGGAGATGCTGTGTCCGAAACTGTCGATCGATTTTGAGCGCGAGCGTGGACTCCGATCACATTCCTGTATGTGCCGATCTGTAAGTGCGTTTTGACGGACGTCCAGAATGACGCTGCAAACGCATTAACACTAGTCAACTGATGAATTCAGGTGTCCTAAATGCGTATCAAAGTACGCTGGCATCCGGGTGCCCAATGGACCCAGCTGCAGGTCACTGGACGCATATTCATCAGTAGGTATGTCTACATGTGGCAAACCAAATTACCAACCTAGACATTAGGTCTCTATACAGTCTCTGGAACTTCTGGATGCTCGCCAACTTGTTAAGGCTGGAAGCGAACACAATGAGCCTCGCAAAATCCTAGGGCAAACTGCACGCTAGCCTGAAATGAGAACGCAAAGCCTAGTGGTTTTATCATGCCACCGAGATGGAAACAGCCACTGCGGTGGGTAACAAGCAAAAATTATTCCGCTGAAGTTAATGAGAACATACGCGACGAGAGTGGACAGCCGATCCACAGCTTGTCAAAAAGCTTAAAGTGTTGGGCCAAACATTTTTAAAAGCAATTTAATCAACCTGTCATTATCCTGCTTCTCGCGCAGTGACTGCCCTTCCCCCTAGGTCGTTCCCGGGGATCCGCCCTCACGCACAGAAACGGACATGAGATCAGAGGGAAATTTGATAACGCTGCAGGCAGACAGACGCCCTCCGTTCATATCTAAATTCGAAGGACTTGCTTTTGTAAATGATTTGCACAATTTACTAGTGAATCTGTGGGGGCAGAAGACCGTCCCAACAGACTGGAGCCGCTCTATAATAGTCCCAATTTTAAAGAGAGGCTAACACGCAGAATGCGGCAATCATAGAGGAATCAGTCAGACAGCAACTGACGCTAAAGTGCTTGGGTCTGTCGATTTTCACAGACCGGCTACATTCGTGATAGTCAGATTCGTGAAGAGCAGACCGGGTTTCGTCGAAATCAAAACTGCATTGACCACACCATTACTATACCAGCATATGTATTGGCGACCCACCGTAGTCATGTTTCTACACATTAAAGGTACTTTCGATTCAGTGGAACGATGTGCGCTTTGGGACAATCCGCGCAGAGGTGCGCCCGATAAATACGCAAACATTATCAGAACAATGTGCACGCATAGTCAGGGCAGAGGGAGGGCTTATTACAAACGGTCGCCGCTCTTCAATATCTCCAGCGATGAAAGATAAGGTTGCCCGCTGTCACCTTCTTTTAAGTTCGCCATTGCCGAAGTTATGGAGAGTGCGTTCACTGGACACGATATACAAGGCGTGGAGCTGTTCCAGGTGAACGAAATCCTGACCTGGAGTACGCCGACGACATTACCCTTATCTCTGAAAGCTTTCAAAGATGCCAAGTGACACTGGAGAAATCAGCATTGGCTGTCAGTCGTTTTGGGTTATCTTTTGCTCACTTGAGATATAAAGTTTTTCTCCAAGTTTGGAAGTGACCCAGCCCTGTGCTAACCCTTGGTGGTGATCAGCTAGAATTCGTTCAGGAATTCAGATACCTGAGCAGCCGTGAACAATGAACAATGAATTATCACGGGTAAAAAGCATGTGCTTAACAAGTCCCGTAGGATGGTTGGAGTAAAAATAATAATTCAAAGGGTCAAGGAATAAGTAAATCGTCATTTTAATCGTCTACCGATTTAAATGCACTACTGCACGATAGTTTGAAATGGGAACGGGATGTGCACCCACAAGATAGTATAGAAGACTGTTATAGTTCAGTAAGCGCGTGAGAAATAAGAGAGGAAACGATAACGCTTACTAATGTGTTTCCTCATTTGACAGATGTGTTATTTTAATCCAGTTTAGATACATCCATGCTACTCACAAGGACACTGATGCATGTATTCACACCGTCATGTTGAGGGGAGAGCCGTTAAGCCCATGGTTTAGTTTGCATTATTTCGTCCTCCAAGTGAAACAAACTACATCAAATAATGCAAGTTGGAAAACGTGTCCGCAAGGCCTTTTTGAATAGCGTGACTGTATGGGGTAGGGATAACGTGAGTCGGAAGGAGGTTCCAGGCACGGGACGCGGAGGGAGGAAACGTCTTGTGGACAGTCGGAATCGACTGTAGTGCGTAGCCAGTTTAAATTGATGGCCTCTCATGCTGGTATTTTGACTCAGCTGCAACAGAGTGCGGAATGGGTGAATTGGGTTCGTCAACACTAAGTAAACCATGATGAAGTCTCCTCGCTGACATCGATATTAACCACTACAATTTCAGGGACTGTAGTCCGCGCTGGTAGGAGATGAGATCAGGAACTGTATGGCCAAAGTACGAGGCGTGTTTGTTAAACTCCGCCACCTGTGGCGCCGACGCGACATTACTCTATTCCTGAAGGCTACAGTTCACTATGCAGCTGTCCAGTTAATCCTCTTACACTGTGAAACCTAGCTTATCAAGTAAACAGTAATAAGGGTTAGTTATGGTCTAGCATCGCTGCTTTTGCAGCTTAGCTCATGTCTAGTGGGAATTACATGAGCAATGAACGTGTTCAAAGTCGTGTATTTGGTGCAAGAATAGCAAGTGTACCGCTCAGCACCACCATAGTAAGCACCAAGCTCCGATGGCTGAGTCACGTGTTGCGTATGCCAGCACACCGAATTGGGCATCGTGGGTTGTTTGAGCGCCCGGGGTCTGGATGGAAGAGGAGAGAAGATCATGGTGACTTAGACAAGAGAAATCAAAACGCACTTCGAAGTTGGAGTCGGTTGGTGTGTCCCGACT
Source organism: Dicrocoelium dendriticum (assembly GCA_944474145.2). Taxonomy (NCBI): domain Eukaryota; kingdom Metazoa; phylum Platyhelminthes; class Trematoda; order Plagiorchiida; family Dicrocoeliidae; genus Dicrocoelium; species Dicrocoelium dendriticum. The sequence goes on along the minus strand of OX104064.1, from coordinate 205,485,028 downwards.
GCCGGTTGGGATCGGGAGGACGATGAACGTGATTTGTTACATACACATGCTGAGATAATGAGGGGCCGACCTCAACGGCGTTTGTGCTATGAGTTTCTAAGCCCATTCACCTCCCTTTTCGATTCCCCCTCTAAGTACAACCTCATACCCAAAGCATAATACAGTAGTTAGGATTAGATCACTTGCTTTTTCTGGAGCATTTGTAGTCTGTAATGTCTAGTAACTTGTCCTTTTGTATTGCGGCACATTAGCCAACCGAATTCGGTTAATTGTTTAGGAGTGGCATAACTTCACTAGTCAAAATGCAAGGGTTCATAACGTTGCTGTGCAAACACCGCTAGCGTGAGGATCACAGATCAGGCAACTTCACGTAAAGAAAAAGAGACTTAGTGTGCTTGACCGCAGATGCATGCGGAGTACTTCTCAAGTTTGCTAGACATCGAATGAATTAAACCAAAGTTTCTCCTTTGCAGCAAGGCATAAGGAACGGAAACCTTCCATTTTGATCGCCACATATCAGGTGGCCAGCTGATTCACTGTATTGAGCACTGTGTCTATGACAAGCGGAGTCTCACAACACTGTCCTTGGGCCGGAACTTTACAAGCTATACATTGATGACCTTCCTGCAGCTCTTTAAGCCGTCTGCGCTGATGATTTCAAGCTATGGTCAGTAGGTAGCCTTAAAGACACTGACAGACTCCGAACGGCGCTAGACCAGCTACACGATTGGTCCAGCAAGTGGCAACAACCAGGAAACCGCGAGAAATGTGCTGTTCTCCCGAGTGGTAACCTGGATTCGTTCGGGGCATACCACCATTTCAAATATCTCAAGAATGGTATGCAAGAGAAGGATATTTCAAGACACCTTGAGGAAGGTCACTGTCGCAAACAGGACGCTGGGTGCTCTACGTAGGTTGTTTACCCGTATCACTCCGGCAATTTTAAAAATTCTATTCACATCACATGTTCACCCGATAATGATGTATAGGCTAACAGTTACCTATTCTCTCCAGGAAACCAAATGCGACTTGCTAGAAAGGGTTCAGAGGCGCGGCTCGAAATCTGTCATGGTGATTCGAGATCATGCTTACAAGTTCAAGTTCAAGTGGGACCGGAACAGTGGGAAAATCCCGCGAATGTTCCACCTTCGTAAACGTCGCTGTTCTAACAGGGAAACCGGTGCCTTGATGTGCCAAAGGAGAGCCAAATAAACACACACGATTCACATGGTCAACCAAACAATGCCCAGGTGCCCTGCACTAGCAGTCCCCGCTGTGCCGGCCACGTGAAGAATAAAAGAAAACAGTAGTGTCAGTAAAGGAAATGAAACAGGGGAGAAGGCAAGCGTATCGAACATCGTAGGCAATATTAAGATGTAAGTTAAAATGAGTTGAAGAAGCGTAGGCCGTAGCAGACGAAGAGAAGTTTAAGATATGAAGGGGAAGACTCTAAACTGCAGACCGAGAGCGTCAAGTCGATGCTCAAACTCTTTCACCGTCGGTGCCATCACGACGTCTGCAGGCAATGCGTTCCAATAAGCTATGACCCTACGCGATGACCGAAAAGCTACCCAAACCCGGTCAGACCGGGGTTTGTGCAACTTTAATGGGTGGCCACGAAGGGTTGGCATTCGAGTTGGGCGAAACAGTCCAGTCAAATCAGGACCAGTCTGACTCATCAATATACGGTATGTGAGGATCAAGTCGCCTCGAAGCCGCCTGTAATACATGGAAAACATATTTAATTTACGTAGCCTCTCCGGGTACGTCAGTTTCTTTAATCCGTGCACCATTTTCGTCCCGGACCGCAGGACTCGTTCAACTGACACCTTATCACGAACCAGGCATGAAGGATCAGCCTGAACGCAGTATTCCAAGCGCGGCCTTACAAAAGCCGAAAATAGTCTAACGAACATTTCGGTGGTCATGATCCCGAATGACCTGCAGATCATCCACATGTTGAAACCTTTGCGAGCAGCTGTCGTCCAGTGTTCACTGGACTTAAAGTCGGATGACAGCAAAACACCGAGGTCGAATTGGAGTTGAACTCGCGGTACCACGTTACCGCCAAGCAACGTGTCAGCGGGTCATTCGGACCAACGCGTAAAACGGAACATTTCGCTAAATTAACGGGCAACTGCCACAAAACTGACCAGTCCCAAAGTTTATCCAGAGCCCCCTATAGGGTCAGTGGACCAATCGGATCGTCTTTCGTGAACCAGAGTTTCAAGTCACCCGCAAACATTAGGGATGGCATACCCAATTCATCAGGTAGTTCATTAACGTATAAAGTGAAGAGAAGGGGGCCAAGAACCGAACCTTGCAGAACGCCACTGAGAACACATTGGTGGAAGGACAGGCTTGAACCAACCTGCACACACATTTCCCTTCCGATAAGGAAAGCTGAAATCCATCGTAAGACTGGTCCAGAAATACCATAGGAATTCAGCTTGTATAAAAGGCGCGAATGTGGAACGGTGTCAAAAGCTTTGGATAAGTCAATGATTCCGAATGCTGAACCTATTCTCCATGGATTATCGTCGGCGTCATGACGATCTTATCTACACCCGATGGCTCATAAGAGAACTTGCGAAGGAGGCACAAAAACACTTTAGGGTCAACGTGGACAGCTCGACACGAGTGGGTTGTACAAGAGCCGATTACTTCACGTATGTCCAGAGGCTTCCCCAACTATTCGTTTGGCGAATGATTGGAACAGCCTACCGGAGATCATGGCTGATGCATCGGCAGGAAAGTTCCAAACGGCTGCTTGACTGCAATCTGATGAAGACGGCAGGGTTTTGCTGCTCCTACTACAACTGCAATGATCCCTAAAGGAATGCAGCTTCGCGGTCAGTTGCGTCAAACTTGAATGAATAGGAATTGAGGAAGCTGACAACCTTCTCCGCTCCGGCTCTCTACACACTAATAAACCAATGAATTATGAACCTAGTTGGGAGAAACCTCGACGCGGTTAAGCAATGATAACGTAGAGTTAGAAGCAAGCCAAAATGCTACGTGTAGATGGTGTATAGCGTTACCCCACGTCGCGGCATCAGGGTCCACGATGTCAACTACTAGAAGCACTACACTAATTCGAATGCAAATGGAACAGGAACAAAAGGAAATTCCTATCGTCGTTCCACCCTGTATGCGTCGTTGACCCACGTGAGAATGCGGTGGCCAGATCGGCAAGTTGTGGGAGCCAAATCAACATGTACAAACCAAATCATGGTCAACCAATCAAAATCCACGTGCCCTGCGCTAGCAGTCCCCGCTGCATCGGCCGCGTGAAATAAAAAAGAGGAACAGAAAATTGTAAATCAAGTAAAAAGTGGAAAGCTACAAAGGGGGAGAATGAGGAGTGAGTAAGAGTGAATAAAAAGGAAGATAGCTGGAGAGCAAACAGAAACTAAATTAAAAGGAGGAGAGAGAGGAGATTCGGAGCTGCAATTTGAGGGTGTCGAGGCGAAGTTTAAACTGTCATCGTGCATGACAATACTGCGTCCTCAGGTAGCGCGTTCCAAGAATCTATCACTCAGTGTGACAAACGAGTGTCAGCCCGAAGCTAATCAGATCTGAGTTTGTGCAATTTCATCGGATGCCCGCGGAGAGTTATCATCATCATCACACACGTTAGCTAGAGGTGGGGAATACCTCAGCTACTGTGCCGCAATACACAGAAAAAAAGGAGAAAAAAGGCCACTGGTGCAAGCCGGCTGAGCTACCGGTAACGGATGGGCATCGTTCCGATTAGCTACCAGCCGGCTACTGTGCAGCAACAAAAATACTATGCAAAATTATATAAGGTTAAATAATGAGATCGTGGTTGGAGGGGGGGGGCAAAGAGGGAAGGGGTGGGACACAGAAACTCACAGCACGACCACTGAGGTCGGCTCCTAGTCATATCAGCAAGTGTGTCCAAACAAACGTGTTCATCGTCTTTCGGACCCCAATCAGGGAGCCGAGACGTTCCAACTGAGGCCAACTCAGAAGTGAGGGCCTTCATTCCTTTGGACCAAGTCATCGCTTGGCCACCCCTCTTCTTCCATTCACACCTCCGGAGCGCAAACAACACACATCGCGGGAGTCGGTGGGCTGACATGCGTAACGCGTGGCCGAGCAACCGGAGCCTGGTGCGTGAAATAACGGTGTTGAGCTGTTCATTTCCTCTTCCTGTGCCGTAAACTAGTCGTCGACCAGGCTCGTTGCTAACTCGGTGAGCTAACTTGCGAAGGCACCGGTGGTGGAAGGTGACTAGCCACTTCAGGTCCGCTGCTCTAAGGGGCCAGGTTACAGCACCGTACATTAGGGTCGAGCGTACTGCTGCGTCGTACACTCTACCCTTCAGGGCAAGAGTGATGTCCTGCCGGCGCCATAGGTAGCGAAGGTTAGCAGAAGAGCCTCAAGCTTTTGTTATACAGATCAGGATTTCATGTTTTAACTCAAGGGCGCTGATACAACTAACGAGGTAGTTGAATTCTTAAACGAATGCTAGCTAATCCCCACCGAGGGTAAGCACATGAGGCGGTCCAAACCAATCTTGAAGGGACGCTTTGCACTTCAAGGGTGCAAAGCAAAGCCCGAAGTGACGGATAGCTAGTGCTAATCTGTCCAGTACCGCTTGACACGTTTGTGAGCTGCCACAGATTAGAGCATGATCATCAGCATACTCTAAGTCAAGAAGTCGTTCTCCTGGGAGCAGATCCACACCTTCTAGGTCGTGTCCTGTGAACGCGATTTCCATGACTTCGTCAACAGCGAAGTTGGAGAGGAAAGGTGACAGCGGGCATCCTTGTCTCACACCGCTGGAGATATTAAAGGGCGACGACAGCTTGCCGTAAGCCCTCACTCTGCCCGAGCTAGCGCATACAATGCTCAGGTAATATTTACATATTTCTCAGGTACACCTTTTCTGAGTAGACAATTCCAAAGGGCACATCGATCAACCGAATCGAAGGCACCTTTGATGTCCAGAAACACGACTATGGTGGGCCGCCAATATGTGTGACGGTGCTCCAACAAATGACGCAAGGTAAAGTTGTGGTCAATGCAGCCACGACCTCGACGAAATCCAGCTTGCTCTTCAGGAATCTCCCGCGGAGAGTAGGTAAAGGTGTAGGGTGAAAAAGTCAAGAGAGGTTTGGACCTATCCGCCCTGTCAGTATACGAGAAGTGAGAATCAGGTCGCCACGAAGACGACGATAAGGTAACGAAAACATCCTTAGCTTGAGCAATGTGTCAGGATAGGACAGGTGCCGCAACCGGTGGACTATTATGGTTCCGATTGCCAAAACTCGCTTTACCGCCATCCTGCCACGAATCAGGCAGGGAGGACAAGCATTGAGGCAATACTCCAGGTGTGGTTTAACAAGGGTGGCAAACAATTTAAAGAACATTTCTTCCGTTAGGATCCCGAATGATCTGCGGATCAACCGGAGGGTTCGCAAACTCCTGCAAAACGTTTTCTTCCAGTTCTCGCTGGATGTAAACTCCTGAGACAAAATAATCCCTAATTCAATTTGTTAAGATTCAGGAGGGATTTCATTATCGCCAAGCATGTAGTGCGTTGTCGAACCATTTGATTCTATGCGCAAAACTGAACACTTGCTGTAGTTTACTGGTATCTGACAGAGAACGTACCAATCAAGCAGTCTGTCAAGAGCCTGTTACAGAAGTTGGGAGCCATCGGTGTCGCTCACCGTGCAGTAAAACTACAAGTCGTCGGCGAACATGAGGGTAGGCAGCCACAGCACTTCTGACAGTTCAGTTACGTACATGGCAAATAGTAGTGGACCAAGAACTGATCCCTGCGTGACACCGCTCAGCACTGCCTGGAGACCACCCGAAGATACATCTCACACCCTTCGAGAAATGCGGATAGCCATCCAAGTGCCTGCCCGGATACTAAGTAGGAACGGAGCTTAAGGGAAAG